>JAESUZ010002726.1:1800000-2363606 GCA_017311185.1 Proteles cristata cristata | reverse complement strand
GGTAGAGGAAGAACCATTGCTAACAAGGTAGAGGAAGAGCCCCCAAAATGGCACCCACCAGTGCCTATATCCCCAGAGAGCATCTGAATTGGCTGCTGTCCCTCCAGCAGATGCTTTAAGATTATCAAATGAATCTCCATTATATATAGCCTACCTAGGTATTTTTCAAACTGCTGCTTTTGTGCTGGCCCCTGGGATGAGTGAGTCTGTGGGTAAGCCCTTTAAGAGAAGTATCTCAGTTCCCTACAGCTCTATGGGGCCCCATTGGATTTCAAAGCCAGACATTTGAGCGGCTCATCTCTGTTGCACATCCTAAAGGTGAGGTACCTGATGTGGGCGTCAGCCACTCACTCCTCAGGGAGAAGCTCCAGATTTCTGAAATCCCTCCTAGTGTTGGGTTACCACGTCAAGGGTAGGGCCTTGGGTGAAACCACATCTCTGCCTCTCCTACCCATCTAAATAGCATCTAATATTTGTGAAGAAGCTGTTCAACTAGTTTTCAGGTCTTTTTCAGATACAGAGAGAATTGTTTTATATGTAGCTGTTCGTTTCGTGTGTCCATTGGAGGTGATGAGTTCAGTGTCTCCCTATTCCACCATTTTGAATGGAGCTCCCCTTCCCATAATATTCTTAAAATGTGTAATATTTTGTTTCTATTTCACTAATAAATTGGAATTTCATTTGGCACAAAACCTAGTAGATCAATAGGTAACTAGATGCCCATCCAAGATGGAATTTTGTAAATATTTGATTGATCCATTTGATCTGAGCTTCTGGGACATATTCTTAAAGTAATTTGACTTGCCTTTAACAAAATACAAAAATATTCAAGTTTTATGTCAATTACCTATGTATTGAAGCACTACTGCTAAAAACTACCACTATTGCAATAACCCAGGAAATAAAATTGAGAATTTTGGCAATTTATTTTTGTACAGTATCTGCTCTTACAATGTACTGCTTCCAAAGTAGATAAGATTCAATAAAAGAAGTGATAAAGGCTCTCTTCAATCTGGTTAGAAAATTACATAAACCTAGTCGGTATTAAGTAAGAAATACTAAATGGCAGTACTTTGCAAGATATTGAGCACAAAGAAGGAGAAAGTTCTGATTAATAAAATATATCAGAAATATATATGTCCTAAAGTGAATGAAACAAATTAGGCAGATCTGGGTTAAGTATGTTTACCATCAATGGTTTTTAAGTTCACTTGAATGGAATATAGGTAGACCCAGTAATCATCCTTGTAGAACTCATAGTAGATATTTAACATTTTTGTCTGCTTGCCATTGAGGTTTCTAATTCTGATTAGCACTTTATCTCCCTGTTGTCAAAGCCTCCATTTCATATGCCCAGCCCCACAAATACCAAAGGGGATGATTTTGCTCACTCTATACTGGCATAGCCAAGAGATAGCACATAATTTGAAATTGGACAATTTCACTTTGGGTCTCCTGAGACTGCGAATTTTGAAGATCTCATTCGCTAGAGTTTATATGTTCTAAAGTAGCAGTCTGAACTAGCCTCTTATTGCTTCATGACCCTCGTCATACTTTCATTACTTAACCTCGCAGAGCTCCCCTTGGTCTTCGCCCAGTTCCCAAATCAAATTCTTCAGACTGTCATGAATTTTGTTAGCCTCCTACATTCTTCTAATAAAATTCCTTTTTTGCTTAGGATAGACAGAGTTAGGTTCAAATGCTTGAAAGCAAGAAGTAGGATTAATACTGGCCCAGACAAGATTTCATCTCTTTGCCCTCAGAGTCCCTTCACACTCCCTCCAAGGCAACGCTACCCAGCCGTGTTTTTCCCTGCAGCGGAAGTCTTTCTGTTTCTGGTGGGCACTGTTCCCCCAGGCAAAGCCCCAAGGACCAAGAGGCCTTCCGTTTCTTTTTCTTCCAACTCAGAATCTACTCTTAAGATACAGAAATTATCAGGAAAGGATTAAAGCCAAAGCTAGAGCAACTTTTCTTAAACTTAGTATCCTTAGAATCTGATACGGTAGATGTTTAAAGTGTGGCCCCAGAGACCACACTTACTCAAAAGTAAAACATGGGAGGAGCCCAGGAATTTGCCGTTTTTTATAAAGTAAATGGAATCCTACTAAACAGAGTCAAAGAACTACAGTTCTATCTGGTGAATGTATCTGTACTCATTTGGCTTGGAAGGAAAAGAGTCACATTTGGATGGTTCGCTGTTTTGTTATGTATTTCATACCTCATTCATATTTACCTCACCCACTGATTTCATGTGCAATATGTAATTTCTTTGGCCTTCAGTGCAGTTTGCTCTAATTTGTCTGTGCTTTCTTGTGAATCTGTTATTACCATTTAAAGCTTATTTATTTATTTTGCTAAATGAAGTATCTGACTTCTTAAAATCAGTTTTAGAGCATTTTGCAAAAGTCAGTGTAGTCACTGCTTTACTAAGACAACTTAAAATCTGCTTCTCAAAGAAATAGTTCCCCTAAGCTTGGAGAATGGTAAACATTTGTCATTAGCAACCATTTGCTGAGGAGTCCTATAATAAGCTGCAAAATACATTCACTGCTTCAGGATCCCATAGAACACATAAATATGTGTTTTCTTCTATTCTATCACAAATACTCACTGAGGATAAAATTGAGTCTTTTTCTTTTTCTTTTCTTTTTAATTTTTGAATGTTTATTTATCTTGGGGAGAGGGCGAGGGAGAGACAGAGAAGGGGAGGGGCAGAGAGAGGGGGAGACACAGAATCTGAAGCAGGCTCGAGCTTCTGAGCTGTCAGCACAGAGCCTGACATGAGACTAGAACTCACTAACGGAGATCATGACTTAAGTGGAAGTCAGACGCTTAACCAACTGAGCCACCCAGCCCCCCCCCCCCAAATTGCTTTTTCTGTTAAAGACAATTGTATATGTATTACTCTAAATAAACTTTCTGTGTAGGAAATGAAAAACTCAAAACATTTTTTCTAAATTTCATATTGTTTTCATTATATAGATGTAATAAAAATAATCCTGGTTGGAGGCTGAAAAAGAAGTTTGAATCCCCAGTATAACTTTTTAAAAATCTTATAATTTACAGTTTCAATTTTTTCATCTGTTGAATGAATCTAATTCTACATGTCTGATTGTATGACATCAAGGCAGAGTTAAGCTTTATAAATTATAAAAGCACTTTACAAACAGAAAATACTTGTAAATACTATATAAATACTGTCATAGAATATGTCATTCAAGGGGCGTCTGGGCGGCTCAGTCAGTTAAGCATCTGACTTTGGCTCAGGTCATGATCTCACAGTTTGTGGGTTCGAGCCCTGCGGCAGGCTCTGTGCTAACAGCTAGCTCAGATCCTGAAGCCTGTTTCAGATTCTATGTCTCCCTCTCTCTCTGACCCTCCCCTGTTCATGTTGTCTCTCTCTATCTCAGAAATAAATAAAACATTAAAAAAATAAAAAATATGTCATTCAATTTAAATAATGTTTAAAATATTAACAGTAATAGTCTCTATAGTTTTATGTGTTTGGCACTCCTCTAACGACGTGTGTGTGTGTGTAGAGAGAGAGAGAGTGAGTCACTCATTTAATGCTCAAACACAGCCTATAAAATTGGTATTATTATCCATATTTTTGAACAAGAAAGCTGAGTCAAAGAGAAGGTAAATACTCTGTCAAAGTTTCCACAGGTATTTCACAGGTATTTTGCATAAATGCAGCAAGAAAAAAATTTTCAATAAACACGCCAGTATCGACAACCATCTGGGAATGAACCTGGTGTCTTGATAGTACCATGACACAAATATACATCTTTGTCCTTATGCAGTTCAACAAAATAAATGCATTCTATTTAACTAAAAGGAGTTTGTGTTATTCGCACTTCCCTTCCAAATCCTATGACTCTAAGATGATTGCCTGCCTTTACGCAGATAGCAAAAATAGCCAACTGGAATGCCATGTAATCGCTGGAATTTTAATTGGCTGGGAAGGAAGAGCACAAAATAGTATCGCAGCCATAGCTAGCCTCGATTTAACGTCCGTGACTAAGTCTGTGATTTATGTGGTTCTTCTGCAGTGTGTGCTGCTTCGTCAGAACCCTTCATCACAGAACTAGGGTCCCACATCTTTCCTTACCGAACCTAAAATTTTGACCACTACTATCACTTCTATATTATACCATTTTTTATCACATTTGTTCTGGTAAAAGGCATAGAAGTCATTATGCTCATTGTGTTGCACCATGAATTATTCTTTAATGTTTATTTATATATTTTAGGAGAGAGAGAGGGGGCAGAAAGAAAAGGAGACAGAGAATCCCAAGGTGGCTCCACACCATTAGCGCAGATACCTAAGTGGGACTCAAATCCAAAAACCCTGAGATCATGGCCTGAGCTAAAATCAAGAATCAGATCCTTTTTTTTTTTTTTAATTTATTTCTAGGAGAGAGAGAGAGACAGCGTGAGCAGGGGAGGGTCAGAGAGAGAGGGAGTCACAGACTGAAACAGGCTCCAGGCTCTGAGCTGGCAGGCAGCACAGAGCCCGACGCGGGGCTCGAACCCACGAACCGCGAGATCATGACCTAAGCGAAAGTCGGACGCTTAACCGACTAAGCCACCCAGGCGCCCCAAGAATCAGATCCTTAATTGACTGAGCCACCCAGGTACCCTTGCACCATGAATTATTGATCAGTGTTAACCATGAAATTGCAACATAAATGATTTTGTATCAAATCAGATACCATTGCTCACTAGACTATGACATATACTGGGGCAGAGTTTTACCTAAGAAAGGTAAACGTGTAAAATTTGATTTACCAATTTTATTTTCTTCATAAATTAGAAAAGGGTTGCCACTATTGGATTTATTGCAAAGAATAGTCACGTTTGGTAGGAGATGTTCTGGATTGTGGGTTGGATGTAGGGTATCTGGAATGGGATGAGAAGAGAGTCCTATTAGGTCTCTTTTTATTGAAAACCATCTGTTTGTAAAGGAAAAGTGATTGCTTTACATGTTTATAAGTTTATATTCACAGAAGCATGGGGGATCTGGCCCCAAGATCATGAGATTCAACAGGCCAGTACAAAAGATGAACAAAGAACAAAAGATGAAGGTGGCTGGGCAGTTTCATGAGGGTATACAAGGAAAAGATGTTAGCCTCAGCTGGATCCCAGAATGAAGACCTTTGGCCTTGATTCAGTGTAGGGAGGTTAAAGTGAGGGAATAGGGTTGCATTCTGGAAAAAGACTCACACTAGAATGGAATGTGTCAGAAAAGCCAAATGATTGCTACTGTTTTGTAATCATATATGAGCATTGATTTTTTGCTAGATTCTGCGTGAAGGATCTTATTCTCCTGAGCTATCTTTCAATGTGGAAGCATTTCATTTGGAATAGTTTTTCTCATTTCCTTCTACCCATTGGACAAGTATGACTCATATGATTAGTGAGTTTGTGAAGAGGAAATGATCATGCTTAGCTCTAAATGCATGGTGTCGTCTCTCCTTTTCAGATGCTCCTATTTTTGGAGAGAGCTGCTATCTGGTCTCTTCTCAACCACGTGATAAGTGGTCTGCCCCTACAAAAGGGACTAAGGTCAATCAGCTCTGTCAATGACTGAAAGTGTGAATTTATTTCCTAAGTGAACTATTAGAAAACTCATGGTGGCCACACACCAAGATCACATCATCCAATTCAGCCTTCAACACTAATAACATTAGTATTAATTTTTCCATTTGTCCTTTGTGTCATATTTCTCATTCTTATATTTGAGAAATGAAAGGTGTGTGGTTTACTGACCCTTTAAAACCCCAACCCACATGTCAATTCCCTAAATCTTGGAATATTATCAGTATTAGTTTTCATTGCTACCTAAACAAATGATCACAAATGCAGCACCTTTCAACAACATAAATTTATTTTCTCACAGTTAATGTACGTCAGACGCATAGCACAGTGTGGCTAAATTCTTCCCACTGACTCACTGGGTTGAAATCAAAGTATTGGCTAGGACTACTTTGTTACAGATCACTGACCACTTGCCATGTGGCCCCCTCCATCTTCCAACCAGCAACAGAATGTCAAACTTCTCTCATGCTTTGATCTCTCCGACTCGCTCTTGTGACTCTCTTTGTTTTTTAAGGTTTCACAAGAGTACACTGGACCAACCTAGGTAATTCAGGATAATCTCCTGATCTTAAACTCAACATATTAGTAAATTTGATTACACCTATAAAATTGCTTTTGCCGTGTAAAATAACATATCCATAGGGAGCAAAAATCATGAGGGCCAAATTTCTGCTTGCCACAGTTGGATAATAGCATTTCCATTCGTGAAGTCAGAGAGTTGAGATTTAGAAAGGATAAAGAATTTGCCATAAGTCACAGAGAGTAAATGGCAAAGCTAGAATGAAAGGCCAAATATGTTTTAGTTGAGGCTCAGTGCTTCCCTTGACCATGAAATGCCTATATTCCTGCCCACTGTTCACTTTCAACAAATGATGCAATTATTTCTAATGAAACACAGCTTGTAGGGGACATTTTTCTATATAGCAAAAAAGAGAAAGACATGGCCATTGTACTTCAAAACCTCTCTTCTCTGCATCTTGGTTTTTCTGATTATACTCCTGTGTCACAAATGTTCCTGCTTCCTGACTAATGGGAAATGGATCGAGTGAAAATAATTAAAGGTAAAATTAAAAAAAAAAAAGGAATACAAGAGGAAGAGGTAGAACAGGAAAGAACGGGAGGGAAAGAGAAAGAAGGGAAAAGAAAAAGTCATGAAAAAGAAAAAGAGAGAAAAGGCAGAAGTGACACTAAAGGGGTGCCTGGTGGGCAGACTTTGGCTCAGTCATGATCTAACAGTTAGTGAGTCTGAGTCTTGCATCCGGCTCTGCACTGACAGCTCAGAACTTGCTTCAGATTCTGTCTACCTCTCCCTCTGCCCCTCTCCTGCTTGCGCGCACGCGCTCTCTCTCTCTCTCTCTCTCAAAAATAAATAAATTAATAAACACTTTTTTAAAAAGAAATGACACTAAAGTACTCAGAATTAAATATAGTTGGAATCTAGGATAATGGTTTATACACTGAGAGATTAGTTAAAATTTTTACCTACTATTCTTTTTAAATTTTTGTTTTTGTTTTTGAGAGAGAGAGAGCAGGAGCACGGGAGAAGGATAGAGGGAGAAAGAGAGAGAAAAGAAAAGAAATCTCAAACAGCCCCCACATTCAGCATGCAGCCTGGTGCGTGGATCCCAGGATCCTAGGATCATGAGCGGGATGCTCAACCAACTGAGCCACCCAGGCACCCCTCTTTTTGCATTTCTAAGAAAAGCCTGCACATTGCTGATGAAGCCCCAAATAAAACATATGACCTAGCGTTAAACAGCTCAAAAGAGTCTTTAACTGCTTTAGTGTGAAAACAATGTGAGCCCAGAATTCCAGCTTTAGGTCACTTCATTCCACTTTGTTTCTCACTGTCCTCCTACCTAACAAGTGTCCTTGGTGCAGACCCCGCTTCCCCTCTCACCTACACTTTTTTTGTTGCAGGTTTCCTCCGGCCTCCTTCCTCCTCTCTTAAGCCCCACAACTCACTTTTCTTATTACATCTTTTACTATTTTGTCCCCTGAAATCCCTATTTCACTGGAAATATACCCTTAATCTCTTTTTTTCACAGAATATTCTCTTTGCAAGATCTCCCAAAAGGTCAGTTCCTTTGAGCACTTACTATGTGAAAGACACTGTTACGGTACTGGGGATACAAAAATAGAAAAGAACATGGTCATTGTCCTTGTAAATTTTACAGACTGGTTATTGGGTAGATAAGTGGTTAATGTTAATGAGATATGGTTAAAGTCAATACTAGATGACACCATGATTTTATATTTTTTGTTTCTTGGGGGGGGGTTGTTTGTTTGGTTTTGGGTTTTTTTTTTTTTTTTGCATTTTATTTGTGGTGATCGAAAATAAATGTTAAACTTTATTAGAAAAAAGGAAATATGAAAACTGATACAATTAAGTAACTCTCATAATAAGATACGTTGTAAATGCATTTAAATACAACTTTTCTGAATGTTGACAAACAGCTTTAAGTTGTGGGGGAAAAAACTGATTACAGTCCCAATGTGTGATAATCTTTGAAATTGTTTTTTGTTTCTTATACTAGTGAGTATCTCGCAAGTTTACATATAGTTTTACAGTATTTAGAATGGAATCAGATAGTATGTAATCAAGTAAAAGTTTTTTTTGTTTTCTTAAATAGTTTATTGTCAGGTTGGTTTCCATATAACACCCAGTGTTCATCCAAACAAGTGCCCTCCTCCATGCCCATTCCCCCTCCCCCCTACATCCATCAGTTCTCAGTTTTTGTCAGCATTCAAGAGTCTCTCATAGTTTACCTCTCTCCTTTTCCCCCACCATTTCCCCCCTTCTTCTCCCTCTTGGTCCTCTGTTAAGTTCCTCCTAATCCTCCTATACGTGCACACATATGATATTTGTCCTTCTCTGCCTGACTTATTCGCTCAGCATAACACCCTCAAGGTCCATCCATGTTGCTACACATGGCCAGATGGCATTGTTTCTCATTGCCATGTAGTATTCCATCGTATAGATAAACCACATCTTCTTGATCCATTTGTCAGTTGATGGACACTTAGGCTCTTTCCATATTTTAGCTATTGTGGAGAGTGCTGCTATGAACATTGGGGTCCATGTGCTCCTATGACTCAGCATTTCTGTATCCCTTGGGTAAATTCCTAGCAGTGCTATTGCTGGGTCCTAGGGGAGTTCTATTGTTAGTTTCCTGAGGAACCTCCACACTGTTTTCCAGAGGAGCTGCACCAGTTTACATTCCCACCAACAATGTAGGAGGGTGCCCGTTTCTCCACATCCTCGCCAGCATCTAGAGTCCTATGATTTGCTCATTTTAGCCACTCTGAGTGGCGTGAGGTGTATCTCAGTGTGGTTTTGATTTGTATTTCCCTGATGAGGAGGGATGCTGAGCATTGTTTCATGTGTCTGTTGGCCATCTGGATGTCCTCTTTGGAGAAGTGTCTGTTCATATCTTCTGCCCATTTCTTCACTGGGTTGTTTGTTTTTCAGGTACCCCATGATTTTCTTGCCTTGCATTCCTATTTCAGATCATCACTCTTCTACCCTCCAACAAAAGCTCTTTAAGAAGTATGCTATACCAATATGTTATATCTACCCTCAGTTCTACCCATATCTAACCTAAAGTGTCTCCAGTCAAACTCATTTCTCTTTTCCCTTCAGGAGATTTTCTAAGTTTTTACCTTCTTCACGAATCCCATCTCTCCACTACCGCCCACCTCATTCTCTCAGGTATTTAAACTTCCTATTCCCCATGGAAAAATAACTTTAATTTGGACCCTTTTCTTGTGTTTCCTTTTTTTCATAGTGGAGGAAGGTCTCTTTTCTCTCTCTTCCCTCACTCAAGGATAATTCGTCCTCCTGTTCTTTACATTTTGTTGCTTTGTCTTCCTCAGTAACTGTGATTCATCACCCATTGCTGATTTCCTCTTTGTACAACATGTGAACACTGACAAGTCTCTCCCATTTGAAACAAAAAGCTTGCCCCTGACCCCATATTACATTCACAGTTAACTTTTATCCTTCTCCTATATTGTAGTATACACCTTCTTGAGAAAGCAGTATTGACTATTAGCATCACTAACTCAGCTCCAACTTGATCTAAAATCCAAGGCAATGTAGATAGTAATGCTTCATTGGAAAGCTGTAACAGATGTGACTTCACACTTTGAGATGAACACACAGAAATAAGTAACATTTCTTGCTTTCTTTCAATTGGATTAAATACCCTTTTAAGTCTCCCTCCAGAACAGATGTTGAGAAACCCAATCTTTGCCTCCAAAGAACCTTCTACTGCTCAGGTTCACCACGAATTGAGAAGTTTTTGGGGTGCCTGGAAAATAAGGTGTCTACATATGCAATCATCTGCTGACTACCAGTCACTAGCCTCATCTCCCACCACTTCTCTGCTCACACTTTGCCTCTGTCCTATCAGTCACTTTTATAATATCATTTACTGCATCCAAGCCCTCATTGATCCTGTCTTCCATACAGAGATTGCCCTCTTCTCTTTTCCTCCCTTGGATTTCTCCTGTTTATTCTTCAGAACTGAGCTCAGGGTTTTTTGTTTTTTTTTTTTCCTTCCTTCCCCTCCCTAGCCCCTCAGAATGAATTAGACAGCATCATAGCATCACCATTGCATTCTGTCCAAACTTTGCATAATTATTACTAAGTTCTGTGATTAGAAGAAAGAATATATTAGGCTCCCCAGGAACTTAGAATCCTGGGGAGAATATAAAGGAAAAAGTAGGCAATTGCAATACTGTATGTGAAGTTTAGCAGAAGTAATTATAGAACTTAGAGAAAAATTTTAAATAGTTAACATGTATTCAGTCTTTCGTATATTATAAACATTTTAAATGTGTCATCTCATTTAATTCCCACCACAAAACTATGAAGAAGTGCACCTATACCTATCTTATGGAAAATAAAACTGAATACAAGGAGATTTGTAACTTGTCCAAGGATTCACCACCAGTACATAGTGAAAACTTTGATCTAAGGAAAACTGACTTCAGGTTATAGTTTATTAACTAACATACTATATTATTTCACTTATGTTTCACAGCATTTCCTCAACAGTGAGTATTAACAGAGACTTCAGAGCTGAGAAATAATTGTCTAGTTAAAGACTAGAGTAAATAAAAACAGAACTTGATGAGTGGTGAGAAATGAGTTTTCAAAAGTAAGGGATGGTCAGATAATAAAGAAACTGGTAAATGCTATAAGAATTTTGGATTTCAGCATGATAGCAATGGACACCCAGTTAGGAAGCTATTTATATGGTCTGATCAAAAATGGGGCAAAGCAGGTAGAGAAAAGTATATGGATTTGATATAAAATTAACAGCTGTGGGTGACCTTGAATAATGAGTACGAAGAGAGTGAGCAAAAATATCTCCCACTTTTGGGGCACCTGGGTGGCCCAGTCGGTCAAGCGTCTGACTTCAGCTCAGGTCATGATCTCACTACTCCCAGGTTCGAGTCCCACATCGGGCTCTGGGCTGACAGCTCAGAGCCTGGAACCTGCTTCAGTTTCTGTGTCTCCCTCTCTTTCTCTCTGCCCCTCCCCCACTTGCACTCTGTCTCTCTATCAAAAATCTCTCACTCTTTGGCTAAATTGTTAGAAGATGCCATCTTTCTCTAAGATAGAAAACTGGGGAGGAGGAGGCTATCTTTAAGAAGAAAAGATAATTTCCACTGTTGATATGTTGAGCTTGGATGTGGCCATTTCAAATGCCCAGGAAACAATATATCTATTTAGGATAAGATCAGTGTAAAGATAGGAGCCAGATTCAGGAGCCATCATTACATGGACTACAAGGGACCCTACACAACTGTGTGACACCAACTGGGAATGAGAAGAGCCTTGGACAGAATCCTGAGGAAAACCAACTTCTAAGGGATATGGAGAGAAAGAGAACCTATAGTAGAGACTTAGCAATAGCCAGACAGAAAAACCAAAAGATTCAAGAGTCAAGGGACTATCTTAAGGAAGCCAGAGAAAGAGTGTTTCAAGAAGAGAGTGAAGACTACAGAAACTAATGCTGGGATAAAGTCAAGTAAGTGTTCATTGGTTTTGACAAGAAGGCAGGCATAGTGATAGCGGAGCAACAAGGAAGAGTGAAGTTCTCTGCCCACATCCCAGCTCCTGGGTCTAAACATCCATCCCCAGCTGCTCCAAATATTTGTGGTTATTAGGTCTCAATTGCACCCCTCAGTGGAAACTGCATCTGCCAAAGAGAATAGCCTCACCTAGGATGAGACCCTCCCTGAAGTGTGGCCCATGACCAATACTTCCTCATGTGGGAATTCAGAGATCTCTTGTTCAATTTGGGATAATTCTGTAAGACCATCTCAATTTCATAGCTCTCTTAGTTTTGGCTGAAATCAATAGATATTATGCTCACTAGTCCTCTTATCAGAGTCCACCTCTGGAAATCCAATCCTACACAGTGGGTACCAGAAGTGGCCCTGTAAAGTGGACTGCAAGTTGGATTTTGGTGGTGGATCCCTCACTGGCCAGCTGGCAGTGAGGACAGCATCACTGGGAGTGGTTAGAGTACGGCTAGCTCCTGGCATGACGTGATAGCACAAGAGCTGAAACCTTCACTGACAGTGAATGGGGATGAAATACCAGTGGACAAGGATGAACTGACTGATAAAATGTCTGAGGCATTTGCAAGGAGTAAGGTAAGATTCATTCTTAAAATAAGTTGCTATTGCCGATCATCACTAAAGAGAGATAAAAGATGGTCTCATTGTGATAAATTGACAATTAGAGACCAAATGTGAGAGTCAGAGAGCATCCTTGGCTTCCTTATGAAAACTCTAACCTCCTGTAGTCAGAGAGAGGAGAGAGGAGAGTAAGACTCATAGTTTATTTGTAAGAGTAGGAAAACTTCAAAGATGTCGAATTCTTAGCTCTGAAAGCTCTTCCGCATCATGGCGGAACATTAAGAGGAAAAGAGTAGAGCTGTTGAGAGCCTTGAGCTCCCTGAGTTCCATGAAACCACTGAGCCTAAAGTAATGGCTCATTCCCTGTTATTAAAAGATAGTAGCTGTTGTTCCCTTTGCTTGAAGATCATGCTGAGGCCTCAAATGCGGCAGGTGTCTCACAATACAATGTTTTCCCTCCTTAGCCCCTACTCGTACTTTCCCTGTTGGCTACCATACAAAGGGCCATATTCAAACACAGCCCAATGGTATATGCTGTGCCTGCTAAGGGAAGAGAAAAACTATACACTAATGGAGCTACAAGATGGGAACAATATGTACTGGCAAAAGGCACAGGGTGTATATAAGACTGGAGCCTGAGGATGCTAGATTAAGGGAGGTCTAACATAAAGTTGGATTGGGAGAGTTTACCAATATGGTGCAACCTCATATGACACAAGATTTAGATTCTAACAAGTACTCTAAAAAATGATGTTAACATGTGGCTAAGATGATTCCTAGAAACTTAAATAAAATGAGAGAACTGTCAGGGCAGATGCTGAAGAAATCAATGGGAATGATTTCCCCATCTAGGTGATGGCGTTTAACTGTCTAAATAAAGTGGATCCAATTTATCACAGTGAGTGTTAAGATCAGAATGGGAACTAAACAGTCCCAACCTGTGAAGACCTATGCAAATAGTTAATAGAGCACCATGTTCCTAAGGCAACATAGATGGGCAACATCTAGGGTACTGCCTAATTTATACAATAAAAATCAATCAATTAACCAAGAATTGATCATCAGGAAGATGAGGGCTGTCACCTCGATAGAAATTTAATTTCAAAACCTGAGCCAGTTTTCCAACCTAGAAACCACTGACTGAAGTAGAAGCCATGTCCCATTAGATTTTTTTTTACTGTTTTATTTCTGAGAGAGAGAGACAGCATGAGCAGGGAAGGGTCAGAGAGAGAGGGAGACACAGAATCTAAAACAGCCTTCAGGCTCCAACCTGGCTGTCAGCACAGAGCCCTATGCAGGGCTCGAACCCACACACCATGAGATCATGCCCTGAGCTGAAATCGGATCCTTAACTGACTGAGCCACCCAGGTGCCCCAGCCATGTCCCATGAGGAAAACACCTGTTAAAAAAAAAAAAAAAAAAAAGGAAAGAACCTGTAAAACTATCATTATATTCAATAGTGATTCTTTTAGAACTTCCCTAAAGGGATCTATCCCCATTTTTTGGGTAACGATTGCATTGTGGAATGAAGATCATCAAGGTTTTTAAAGGTTTTGGACACAGGATATGGGACATAAAGCACCAAGAATCTTACCTTCTCTTGTTAGAGTGGATGCCAATACGGGGGAAAAAGTGATAAAGTCCTGCACAGGTGTGGCTCACATTTGGTTTCCTGGGTACGTGCATCCACCTGGCGGTTACTTCCCTGGTCCCTTAATGTGTACTTGAAGCAGACGTACTTAATAATTGCTTCCTTGACCTGTAAGGTAAGAACTATATTAATAGGCTACAATGAATTACTCTCATTCCCTCTCTCCAGACACGAAAGTAAATAAAAAAACCAATATCTTCTCTTTGGAGGATTGCATGCATCAGAGATTTAAAGAAGGCAGGGGTGGTTGTCTCCATAATACCACCATTTACTCTCCAAAATTTAGATAGCTTGTGGTGGTTATTAGTGGACTTGCCAAAAATTGAAGTGCAGCTGCTGTGCCTGCTATGGAAGTATGATGTTTGCTGGGCAGATTAACATAGCCTCTGGTGCATTCTGTGCAGCCATTAATCTGACAAATGTCTTCTTTCCTATTCACATGAGAAAGGAGGATCAGGAGCAGCAAGTAGTCATGTGTGATAGACAACAGTACACATTTCTGGTCTTCCCCATGGGCAATATTCACTCTCTTGCTGTCTGTCATAACATTACCTGAAGGAACCTGAACTGTTGGAACATTTCAAGAGACATTATTTTAATCCGATGGGGTGAGCAAGCTGTAAACACTATGCCAGTAGTCAAGTAAACACATGCACACTATAAGGTGAGAGGTAAAGTCTACAGGGTATTAGCAAACTGCCATATCAATAAGGCTTTTAGGAATCCAGGATTTTGGGTGTGTAAGGACATCTCCAAAATAAACTTATTGCATCTTACATCTCCCACAACATATAAAAAAAAACCACAACCCTTGGTAGATCTTTTAGAGCTCTGTAATTGGAAATATTGCTTGCAGCCATTTACCAGGTGACATGGAAAATTTCCATCTTTGAGTGGAGACAAGAACATAAAAGAGCTTTGCAAGAAAGAACAAGGCCAGGGTATGGTGCAAGCAGCCCTGTCACTTGGGCTGCCAACCTGGGACACACTAGTCCTAACATTATCTGTAGTGAGAATGGACACTGTGTGGGTCTTACAAGTCCAATGGGAGAGAGCATCTGATCCTAGAGCATCTAGTGACTGTGTGGCCAGTTTTCCTCATGAACGGTAATCACCAAGTCATGAGTGGGGGAATGCCAAGCAGAAATCACTGGCAAGATAGAAATAGTACATCTGGAACTGTGTAGGAACAGAGCCAGAAAGCACTAGTAAACGGCATGAACATAAGGCCCAGACATTTGCCACTGTTGTCTGGACCTTCCTGCTCAGATTTCTCCTGCTACCTCATGGAAAGCCCTTTATGGTTTCCACAGAGTAGAAAAAAGAAGCGGGATTCGTGGATGGGTTAGCTGGTATGATTGGTGCAAGCAAAACATGGACCTTTCTATACTACAAGAAACAGGTTCTGGGGGCGCCTGGGTGGCTTAGTCAGTTAAGCGTCCGACTTTCGCTTAGGTCATGATCTCGCGGTTAGTGGGTTCGAGCCCCGCGTCGGGCTCTGTGCTGACTGCCGGCTCAGAGCCTGGAGCCTGTTTCAGTCTGTGACTCCCTCTCTCTCTGACCCTCTCCTGCTCATGCTGTCTCTCTCTCCTAGAAATAAATAAAACATTAAAAAAAAAATTTAAAAAAAAAAGAAAGAAAGAAAGAAAGAAACAGGTTCTGGCCTAAGAAGAAATTGGTTAGAAAAAATCCTCCCAATGAGCAGACCTTCCTTTGGTAGACCTGGTCAGCCATTTTGTAGGAAAGAGACATGGCCTGAGATAAGTGCCTCACCCTTGAGGTTGAGCAGGATGGTTAAAAGTTGTACCCTAAGTCCTGACTTGCCTCAACTGGTCCTGGTCCTGAACAAGATCAAGGGATTTCCTGGTCCTATCACATTACTACACAAATCAGACCAGTCAGCCTCATAGACATGGATTGGCCTCTCCAGGCACAATTGACGTGCCAGCTTGGAGAGGGTAACCTGTGAAAAATGTGCCACCTGCCGGAGTATCATACAGAGCTCAAATCAACAACTATTGGATTGAGCTGTGTTCCACAGAAATAGAATTCAGGGCTTGAAAACTGAAAAGATAAAGTAGGATGGCTTTGATTGCCATCACTGGCAATGACCCATGTGGAGGGTATTTGTGTTTCCCACCCGTTTAGTTTTAGATTCTATAGGTCTATAGTTTCTGGTTCCCAGTAACAGGATTATTGGACTTTGGATCCAGTCTTCCAGGATCCTCATGCCAAGAGACCAGTAGGAAAGAAAATGAGCCACTAAACCATCATGGGTGATTGATCCCCTCTTCAGGAGGTGGCAGGACAGCTATTACTCCCTTCAGGGAGGAAAGAATATGTTTAAGCCTCAGGTGGTCCTCTGGGATGTCTCTCTGGCAGCTGAGCTGCCTTGCTCAGCTCTAATGATATATAGAAAAGTAGAGCAGCCTCAGCCTGAGAATGGCACAGTAACCAGGGGCACAAGCCCTTCAGGAAAGGTGATGAGTCATCTAACCAGGCAAATTGCCTAGACCAGCAGATGTGTCAGCTGAAGCAAAGGGGGATCTAAAATGGGTGGTGGAGGAGGTAGGAGATGGGCAACAGTTTTGAGATCAGGTGGAGCAATAAGGAGCGAAGTTTATTTCACCATCCTTTTCCTCATAATTCTCCCCCCAGGAAACAAGACTAACCAGAATCCTGGCCAAGCTTTTTCCCTGATGGGGAGAAATCACTTAAGGACTAAGTGGTTGTGAGGTCCTCAAAGAACAGATGTAGTGAATACCATGGTGCTCCACCCAATCCCTTCTGGAGGGTCAAATACTCTAGTCTTCAGCCAGGAATCACCATCTTTCCTTGGTGGCAGGGCACAGTCATGCACAAGGAAGCCCAGGCCAATGACTGTCTGTGGGGGGATTTAAAGGTCAGTCCACTTGTTTCTGTTGGTAGAATTCTAGCACTCCCCAACATGATCAGCTGAGCACCCAGTAGGAACTACACTGTGGTCACCTTCTCCATCTCCTTAATTCTGCCTTCTTCACTTCCTTCCTACTCCATCTTCTGCAAGCATCTCCTGAAAACACTTTTGTCTAGAATTCTCTGGTCACAGAACCTATTCCAGAGACCCATTGTAAGACACGGGGTCCTGCTGTAAGTAGAAAAGTAGAGGGGAAGCAAAGACAGTAACAGCAGAGAGCTCTTGCAAGAAGCAAAATAACATGGTGGTAGCTGGAAGAAGAAGGTTGGGTTGAGAGTTTTCCTATCTTAATAAGACAGGAAAGACTTCAGTATACTTATTTGGTGACGGAACAGAGAAGCAGAGGTGGAACATGCAGAAAAATATGAGATAAAGGAATAGAATGAAGTTATAGAGTTAAAAGGAAGGATGGAGTCAAAGGTTTCAGTGGAAAGGTAAGCCTTAACCTTATTTTAGTGTAGTCGGATTTATAAGTCTGACCAAATGTTTCACAAATGGTTAGTCACACTTCAACACTATTCTTTTCCCACTTCTATAAATTGCCACTTTTATCACAAACTAAATCCTTATATTTCATGATCCTGTTTTTAGACTCTTCTATTACATAACCTCTTTGTCATCCAATATTAAATTAATAAAATCACTCTATATTTATATAAAATTTTAATAACTTATCAGAAAATCCTTCCTCCTTGTTGCCCTCTTTTTTTTTATTTCAAGATTTATTTCCTATATATTCTGTGCTTTATTCAAGATTTATTTCCTATATATTATGTGCTTTATTTTACTCTTTGGGTTAATTTCCAAGATGTTTTAGCTTTTTGTTACAATTCAGAAATTTTCCGTTACATATTCAAATTTTGTTGAGATGGGAGGGCTGTAGATGTTATCGTACGGATCTTTTGTTGATCCCTTCATGGAATTTTTACGAGTTTTATGCACTTTTCAATTTTCTTTGGGGTTTTTCAGAAAGTATTTTTTTCTTTTCAATAATTCATATCTTATTTCTCTTTAACTTTATTAGCTAGAACCTACAATACATCTCAGAGATGGAGATGTGAGTGTGGGGCGATTTGGAGGGGCACTCATGGATGAATGTAGCAGGGGGAGAAAAAAACAAGTTTGGGCACAGCAAGAATATGGATTAATATGCAATCAGAGTAAAGGCCTTAGCCACCCACAAGGAGCTCTAAAGTTCAGCTAATCTTCAGAGGGCGTGGCCTTATGCAGGCGATTCACATCAAATGGTGCAATTCAAGACAGCTGAACCTGAGGGCTATGTTGGTTTGTGGGTTTGTTGGTTTGTGGGTTCCTCGGGAGCTTCCCAGGTGTGATGTGAATCTGGTCCCTGTACTCAGAGTGAAGAAAGAATCAGGTCATCCAGTTTGTAGGTGGTAGTTTTACCAAGCAAAGGGAACATACATAGGAGGCTTGTCTTGGGTGACAGTAAGAGGAATACATCATCGCATCTGTCTGCCGTATCTTAAGGTTTATAAAGTTTAACTGGGATCAAACATGAGTACTACATAGGTGTTCTCAACACCACATCACTGTCTCAAGGCTTTGTCCTTGGAGGAGCCTCTGGCAAAGGTAAGCGGAACCCAGGTTCTGAGGACAGAGGAGAGGGTGCTGACTCTGATCACCCATATTCAGCTCACGGGTGAGCTGGCAGGCGAGCTGGTGGTCACTGCTTCTTGATGACCTTCCCCAACAGGCTGGTGGCCAGGCCACACTTCAAGGAACCTTCCAGCAGTGAGAAAGTGTCAGTACTGAAGGGGGATCTGGGTGGCACATCATAGCATTCGCCCCATTCCTTACATGGGAGATAAAGATGTCTCCCATTTGAGGGGTACCCTGAAATGGTACCCTGCCATGTAAAACCTTTTTTCTTTGTTTGTTTTTTAGAGAAAAACCGGTGGTTTTCAAAGCATCATCGGGGAGCTTTCGGCAAGGAATGTTCTTGGAGCACCCTCCAGCCCTACACATTCAGAAGCTCTGGAGTAAGTGTTCTGCTGAATCCCTTAGTTGATTTTATATACTTGTTGACTGGGCAAAGAGGCAGAACTGAAATAAAATAAAAGCTTTATTTGGGGTCTTAGAACTGTAATTCAGGGAGCACAGATTGGGTAGCAATGTAAAGTATGTCCCACTAGGAAGCAAAAGTCAGTGGTTTTTTAAAGACAAAAAGGAAATGCTTGTATACAAGGTTTAGAAAGCATTTTGTTTGGCGTTGGCCACAAAAGACCCTGATCTTAGCTTAACATAACTGGTTGCTAAGGGTATCACTAGGCAAAAGTCCCTTACTGCACAAAGTTCCAGCTGTTCATGCAGAGTCCTGGAAGGTTTTACAGTTTGGCGCAGTTCAAAAGTTCATGGTTGCACTAAGTGATGACATGCATAAGGCCCACCTCCTGAATAGCCTCTAAGCTCATTTTTTTAAAACCCCTTACCATGAGTGACTCCTTTTATTTCACCTTTCACATACCTAAATTGAGAAAATTTGAAGTCGATTTTAATACAATAGATCATGACCGAGTTTTCAAACTGGGTTGGTTATCAGAATTCCCAGAAATTATTCTGAGAAGTACAGATTCCAGAGTACCACCACATACCTTCCCATACATAAGATTTTCCAGAAAAGGGGACTATGAATTTGTATGTTCACATGTAATCCCAGGTGACTCTGACTGTCAGGTGTGAGAAGTTGATTGGTTATTACTCTGTGGTCTTCACAGTCTTGTTTAAACAGCATTTCCTTTTTCCTTAAAGTTGCAAAGGAAGGGAACAACCATTCCGTTTTGATGAAAAAGCTGTCACTTACTTGGAAAGACGTGCTCATTGAACATTAAACCCTTTTTTGAAACTTTCCATTCTACAGTTCATTTCTCAATATCGAGGAAGGCTGAACCTCATCACGATCAATAGTGATTTTTCTCACTATCACTGTTGAAATTGCAGACACCTGGGCTCCATTCAGACATAATGCAATGAATGCCAGCACCTGCATAATTAACAAGTACACTGGCACACTAAAATTTGAGAGCCACCAAGCAATATTTTGTAGTTGATATATACCACACCAGAATGTATCACCAGAAGTACCATCTATACTACAAGAGCAAATGTAATAAAAAGACATCTACAAAGATGAATTTACTGGTATTAGCTCTCAGTTTCAGTTTCTTCATGGGTAAATGAGGGTATAGATACAGATTATCTCTAATTTCTTTTCCTGTTCTAAAGTTTAAATTGTATATTATCAGCCTATACACATGTCCACTTCTATGAACTATAATGTTATATGGTTTTCCTTGAGGCTCCTGCTTGAATATGTCATTTATTGCATAGATTTAAATTTTATTGCCTTTATTGGCACAAACCAAAGGGGAAAGAGACAGAAGAGTGTTCTCATTATTTGTTCATACTTTGATCCAGTTCTTACCAATTTGTTTTTCTTTTTTCTCAAAATATTTAATCACATTCTTGGACAATCTTACAAAATGATTGAATTAAATTATACAAATGAAAATATTACCTACTTAAATATCAGAAAATCAATAATTTCTAAAACATTCCATTTCATTTCTGTGCATAATTTTAATAGCAAATATTTTTATTATAAAAACAATCTCGGGGCACCTGGGTGGCTCAGCTGGTTGAGTGTCCAACTTTGGCTCAGGTCATAACTTGGGTTCCTGGGTTGTAGGACTCTGTGTTGACACCTCAGAGCCTGGAGCTTGCTTCAGGTTCTGTCTCCCTCTCTCTCTGCCCCTCCCCCACTCGAGTTCTGTGTCTCTCTGTCTCTGTCTCTCTCTCAAAAATAAACATTGAATAAAAAAACAAAAACCCATAATTTATCCTCATAAATTATTCTATTATTGATTAATATGAATAACTGCTTAACCATGTAGACTTTCTTATTATTGTTGAGTTAAAACATGTCTTTTTAGCCTGTGAGTAAGTAATGACAATGTATGCTTCTACTGAAACCAACCTTGTGTTGAGAAGCATCTAGCACCATGTCTAGATGTTTCTGGAATGGTGAGTTGGTATCCCCATAAATTATTTCTGACACAAAGCATCTTTTGCATGATTTGAAAAAATGAAAGTAAGTCTGTCCGTGGGCTTACAGAGGCTTCAGTTTTCTTTGCCTATAATTTTAATGTATCTTAAAATAAGTTTTTGGGGTGCCTGGGTGGCTCAATTGGGTAAGCATCTGACTTTAGCTCATGTCGTAATCTATGGTTCATGGGTTTTAGCCCTTTGTCAGAGGTAGCCTAGAGCCTGCTTTGGATTCTGTGTCTCCTTCTCTCTCTGCCCCTCCCCTGCTCACACTTTTTCTCTGTCTCTCAAAAATGAATAAATGTTAAAAACAATTTTTTTTAATTTCCCATTGCCCTGAAATGCAGAAAATGCTCTGGAAAAATTAAGCATTCCTAAGGGCAAGAAAGTGAGGATAGTGAGCTTGAAGAAACTACATTATTTCTTTTGTAATGGAAGTGTGGTGTGTGGAGGGACTACCTTATTGAAGAAAGTTGAATGAGGAAAAATTTGAGTCAAGGTAAAATTGAGCAACCAGTCAAAATTGATTAAAAATACTCATGTTGTTCGGTGACTTAATCTGAAATGATAAATAAATAAAAAGTGCTGGTTTGTTGGCCCTTATTATCAGCTGTTATGATGTTCCCCAAAGCTAATTTAATAGTCACCTTAGTCTGGAATATTCCTGTCTAAATACTAGTAAAATGTTAGGAATTAATGACAAAGAAAAGTCAAAGCTGTGGCTAATGGTCATGGTCCAATAAAGCCAAGTTTATTCTCCTTCAGGGCTCAGTTCAGAATCCATCTGTTTTGCCAGATTTTTCCCAATTGAGAAACCAGTCAGTTTCTTAATTTCAGAATTGCATCATTTGATTTTATTTTGATGGCTTTACTTCTATATGCACAGTTCCTGTGATGTTTTAAATTAAAACATTTTTAGAAATAAAAGTCCCTAATGATGATTATGTTTTTGGTCTTTGAGTAGATTTCATTTTGTTACTGCCAAAAATAATACTGATGAAATAAAACATATAGTTTGTAGAAAACATGCCAAACTTATTTTTGAATATGTATTTTTAATAAATTATTAAATATGAAAATTCCTCACTATGTGTAAGACATTACTCTGAAACAAAAGATTTCACATACATAAACTAATAAGGGAACAAAATAATAAAACTTAGTTCCTCCAGCAAAAAAATCTTTTTAAAAAATCTCATTTCCAAAATGATTGCCTAAGGTTAGTGGTTCTCAAAAGTGGGGTCTGGACCAGCAGCAGAGGCACCTTCATACTTGTTATAAATGAGAATTCTCAGGTCCCACCCACGCCTACTGAATCAGAAACTCTGAGAGGAGAACTCATCTGTCTGAGTTTTGACAAGCTCTCCATGTAATTCTGATGCCTTAGACTATGGGACATAAGTTAACAGAACTAAAATAGATAGGTCTTAATTTTGGGGTAGACTCATTGGTTCTCATTAAATCTCAGTCCTACCTACCGAGCCCACTCTAGAATGTTTTCAAGACCCCAGTCCAGATCAAATGATTCAGAATCTCAGCCTAGTGTCCACATTTTAGAAAATTCTCTGGTGATTTTAATGAGCAGCAGGACTAAGAGATGCTGTTATGAGTTTTGCCTACTTGTTCTCTACATCAACTACTGGCTCCATCGGCTGTATAGACTAATGTGTGGTGATTCCTGTTGCCCTTTTCTGTTGACCCTCCTTCCTTGCTTTTCCTCATGACCCCATGAACTGATGCTACAGAAAGCTGAAGAGAGCATGGATCAGCTTCCAGAGTAGCTTATAGGAGTTGCTGCCATTTGGGGAACTTGTTGTGCTTAACCTAAAAATTAGCCAGCTCCTTGCTTTTAGTCTTAACCCTTTTCAATCCATTCTCCACAGTAGAGTCAACATTATCTTTCTAAGACAGAAATCTGATTCTGTCCGAACTTTTTTTTATTGTCTACTTTGATTCCAGTGTAGTTAACACAATATTATATTAGCTTCAGGTGTACAGTACAGTGATACAACAATTCTACACATTTCTCAATGCTTGTCATGAAAAGGGCACTCATTAATCCCCATCACCTACTTAACCCATTTCCCTACCCACCTCCCCTTTGGTAACCATCAGTTTCTCTGCAGTTAAGAGTCTGTTTCTTGATTTATCTCTCTCTCTTTTTTTTCCTTTGCTTATTCGTTTTTTTTAATTTCACTTATTAATGAAATAATAGGGTATTTATCATTCTTTGATATATTTTGATAAGCGTTATACACTCTAGCTCTATCCATGTTGTTGCAAATGGCAAGGTTTCATTCTTTATGAAGGCTGAGTGATATTCCTTTGTATATATATATAACACCTCTATCCAAATACCAGTGGACACTTGGGTGCTTCCATAATTTGGCTATTGCAAATAATGCTGCTAAAAACATAAAGGTGCACATATCCCTTTGAATTAGTGTTTTTATATTTTTGGGTAAATACCCAGTAGTGCAATTCCTGAATTGTAGGGTACTTGTATTGTTAACTTTATGAGGAGCCACTGTACTGTTCTCCAAAGTAGCTGCACCAGTTTACATTCCCACCAACAGTGCAAGAGGGTTCCTTTTTCTCCACATCCTTGCTGACACTTGTTTCTTGTGTTTTTGATTTTAGCCATTTCGACAGTTGTGAGGTGTTAACTCAGTGTAGTTTTGATTTGCATCTCTCTGATTATGAGTGATGTTAAACATCCTCTCTTGTGTCTGTTGGCCATGTATATGTCTTCTTTGGAGAAATGTCTGTTCATGTCTTCTGCCCATTTTTAATTAGATTAGTTGTTTTTGGGGTGTTTTGGGTTTTGTTTTACTTAGATTCTTCTTTATATGTTTTGAATACTACATGTGATTATGCTTCATCATTCTTTCCACTGAGTAAATATTCCTCTTCCTTTCTGAGATGGTCTGTAAATCACATAGTTCCACCCTTTCCTAGCCACACCATTTGGCCTTGCTCATCAGGATAACTTATCTAGTCAATGACTTTGATAGTCCGTTGGATAGACTTGCAACCCCAGCAAGATATATCTGAGTCCTTCAAGAGACTGGATAAATACTGGGAAAGAAAGAGGCTCTCTTTCTCTTAGTCCATAAACTATGGAGATAATGGCCTGAGCCTGACAGCTATCCTCTTTCTTATCCTGTGGAAACGCTTCCATAAAAATAAATTTGTCTTGTAGAGGGAGGCAAAACCCAGAGACAGAGAAATCGAGTCAGACAGCTTTGTTAGATGCTCTGGATTGAAATGTGCTCAAAGTCTACCTCATGCTTTCACTTCCCAGGTGTATGAAACAATATTTATTTACTTACTTGCTTATTTAAGCTAGCTTGAATTTGCTTTTGGTTTCTTTTAGAAAGAGGCTTTTACTAACAGACCTTTTTACAAGAAGGAGGTGGGAAATGGATGAGGCCACCAGCAGAAGTTTTCACCAGGATCTTGGGGAACATGGCATTAGGGATTCAGGAAGAGGTATCGGAAGTTTAGGTGAGCCACAGACTTGAATTGCTTAGGGCTTCCAGCAAAGTTAGCATGACATTTTATGTCCAGCTGCACCATTAGGAAGAGTATCCATCAATCATTGCCAATGTCACATGGGCCAGGCTCCGTTAATGGAAGAAAGGGGCTCTCTGAGCCTTACTTGAGGTATTGTTCCATTGGAATCTGAAGGGGAAGTCCAATGACAAATATTTGATAATTCACCACAAGCAAATGTTAGAAATTCCTAAAAGATGGAAGTCCTTACAAATACTGGAATTTCTGTAATCAAGATTTGTAAAGGCTTATAGCAATTACGGTTTCAGGTACAGTCATAAGTATAACTTCAGACTACTTTTATAGAGAAAGAAATTGGGAGCGGTCACTCTAAATAGAAGGAAATACTGACAGTGAAATCTTGACATATTCATAAGTCTATGAGAACATCAGACTGACGAGACAGGGTGAAAATTTTGGAGGAGGTTGTGAGAAATAAGGCTGGCTAATTATAAGAAGGATGTGTTATGGGTACAACTTGTCAGAGAAGCTTATGTCAAATTAGGTATATAATAGGGGATAAAAGAAGGGCGCTTATATCACCACGTGGTATGAATTTAGCATCACCTGTTTAACTTGCTTGCAATATAAATATAATCACACTTCTTATGTTCTTGTTAGTTGTTAGAGTTTTCAAGATTGCGTTTGTAAGTTCGTCTATTTCCTTTTTGAAGATGTTCTGCTACCCTCCCACCCAAACCCCACACTGAATTGTTGAAGAACCAAAGGGCTTACTCAGTGCAAAGGAGATTAGTTCTGCTTCCAAACACCACACAGGGAGAGAGGACTATAAAGTCAGACTGGCATCTCACACAGTCAGATGACTCTCCTGTCCTGCATTTGCTGGTCTAGATACCTGCACAGGATGGATTGGCGACCAGTTTTCAGCTTCAAGGATCTAGACCTTAGGTAAATATTTATTTTCACAGATCTTATTTCCAAAACCAGGACACCATATACCCCAGGGGCTGGGTCTGAACTGCTGCTGCCTCATAAGGAAGCTAGAGCACAGGAATGTTCTTTGAGGGTAAACTCAAAATTCCACAAGTTCTGTCTCCCAGCAGCTGATCATGGAGTACATTTTTGCTGCCCTGCTGCAAATTGGCTACAAGTTGAACAAGACCAAGTGTTCTTGGGGACGTGAATAAACTGCAAATTTTATGAAATGCTGGTAGGAGTACAAATTGCTACACCCATCTTGGAAAACAATTTCACATTTAGCAAAGTTCAAGATGTGACTGTGCTTGTACTCTGGAATTCTGCTTCCTAAGTATAACTGCTTCCTAAGTATAAGCTTAAGGTAAGCATTTTCATGGCAGTATCGATGAAAGCAGGAGAGATGATCAAAATGTTCAGCAATGAAGAGTGACTACATACATAATGATCTGGTCTTACAATGGATTACAATTCAGTGAAAATGAAGAACATGTCAACATGAATAAATCTCACAATGTTGAGCAACAACAGAAGCAAGTCATTGCAGAACACCTGCAATTTGAGGTCGTATATATAATTTCAAAAAAGAAGAAAAACTCAGCAATATATAGTTAAAGACTATATACATGTGTGGTAAATCAGTAGAGTAACACAAGGATTGATTAAAAAAAAAAAAAACAACTTCAGGATCCAGTTTAGCTCCAGAGAAGATGGAGAGAGCTATGGTCAGGGTTAGGCATGTGGGCGCTCCAAATATATTAGCTTCATATAATACAACACATTGCTGTTTTATTCTTCTTTAAACCATACAGACACCCTCTAAGTTTTGTGCATACATGTCTACAAACACCTATAAGATTTCGTAATTAAAATAAAAAATTCTTGATCATTTAAGTGGGCTCTGTAGTTCTCCAAGTGCAAGTCCAGTCACAAAATCTTATTGGCTCCCTCTTGACTCTCTGGCTTGCCAAACTGTAAGGAGGTGAAGAATCGTTAGCATAAGAATGTCAGGGGCTTTCTGAGAACGCAAAGGCCAAAATAGCAACTCCTCCCTAGCTGTTCTCTGCAAACAGGTAAAGATACTTGTGACCAGATCATGAGACACTGGGAGAGCCTCCCAACGCAAAAGCCTTCCTGTAGACACTGACCACTCAGGTCTTCTTCCAGAAGTTTTACCTCCAGGTCTCTCCCTTTCAGGTGCCCATGACTCAAGAGTGTCCACTTGTGTACTCACCTACTCCACATTTGTTCATTTCCTGCTTCTTTTCTCTTTCTTCACCCCTTTACCAGTGTTCTTTTTTTTTTTTACCTTCATTCTCTGTTTGCAAAGTTCTCAAAACACCTAATAATAGAGAAGGAATGGGGTGAGAAAAAGAGAGAAAGAAAAGGAAATGCTTCCTAATAGACTGTTCTAAATGTAGTCAATGTGTCCCGGTAGGTGTTTGAGAGGGATAGAGCCTCCTTTACTCAATAAGTACAGCAAATGTGAAAAAAGGTTTTGTGTTGCATCAGGACTTCTCAGAGTCTTTAAAACCCTACGAGGAGGATCTAGTACACTATTTAATTTTCAAATTCGACAAAAAATCCCTCTTTTCCACATATCTTTCTTAAATAAAACTATGTTCTGTGGAGAAATTATGGGAAATCCTGAGTTTGAATTAGGACCAATGTTTTCATAGTAAAAGGGAAAGAAGCTACATATTACACTTTTTCTACATGAAATATTAGCATGAAATATTTTCATTGAATTCTCCTACTTTCTACAATGGATTCTTTGTTGATATGTGTACAGTAATTTCTCTATAGTAAATACTGCAGCTCAGTGAACGTTTTCTCAACATAATCACCAAAAAAAAAAACTTACCTCATGCTTTCTCCCCCAGTACCGACCGAATGAGTGTCTGCTCTGTACTGGGCACTATCATAGTGCTGGGAACACAGTAGTGAAAAGTATAGACCTGCTTACTGTCCTCATGGAGCTGATATGTAAGAAAAATACATTCTTAGAAATTAATTCCCTCTCTATTAAGTGCACCTAATTGTAAAACAAGGAATAAAATTTTAAGGCAAATTTAAGGTAGTTTTTAGCCCCCAAATATTTTCTTCAAATTATTATAACTCTATTCAAGTAATAGCCTGAATTGGTTACCTGGATTCCATTATTTGAAAAATATTAAAAGTAAAAAATATTGCACAGGGAAGAAAAAGTCATCATATGAGGGAAAAATGTATTTAGAGCTTTGGATTTAGTTGGTCCCTGCCCAAACATCCCTCTTCCGTTAATAGGCATATATTGCACCCTGGGACACAAACACCTTTATCCATTTAGGCTTTTAATTATTGCATTTGCCTTTTATTACCCAGAGTTCTATGCAAATATAAGACAAATCACTTGTGGAGTCAAGTTATCAATGTCATTGAGAATATAAGATTTAATATAATTGATGAAAATAATGATCTATAATCAAATGATATATAATAATGATACTATAACCAAATCTGAAATAGAAAAAGTACTTATAAAAATGATAACAAAATGAATTACTCAGGGATGAATTATGAAGAAAGATGCTTGAGAAATTTGGTAAACCCTCTAATATATTTTCAAAATACTTCTTTAAGATCACTCTGTAAAAGCCAAATACTAAGGCAGTCACACTCTATCACACTGATTGATTGATTGATTGATTGATTGATTGATTGATTATTTGGAAAATACTACACCAAAAATATATATTGTTTTACTCTCTGTTCACCAAATTAGAGCACATTGAAATGTAATCTAAATGCTGTTTAAGATAAGTTATGTAGAGGACCATGGAGGAGGAGAAGGGGAAAAAATAGTTGGGGAGAGGGAGGGAGGCAAACGATGAGAGACTCTTGAATACTGAGAACAAACTGAGGGCTGATGGGGGTAAGGACAAGGGGAAGGGGGGTGATGGGCATGGAGGAGGGCACTTGTTGGGTTGAGCACTGGGTGTTATATGGAAACCAACTTGACAATAAACTATGAAAGAAAAAAATAAATTAAATTTTTAAAAAGGTAAGTTATGTGTCTTTTTCAGCATCTTACATTTCATCTGTCAGGAAAATATCCAGTCAACTTTATCATTGTATATTACACAGTTTTCCCTAGTTTAAAAGGATTCATTTTAAAAGGCTTTTCCATTGTCAGTTATTCTCATATAATGATTTACTACACTGGGTATTCTAGTTTAAACACATACCTGAAAGTCACACTAAAGTATAGAGCCCAATTTTCTTAGTAAACGACTTCCTAATTCTAGTTTTGGAAATTGTAGTTAGCTGACTTAGCCATGTGCCTGAGGTTGCTAAAATATTGAAACTTTCATTTTTAATAGAATGGTATTTGGCTCCAAGTACTATGTTCTTGACATCAAAGCAATGAACGCGATAAGTCTCTGTGGTAGGCTGAATAATGGCTTCCCAAAGATGCCTATGATCCAATCCCTGGAACGAGTGGAAGCTTTATATAGGGAACTTGGCATGGGACAGAGTAGCCTGGCTTATCCAGGCGAGCCCAATATAATCGCAAGGGTCCCTGTAAGAGGGAGGCATCAGGATTGAAATATTTATGGAAAATATAAGGATGGAAGCTGAGGTCAGAGAAGAGATGTTAGGCTGTAGGGAGAAAGGGGCCTGTGAGGCAAGAAATGCAGGCAACCTCCAGAAGCTTGAAAAGGCAAGGAAACAGATTCTCCCCTAGAGCCTCCAGGTGTCATGCAGTCCCACGGACCCATTTTGGACTTGTGACTCCAAAACTGTACAATGTTTGTATCGCTTTAAGTCACTAATTCGGTGGTCATTTGTTGCAGCAAGAGGAAACCAATGCAGTCTTGTTTCAATATTTTCTGTTTTCTGCTCTGCTGAAAATGCGAAGAAAACATAGCTTTCCCCTATCCAGGTCCCTACTAGGAAGAGCTTGGCAAGGAACAAAGAAATGGCTTTTCTTTTCTAACTGTTTGCTTTATGGATCAGTTCAAATGTCTTTCCTCCACAAGGTCTTACATCAGTGACCTCTTATATCAATGTACTTTTATTTGCAGAGGCCATAGGTCAGTTATGAAGGTGCAGTAAGTGAAATTAATAACTCTTCTGGGAAAACAGAGATAAACTAGAACTTTCCTGGCACAGACGATCACCCTACTTATATTTTCACCACACTGTTCATCACAGTTTGCTTTTGAGTTACAATTAAACACTTACTTGTCAGTCTCTCCTATCTCCTTTTTCCTTCTGCCAAACATAAGGGGAGTTTTCCTCTTCATTTCTATTCCCCATAGTATATTTAACATCTTCATTGCCATTAGTATCCTCATTAACATCAGTATCATGATCGTTATAATCACTAAAATTCCCATCATGCTTACTATGTGTTGGGCAGATTGTCCACAACACGTGTAATAACCATCCTTGCAACAACTATGGAGGATGGCACTAATGTTATCCTCAGTTGATAGGGAAGTTATTGAGGCTAAGTAATATGCTCAAGATCACACAATGGAAGGTGGTAGAACCAGAATTCTGTTTCAGAGAGTTTGGCTTCTTAATCACTATTGCTTCTCCAAGAAGAACTTTTCACTGACAGTGTGTGTAGTTACTTAAAAAGTAAAAGCTGCACACATACAGGCCCAATTGTACATGTTCATGGAAAAAAGCATATAGGAAACAAATAATTTCAGTTTAATAATTTGTGTTGTGGGGCACCTGGGTGGTTCAGTCGATAAAGCGTCTATCTCTTGGTTTCAGCTAAGGTCATGATCTCACAGTTTATGGGATTGAGCCCCATGTCTGGCTCTCTCTTGAAAGCGCAGAGTTTGCTTAGGATTCTCTCTCACTTCTCTGCCCCTCCCCTGTTTGCACTGTCTCTGTCTCTCTTAAAATAAATATTTTTTAAAAATCTGTGTTCTATCTAAGCCTCTATGGTAAATTAAAACAAAACAGCTATCCACACAAAACATCCTTGATGTTTTAAGAAGTAAATTAAAATTATTATAATTAATGTGGGGAAATAAGAGTTACTAGAAGAAACAGATGCATTTTTATTTTATTTTCCAGTTTTATTAATATCTACACATGACATACAGCACTGTAAGTGTACAGCATACTGATTCGACTTAAATATATTGTGAAATGATTAATACTAAGTTTAGTTAACATCCATCATTTCATATTTTTTAGTTAAAAAGTTTTTTTCTTTGTGATGAAGAGTCTTGTGATGAGTAGGATCCAATCCCTTAACACTGTCAAATATACCAGACAGTAGTGTTAACTATATTCATTATTTTGCACATCATATCCCCAGTATTTATTTATAACTGGAAGTTTGTACCTTTTGGCCACAAACACCAATTCTCCTTCCCCAAACCACTCATCTCCAGCAGCCACAAGTCTGATCTCTTTTTCAAACAGTTGGATTGAGTGTTTTTATTTTTCCCTTCCCCCCCCCCTTTTTTTAGATTCTACATCTAAGTGAGATCATCTAGTATTTTCCTTTTTCTGTCTAGCTTATTTCACTAATTATAACCTCAAGGTTGTATCACAAATGGAGGGATTTCTTTTTTATGGCTGAATAATATCCCAGTGTGTGTGCACGTGCACTGCATTGTCTTTATCCATTCATCCATCAGTAGCTACTTAAGGTTGTCTTGATTATTATAAACAATACTGCTGTGAACATGGGGTGCAGAAATTTCATTCACATAGTGTTTTCATTTCCCTCCTACACATTTCCAGAAGTGGAATGAGGGATCATATGGTAGTTAAATATTTAATTGTTGAGGAAACCCCATACTGTTTTTTCATAGTGTTTGTAAAAGTGTGCAGTCCCACCAACAGTGCACAAAGGTTCCCTTTTTGCAACATCCTTCCCAGTATTTATCTCTTCTTCTTGATGATAGCGTTTCAACTTGTGTAAGGTCATTTCTTACCGTGGTTTTAATTTGCCTTGTAATGTTGAACACCTTTCCATCTCTATGTTGGCCATTCATATCTTCTTTGGAAAAATATCTATTCAGGTCCTTTGCCCATTTATTAATTGAGTTATTTGGGGTTTTCTTTGTTGTTATTAAGTTTTCTGAGTTCTTGATATATTTTGAATATTACATCTTTGTATTTGTAAGTTACATGATTTGCAAATGTTTTCCAATTATGTAGTGTGTAATTTCATTTTGTTGGTGGATGAGTTTGCTTTGCAGCAACTTTTTAGCTTGTAGTCCCACTTGTTAATTTTTTTTTATTTTGTTACTTGTGTTTTAGCTGTCATATTAAAAAAAATCTTAGCTACAACTGTTGTCAAGGAACTTACTGTCTATGTCATTTTTCTAAAAGTTTTATGGTTTCAGGTCTTATATTTAAGTCTTCAATCCACTTTTGTTAATTTTTGTGAATAGTGTAAGATAGTCTGTCTAGTTTCGTTCTTTTACATATGAATACTAATTTTCCTAGCACCATTTATTGACAGGACTGTCTTTGGGGGAAATATTCTTGGCTCCCTTTTCAAATATTAGTTTTCTTTATATGCATGTGTTTATTTCTAGGCTCCCTATTCCATTCCTTAGATCTGTATGTCTGTTTTTATGGCAGTACATATCAGTTTGATTACTATAGCTTTAAATATAGCTTGAAATCAGGAAGTGTGATACCTCCTGCTTTGTTCTTCTTATCAGGATTATTTTGGCTATTTGGGATCTTTGGGATTCCAGAAAATTTTTAGATTTGTTTTTTCTACTTCTGTAAAAAATGCCATTGGAATCTTAAGACCGATTGCTTTAAATCTATAGATGGCTTTGGGCAATATGGACATTTTAACAATACTCTTTTGATCCACGAACAAAGGATACCTTAACATTTATTTGTGTCTTCTTTGATTTCTTTCATCAATGTCTTGTAGTTTTCAGTACACTGAATGTTTTCCCTGTGGCTAAATTTATTACTAGGCATTTTATTGTTCTTGACACTAGTATAAATGAGATGATTTTCTTTACTTATTTTTCAAATAATTTGTTAGTATATATAATTGCTACCATTTTTTGCTTGTTAATTTTGTATCCTACAACTCTGTAGAACTTGATTAAATCTAATAGTTTCTGGTGAAGTATATAGGATTTTCTATATATGAAATTATGTCTTCTGCAAATAAAGACACTTTTACTTCTTCCTTTCCAATTCTGATTCCTCTTATTTCTTTCTCTTGCCTAGTTGCCCTGGCTAGGATTTTCAGTACTATGTTGGATGGGAGTGGAAAGTGGGTATTCTTGACTTGTTCCTAATCTTAGAGAAAAGCTTTCAGCCTTTCACCATTAAATATTATGTTAGCTTTGGGCTTGTCATGTATAGTTTTTATTATGTTGAGGTACTCTTCTTTTATAACTAATTTGTTAAAAGTTTTATCATGAATGGATGTTGAATTTTATCAAAAGCCTTTTCTGCATCTGAAATAATTATATGATTCTTTTATTCTATGAATGGGATGTATCACATTGATTGATGTGTGTATTTTGAACAATCCTTGCATCCCAAGGATAAATCTCACCTGATCATGGTGAATAATTCTTTAAATGTGCTACTGACTTAGGTTTGCTGGAATTTCATTGATAATTTTTGCATCTGTGTTCATCAAGGATAATGGACTGTAGTGTAATTTTTTCCCTAGTGGTGTCATTTTCTGGCTTTAGTATCAGGATAAGACTAGCATCATAAAATGAGTTTGGGAATATTCCCTTCTCTTTGATTTTCTGGAAGAGTTTGAGAAGGATTGCTGTTGATTTTTCCTTAAATGTTTGATAAAATTCACTAGGGAAGCCATCTGCTCCTTGGCTTTTCTTAATTGGCATATTTTTTATTACTGATTCAATATACTTACTAGTAATTGGTCTGTACAGATTTTCTATTTCTTCCTGGTTCAGTCTTGGCACATGATATGCTTCTAGAAATTTTTCCTTTCTTTTCTAGGTTGTTCAGCCTATTGACATATGGTTGCTCATAAAAGCCTCTTATGACTCTGTATTCCTATGATACCATTAGTGTGTCCTTGTCATCTTTTATATTTTGTTGATTTGAGCCTTTTCTCTTTTCTCTTTGGTTAGTTTAGCTAAAGTTTGCCAATTTTATCTTTTTAAAAGAACTAACTCCAAGTTTTGTTAATATTATACACTTAGGTTGTCTATTTGAGATCTTTCTTGTTTATTAATGTCTCCATTTATTGCTCTGATTTTCCCTCTTAGAATTGTATTCACTGAATCCCATAAGTTTTGGTATGATGTTTTTCTATTTTCATTGTTCTCATTAAAGTTTCTTATTTTCCCTTTAATTTCTTCTTTTATCAACTGGTTATTTTGGAGAGTGTTAATTAATTCCCATGTGTTCTTGAGTTTTTCTGTTTTCCTCCTGTTCTTGATTTTTAGTTTGATACCATTAGAGTCAGAGAAGATATTTCGGATAATTTTAGTCTTCTTACTACGACTTATTGTGTGGCCTAAAAAATGGTCTGTCATAGAAAATGTTTCTTCTGCTCTTCAGAAGAATGTGTTTTCTCCTCTTCCCAGACAGACTGTTCTGTATATGTCTGTAAAGTCCATTTTGCTTACAGTGTTGTTAATATTCACCGTTTTCTTACTGATTGTCTAGATGATCTACCCATTGTTAAAAATCGGGTTTTAAAGTTTCCAACTATCATATTGTTTTTTATTTTTCTTTTTATCTCTGGTAGTTTTTGCTTTATATACATTGGTATTTCAATGTTGGGCACATAAATATTACAATTATTATATATTCTTGAAGTTTTGACCCTTTTATCATTATATAATGACCTTCATTGTTTATTTTTACCATTTTTAGTTTAAAGTCTATTTTGTTTGATAGAAATATAGCCACTCTTGCATTTTTTGGTTACCATTTGCTTGAAATGTCTTTTTCTATCCTTCACTCTAAGTCTCTGTGTCTTGTAAGGTTAACATGGTCTCTTGTAGGCAGCATATAATTGGATCTTTTGTCCTAGATTGAACATTCTGTGTCTTTTGATTAGAGAATGTAATCTATTAAGGTGTAAAGTAAATGTTAATGGTTAAGGACTTGCTATTGCCATTTTGTTAATAGTTTTCAGGCTTTACTATTTACTATAGATCTGTTGTAAAGTTGTTTCTTATTTTTTGTCCTGCTGTCTGTGTGTGTGTATTTTCATGTCTTTTAGGTTTCAGTACTCTTTAACTACTTTCTTATGTACTTTTGTGTAATTGCTATAGGTTTTTATAGTTATCATGAGCCTTATATAAAATACCCTAAAATTATAATACTCTGTTTTAGACATAATTTAATTTTGATAGAATTCCTAAACTTTACACTTTCATTCTCCTCCCCCTTATATTCTAAGTTATTGATATTACTGCATTCATATTTTATATTGTGAATCTAATAACAGATTATTGCAGCTGTGATTATTTTCACATTTGTTTTTCAGCTTTTAGAGTTTTAAGTGCTTCTATGCACCACCATTACCATATTGCAGAATTGAACTCTATATACTTATTAATGCCAGTGAATTTACACTACCTTCTTATATTTGTATGATGTTAATTAGTATGGTTTTACTCCCACTCAAAAAACTCAAAGGGGTTTTACTCCCTTTAGCATTTCTTTGAGGAAAATTTAGTGGTGATAAACTCCCTCAGGTTTTGTTTATTCAGAAGAGTCTTTATCTCTCCATTTCTGAAAAACAGCCTTGCCAGGTATAGAATTCTTGGTTGATAGTTTCTATACCCTTCAATATTTTAATATATCATCTCCTTCTCTTCTGACCTAATAGTTTCTGTTGAGAAATTCATCAGTACATTTGTGGGGAGGGTCCCCTTATATGCAACTTTTCTCTTTCTTGCTGCTTTCAAAAATTCTTTCATTGTCTTTGACTTTTGACAATTCACTTATACTGTGTGTTGGTGTAGCCCTACTAAGGTTCAATCTATTTGGGATTCTTTGGACCTCATGAATCTGGATATCCATTTCTTTCCCAGTTTCAAGATTTCAGCCATTATTACTTTATAATTTCTGTCTTTTTCTCTTGATCTCTTTTTCTGGAATTCCCATAATGTAGGTATGTTTCTTTTGATTATATATTGTAAGTCCTGTAGGCTCTGTTTGCTTTGTTTCATTCTGTTTTCTTTTTGCCCTTCTTACTGGAGAATTTCAAATATTCTCTCCTTGAGATCACTGACTGTTTCTTCTTCATGGTCAAGTCTCCCTTTGTCACCTTTTGAAGGTCTCTATTCTGTGGTTCAGTTAAGTCATTGTATCTTTTTAGCTCTAGGATTTCTATTTTGCTTCTTTTCTCTCTTTTGATAGGTTCTATTTTGCTGAACTTGTCATTTTATTCATCCACTTTCATTTAGTTGTCGCTGTGTTCTTATAGTTCACTAAACTTTTTAAAGATTATTTTGAATTCCTTGTCTGACAGTTCATAGATCTCCATTACTTTAGGGTTGGCAATTAAAGCTTTATTAATTTCACTTGTGTTTTCATGTTTATGTGATTTTTCATGATCCTTGACTCTTTCTATTGGTATCAGTGCAAATGTGTAAGCCATTTCCTCTTCAAGACTTTGGAGATTCACTAAGGCAGAAACAGTTCCTTACCAGCTGGTTGAGTTTGGGTTTCTGGATGTGTCCACTTATAATGTCCTTAGGGAGATGGAACTTGCTAGTGAGGTCACTGCCCAAGCTCTGAGGTGAGGAGGGGGTGGTATTGCTTTCTGAGAACAGTTGGATAAAAGTCTTGGCTTTGTTCCCTGCCCAAGAGAGGCTCTAAGGCGGGCTCCACAATTGCCTGTGTTTTATAGCTGGGCTTACTAGATAGTCAGGATTGGGAACTATACTGAATAACAGGTAGGGATATGAATTCACTTTCCTGCTCTGGTGAGGCAGCAGAAAAGTCCCCAGGGTTGGCCTGCTTAATTGTTTGGGAACTTGAATCAGGCAAGACTATTACTGAATTCCTTGGTATTGGGACCATCATCTTTGCTCTGCAGATGGGGAAAAAGCCCCAGTCTGTGCTTTTTTTCAAGTACCAGTGTGAGCATGGATGTTGGGTGGACTGTGCAGCTTCTTTGTACAATACTGACATTCAGTAGTTAAGTGGGATGAAGGTTGATTCAGCTATGGGTGGGGCTACAAATTACTTTCCCTGCCTCGGCAGAGTGGGAAAACTGGTTCGAAGGCCAGAAAGGCTCTTTGCGGTCTTGCGACAAGTTGACCCATGCCCTAAGTTCTCTGGTTGAACAGAGCCAGTGGATTTGTTCTGTGGATAACAAATATAGCTGCCTGGGTCTTCCTGCTGGACTCTCCTCAATTATTGCTAGGCTATATAACCTTCCAGATGTTTTAGGCCAGGCTTTCTGGTATAACAGTTCCAGGAGCTACACTTAGCAGTGGGCTGGCTATGACTTAGCTCTAGGGCCAGCAAGGCCTTTATTTGAAGACCCAAATCAGGCAGACCTGCATCCTGTCATGTTCCCTGATCACACTGCACCACTGTCTTGGCTCTGAAAGTTAGCACAGTTGCTGGTTGGGACTACAAGTTGGGTCCTACAGGTATGAACTCAGTCACTCAAGATCTCAATGCTGTTTTTGCCACCTCCTCCCTCCCTTCTCCAACCTAACCAGATTCCCAGTGGTCAAACCCTGAAGACCCCACCACAATCTTGGGATGACACTGGAGTGGGACTTCCCAAGAAAGGACTCCCAAGGCTGGGGAAGCTGGATGTCTACCCTGGGTTCTCTTTCCCCAATGGAAGGATGATAGGTTCAGGGTTGATCTCTGTGCATGGTTTTGAACCAGCATGTGAGAGGGGCAATGTGATCAATGTGTAGCCATTCCTCTTACCTTTTTACTGTGGTGTCTGTTGGTTTTTGTTACAGAGTGGGGTGCTTCAGTCTCAGACCTGTGTTCTAGGATTCTCTCGGTGTTGTCTGGTGCATGAATAGATCATAGTTCTTGTGAGGAGGAACAAAGTGAGGAATGACCTATGTTGTCATTTCGGAGACATCACTTCTGTATTTTTAAATTGCTTTTTGACTAGAGATTAATCATAGTATCTATAAGTGGGACTGGTGACTATATTTTCCTTAACAGGTAAAATGCTTTCCAACTGCGCTTCCCAATAACTAAACAGAAGATATTTTTGCCAAAGGTTCAAGAAAAAGGAAAGCATTTATTTAGAAAATATGGAATATTTATATGGCTTATTATATAAACTCTTGACACATTTGAGAAAATCATGTTGAGAAAGAGTCCTGAGCTGAGACTACCAGCCAAGTATGTGAAGTCTTGTGTTGCTTAGTAACCAGAATAACTATGATATTGATTATCTACACACTTATGCAAAAGAAAGAAAGAAGGAAAGAAAGAAAATAAAGAGGAAAAAAAAAAAAAGATCAGTAACAACAACAACAGAAAGGCCTAAAAGATGAAGTTGGATGGATTCTGAGAAAGTACATTGCAAGATTGATAGCTCTTCTCTATGGAAAACTACTGCTTCCAAAGTGAACCATGGTGTGTGTAAATAAAGGTAAACCCATCCTATTGATTGAATGATACAAAGGGTAGAAGCACATGGAATTACCAGAATGAAGATGAGCATGATGATTTGATTTTTTTTTAAATGTATTCTTAAATAAATAAATTTATTCTTTCAAACATTATATTGCTTGATATAAAAAAAAGATAGAAATCTACTTTAATCTTACTGCCTTTGTTGAATATGTAATCATTTAATCAAATTATAATTAAGTTGATATAAAATGTAGCTTTTTTCTTCATAATTGCCAGAGCAACTTAAATAAGCTTTATTATTTATTTTTTTATTTTTAAAAAATTTTTAGTGTTTTTTTAAAATTTATTTCTGAGAGAGAGACAGCATGACCAGGGGAGGGTCAGAGAGAGAGGGAGACACAGAATCTGAAAAGGCTCCAGGCTCTGAGCTGGCTGTCAGCACAGAGTCCAATGCAGGGCTCAAACCCAGGAACCGTGAGATCATGACCTGAGCCAAAGTCAGACACTCAACCAACTGAGCCACCCAGGCGCACCCCATAAGCTTTAATCTGTTAGGCTCTTACAAAGTTAGAAAATATAACTAGACAAATATATATATAGGCACACACACACACACACACACACACACACACACACACACACACACATATATTCCTAAAATGTCTGGTGTCTTGATAATTTCAATTAATTACAAATGAATGTATTTACATATTCCAATATGATTAACTTTTATTTTGGTGCATATTGTACCAAATAGAAAATTGTGATATTGCCCATGGAGTAATTTATATATGTATGTTTTTAGAAGGAGTATAGCCAGACTATGCACATATGTATAATAATCTTTCTCAGATTAATAAAAATTAATGAGCTCACATCCTGAAGGAAGTTTGAGAATCTAGAAAGCTTCAATTATACAGATAAACAAATGTGATCTTATTGAAACTCCAAGAACAGATGTGATTTTATTGCTGTCTTCTGTCTTTATCAAAAAGTAAAACATGCATCTAAAGCTTTGGAATATTTGATATGCTATCATGATTTAAGTCCTGCAGAATATGAAATTCCTGTCCTCCTCCACAGCTCCAAGGAGCTACTCTTTCCGAAAAAAGTTCAGAAGCTTTTTTAATGCATGACTATGCTAAGCCCAGTCCTGTGGGAGGTGTGGAGGAAGAAAGGAATTTGGCTAAGGGAATTGAAACATATTAAAAAACAAACCACAACACAATAACAACATTAAAAAAAAACAACTAATCTTGTGATTTGGCTAAAGAACACTGAAAAGATGGGTTTGTAAACCAGGGCTTAGTAATTTTCCAGTACCCTGGTGGGTCTACATTCACTCCATGTATTAGAACTAAAAATAAAGACAGCAGCTAATTTAAAAATTCAGTTTAAGAGTATGGATTTTAAATGTGTATTACTCTTTTTTATTACAGCTGACACATTTGAAGTGAGAATGAGATAGTCCCCCTTCCGCCCACAGTAAAAGGCTATATTACATCAAACTGTAGCATTTCAGAACTGGAATAGTCTTCACATCTTAGCTTTTTATCTATGGTATCTGCTTCTCTAGAAATTTGGGAACTTATCCATGGAATGCAAGTTGAGCTGTGGAAGAAAAAAAGTGTTTTACTTTTCAAGTAGAAATAGAATCCTAGATGCTTGAATATTTTATATATTCCAGTAGCCACATTAACAGTGTAAGAAGAAAGAGGTGGCATTTTGATGATACATTTAATTTAACCCATTATATCCACAATATCAGTGTAATATGTACATTCTTTTTTGTGTATGTCTTTGAATTCCTGTGTGCATGTTTCCTTGGCTGCCCATCTCAGTTTGGACTAGCTACATTTCAAAAGCTCTATAGTCACATATGGGTTGTAGTGGCTGTGTTAGCACTGCTCTGTTTGTGAAACAGCAGATTAACACAGTAGGCTTCTTTACTGCAGGACTTCTCATAGCCATCGGCATGCTGGTGTGCAGCGCACACACTTAACATCTGCTTAGGCAACAGCTTTTGGGATATGCTGCTCTATACCTTGTGGCCCTGTTAGGAAAAACATCGTTATGCCCCTGGATATTGAAAACATGGGTAACGAATGACCTATAGCCCTGGATTTTAGCCTGCTTCTGCCACTTTACTAGGTAGTCAGCATTATACTAGATACTTAACCTTTCTTAGTTTGTCTCCTTATCTGAAAAATGGAACTTTTGTCAGTGACTTTGCAGGACTTTTCTAATGATTAAATGAGAACATTAGTGAAGCACCTTAAGAATCTCTTATTATTATAGGCACTGAGTAGCTATCTTATGTATTCATTTTTATATATATTTATGATGTTAGAGAAGACAGATGATCTGCAATATATTTGAAACTATGCACAGGTTTATGTTTTTGAATGAATCCTACTACGCTAGTAAAACTTTTCAAGGAATTTCATTTGGAACTATGTTGTTTTAAATCTGCACCTGGAAGCCTTATAGGTGGTCGTCTTAGAGAGAAGTAAGTGTATTTTATACTGGCTCCAAGGTTTCCTCTCCTCCAGTCATTAATTACTAGACTTAGATCAGCTTCCTTTTAACAAAAAGATAAACAGTTAAAATAAATTGTTATTCTACTGTAATAGAGAGTTTAAGAATGGAGTAAAATGTGTGCCCAAGCCTACAAAAATGTTCTGTTCATTCAAGATTAACTGGTTTGTGAAGTAATTGCTTGAGAAATGATCACTTACATTGACAGGTACTTAACTTTGTTAAAACAACAACAAAAGGAAACATATGTGATTCTCTAATAGAATGCTGCAAAGTGTCTCCAGCACAAACTAGATGAATGAATTTGTGGCCAGGATGGTTCACATTCCACAGGCTACAGGATTAACCATTCACATTTCCTTTATCCGTTCACTCATGGTGGAATCTTAGGTTGCTTCTACCAATACTTGTTATTTCTTATCTTTTTGATAATACCCATTGTAGTTTTGATTTGCATTTCCCTGATGATTAATGATGTTGAACACCTTTTCATGTACCTGTTCGTCCATTTGTATGTCGTCTTTGGGAAAACGTCTATTCAGATCCTCTGCCCATTGTTTAATTGGATTGGTAGCTGTGTAGTGTCTTTTTTTTTCCTATTGAATTCCAGGAGTTCTTTATAGATTTTGGATATTCACTCTCATCAAGTATATGGTTTGCAAATATTTTCTTCCATTCTATAGATTGTCTTTTCATTTTGTCGATGGTTTCCTTTGCTGTGCAGAGCTTTTCAGTTTAATGGAACCCTTCTTGTCCCCTCTTTGCTTTTACTGCCTTTACTTTTGGTGCCAAATCTAAAAAGTCGACAAGGCCAAAGTCAAGTTGCTTACTGACTATGTTTTCATCTAGGAGTTGTGTAGTTTCAATCTTACATTCAAGTCTTTAATTCATCTTGAGTTATTTTTTGTGTATAGTATAACATGGTGATTCAGTTTTATTCTTTTTGCATGTAGCTATCCAGTTTTCCCAACCTCAGCTATTAAAAAGATTGTTGTTTCTCCAGTGTATATCCTTGCCTCCTTTGTGGTTGTTTAATTGACCATATATGCCTGGGATTATCTCTGGGCTCCCTATTCTGTTCCTCAGATCTATGGGTCTGTTTTCATGTCAATACCATACTGTTTTGTATGTAGCTTTGTAATGTAGTTAGAAATTAGGGAGCATGATGCCTCCGTCTTTATTCTTCTTTCTTAAGATTGCTTTGGCTGTTTGGAGTCTTTTTTGGTTCCACACAAATTTCAGAATTGTTCATTATATTTCTGTGAAAAATGCTTTTGGCGTTTTGATAAGGATTGCATTGAATCTGTTACTTCGGGGAGTCTTCCATTTATTTGTGTCTTCTTCGGGTTTTCTCATCAGTATATTATGGTGTTCAGAATACAGTCTTTTTTCTCTTTGCTTAAATTTATTAGGTATTTTATTTTTGATATAAGCGTAACTGGGATTGTTTGCTTGATTTCTTTCTCACAGTTTATTAGTGTATAGAAATATATTTTTGTATATATATGAGTTTCACATCCTGCTATTTAACTTAATTTATTAGTTCTAACAGGCAGCAGCTTTTAAAATATGAAAAGAAATACTTCAAGTCTAAGTCTCATTGGCCACCACAGCCAGGTGTCCTAGAGACGCCCCCTGGATGACAGTGGCAAAAACTAGGGTGCCAGATGAATGAAGTTTCCACAGGAGCTTCTGCAGGAGAAGGCAAAAGATGGCTCACTGGCTTCTCTTCCAACAGAGGAGCTCAGTAGACCCCCAGATGTGTGTCACCTGAGAAGCCTTTTCCTTAGGGTGAAGCTCCACAACAACCAAACAGGCAACTTTCAAAGAAAGTCTTGAGGTGGGTTTAGTCTGTTGTAGGTGCTGTGGCCTGAGGTTGGAACCTAGCCAAGAACTATTTCCTCATCCAGTCCCATGGAACTCATGAAAGCAAGCTCTGCTGGACTACCAGAGACAAGTAGTCAAGGGGCATCCCCGAGTGACAGCCACAGAAACTGGGTCACCAGACACATGTGCAAGCTCCGATCTGGAAGTCTCTGTCACTCAAGAGCACAACAGAAGGATAGCACAAAGACCGTGCCAGCCCTCTCAGGTCTCTGGAAAGGATTACAGCTGGCCCTCAGATGTGTGTGTAATTAGCCCGATGCTCAAGTTGCAGGTATGAAGAATGGCAGGGATGAAAACCTTCTATCCCAGAATTTCTGGGAGCCTCAGTCTGTTGCCCTGTGCTGTGCCCTGGGGGCAGTAGCCAGTTAAGAACACGGTCTCTGGGGGCGCCTGGGTGGCTTAGTCAGTTAAGCGTCTGACTTTCGCTTAGGTCATGATCTCGCGGTTCGTGGGTTCGAGACCCACGTCGAGCTCTGTGCTGAATGCCAGCTCAGAGCCCGGAGCCTGTTTCAGTCTGTGACTCCCTCTCTCTCTGACCCTCCCCTGCTCACACTGTCTCTCTCTCTCTTCTAGAAATAAATAAAACATTAAAAAAAATTAAAAAAAAAAAAAGAACACGGTCTCTGTTTGCTACCTACCATCCTGTGACTGTGTGAACATAAGCCCTGCTGGCCACCAGAGCCTGGTTTCTGGAGGTGTTTCCTGGACACGGCCATAAATGTCAGGGCACCAGATGAGGTTACAAATTCCTTGGCAGAAGATGACAGCAAGCTGGAGTGAGCCAGAGGGAGAGTGCAAAGATGGCACCTGCTGACCTCCATCCCACAGAGAATTTCAGTAGGCCTCTAGGTGTGTATTGAGTTAAATACCTGCCCTTAGGCTGAACCTTTAAGATAACCAAATAAGCTTCTTTTATAAAAGTCAGGGCACTTTTGGCTGCCTCTGCGCTGGGAAAGGGGGTGAATGAGTTTGTGCCTGTGAGCCATTTAAGAAGTGTTTTCTCAGTTCACTGTAGTCTTGTGGATTTCATGGATGCAAGACCCTTTGGCTTTCAGAGCTAGGTGTTTAGGGGGCTCATCTCTCAGGTGCAGGGGTTAAAGGTTGTGATGTCCAATGCCAAGTTCAAATAGAGGTTTTGAGGGTTTTGCAGTTTTTCCCAATTGTGGGTAACCACGCTAGGAGTGGGTTTTATGGGAGAGATTGTGACTTCATCTCTCCTACCCACTTCCGTTTGGGTTTTTAACCCTCAGTCACCGAATGGTTAGGAGTTGCTCAGCTGGTTTGGGGGGTTTTGTTTGGTTTAATTTGCTTTTGTGTTTTTTTGTTTTTTTTTTTTTAGAGGAAACTGATTCATATGTAGCCATAAATTCAGTGTGTCTGTGAAAGGAGAGGCATTCAGGATCTTCCTAATGTGTCATCCTGAACCCGAGCTCACTACTATTTAATAAAACTTAAGGACAGAGTTGTCTGGAAACAGCTCTGACTTCACTCCTTTTTGATTTCCAAGGTAAGGAAAGGACTGAAGCTGTACCAGGAAGTTGCACAGAAAATAATTAAAATTCAAGAGCGCCTAACATAAAATATCTCATCTTCACAATGGATTATTTTCAAGACTGGCTTTACACTGAAATTGTACAAACATCTCTCAGTTTAGTAAAAATAGGCTCCAAAATTGCAGATCTAAATTTACTTTAAAAAAAGAAAATCCTGGTAAGATAGAGAATACATGCATACTTGGGGCAGGAATAAAATTAATTTTAGGAATCCCTTCAGAGATCTTGCATTTGGAGAAGTAACTTCTTTGGCCTTGATTCTTAGGTAATCATCAGTCCTACTCTACTCTCTTTTAGGTGAGGCACTGTGCAATTCAGGAGGAAACACCTCCTTTATGATTATTATTACTATTGTTGTTATTAAGTTTTATTTAAATCCAAGTTTGTTAACATACATTGTAATAATGGTTTCAGGAGTAGAATTTAGTGATTGATCACTTACATATAATAGCCAGTACTCATCCTTTTATTGAAAGCAACACTCTATCATTTGCTAACGTAGTCGTTAAAATTTACCTTGATCTTCTATACATAATTTGCTCAACACCGTTGCCTTCATTTTAATCAGTAGAACAATACATTCTTAATTTGAACAACTGTCTGCTGGCAGGTATGGGAGCTCAGGAAGATGACCAGTAAATCAAGGAAGCTGGAAATATTTGCCCTTTTAGATGGTGCTTGAGAAGCTTTATCACATGATAGGACTGTCCTAGGACCATCCTGGACTATGTGACTGCAGCACATTCCAGCCTGTGCATATTTGGGTGTTTCTGGACTTGATGAAATCTGTCTCACAACTTTTAAAGTAAGTTAGAAATCCAAGTAAATAATAGAAATCACAAGACACCAAAGCAATAGTTACATGTTAAGGGGAAAATACCTGGGAAAGGAGTTTGTGACAGAGAAAACCCACAATAGTTGGGGCTCCTGGGTGGCTCAATTGGGTAAGCATCCAACTCTTGATCTCAGCTCAGGTCATGATCTCAAAGTTCGTGAGTTGAAGCCCCACATGGGCTCTGTGCTGACAGCTGCAGAGGCTGCTTGGGATTCTGTCCTTCTCTCTGCCCCTCCCCTGCTGTGCTCTCTCTCAAAACAAATAAACTAAAAACAAACAAACAAAACCAGAGCTTGTGATAGAAAGGCGTTTTAAGTATCAGGGTAGGGTTTGAAAAAGCAACTCCAAAAATAAAGTTTCCCGAATTAACTTTAAAATAACATAAATATCCCATCTTTTTGGTCACATGAAAACAAGAGAAGTATCCAGAAGTTGAATAACATAAGGAATATAAAATTAAAAAGATGCATTTTTTTCCTCTTTCACATTTTTCATTATATCAATATAAATGTGAGATACTCAGAAGTTTTGACTATAAAGATGAAGCATGATGGTTATTTTATTTTTGAGGCATTTCATCAAAGGCTCATAGGAACAATCATTGGTCAAGCACTGATTATGATTTTAAAGATGCCTCCAAATTAAATAGTTTTTGTAATCAATAGTGAAATTTATTGTTTACCACACACCAGGCTCTCTTCTAAGTGCTTAACAGGCATTATGAACTTACTAAATAATGACGACCAGATTAGTGGTTTGGTTGGTTAATCCTTATATTTTAAGGTTGATAAAAAGGAAGCAAAGAAAGGTTAAATTATTCAGGGTTACCCAATTAATAAGAAATAGAGCCAGGATTTGAATCCAGACTGGATGCAAGGGCCTAGGCCACCAATACCACTTTCTACTTGTCTCTACAACAGCAGACTAGGCAGTGAAAACAGCAACATCTGTAACATTAATTACATTATTAATGAAATTCATTTACACAAGGCACCATGATTTGTTCTGCAGACAATAAATGATTTAAAACATCTAAAACTGTTCATACTCCTAAGTAGCTTTCAGTTCCCTGAGTGGCTTAGTTGGTTAAGCATCTGACTTTGGCTCAGGACATGATCTCATGGTTTGTGAGTTTGAGCCTCTGGTCAGGCTCTGTGCTGACAGCTCAGAGCCTGGAGCCTGCTTTGGAGTCTGTGTCTCCCTCTCTCTCTCTGCCCCTCCTACATGTGTGTCTCTCAAAAATAAACATTGAAGAAAAAATTTTAAGCAGCTTCAAATCTAATGAATGTTAAGATAACATATATAGCTTTGGCCTAAGACTTAATAGGTATCATACTTTTTCATACTTTTTAAGTTTTTATTTCTATTTTTATTGAGATATGTGTAACATACAATATTATATTAGTTTTGGGTGTGTAACAGGATAATTAGATATTTGTATATATTGCAAAATGACCTCCACACTAAGTTTAGTTGAAATCTACCACCTTACATAGTTACAAATTGTTTTTTCTTGTGATGAGAAATTTTAGGATTTACTCTCTCAGACTTTCAAATATGCAATACAGTATTAACTATCATCGCCATGCTGTGTACATTATACTCCTATGACTTATTTTTATGTTTAATTTTTAAAGTCTTTTATTATTTTGAGAAAGAGAGAGACACAGAATCCAAAGCAGGCTCCAGGCTCAGCTCTTAGCACAGAGCTGATTGCAGGGCTCGAACTCACAAACCATGAGATCATCACCTGAGCCGAAGTTGGACACTTAACTGACTGAGCCACCCAGGTGTCCCTCCCATGACTTATTTTATAACTGGAAGTTTGTACCTGTTAACTTCTTTCACCCATTTTGCCTATCACCTTGCTACTGGCAATCACCAATCTTCTTCTTCTTTTTTTTTTATAAATCTATATATGTGAGATCATGAAGTATTTGTCTATTTGACTTACTTTACTTAGCATAGTGCCCTCAAGGTCCATCCATGTTGTTGCAAATGGCAAGATTTCATTTTTTTTTTGTGGCTGAAAAATATTTCATTGTATATATATATATATACAGCATATTTTCTTTATCCAACAATCTGTTCATAGACACAGATTGTTTCCTATCTTAGCCACTGTAAATAATGCTGCAATGAATGTGGGGGGTATATATTATCTTCTTGAATTACTGCTTTTTTCTTCAGATAAATACCCAAAGGTGAAATTGCTGGATCATATTATAGCTCTGTAATGTTTTCAGGAAACTTTGATATTGTTTACAACTATTGTTTTCAATAGTGGCTGTACCAATTTACATTCTTATCATCAGTGCACAATCACTTTTTTCTCCACATGCTCACCAACTCATTATTTCTTGTCTTTATGGTGATAGCTATTCTAACAGGTGTGAGGCAACAGCTCATTGTGGTTTTGATTTTCATTTTTTTTCCCGATGATTAGCCATTTTTAGCACATTCATGGACTTGGCCATCTGTAGGTCTTCTTTGGAAAAATGTCTATTTAGATCCTCTGCCCTTTTAAAAATCAATTTTGTGATTTTTACTATGGACTTTTAGGACTTCTTTATATATTTTCAGTATTAACCCCTCATCAGATGATTTATGAATCATACACAGGCTCCTGTTTCCATAGGCTGCTTTTTCATTTTGTTAGTTTCCTTTGTAGTATGTAGCTTTTTACTTTACAGTTCTGGTTGTGTATTTTTGTTATTATTGCCTTTAATTTTGGTGTCAGATCCAAAAATTCATCACCAAGACCAATGTTAAGGAGCTACATTTTCTTTTAGGACTTTTAGGGTTTCACGTCTTGCATTCAAGTCTTCAATCCATATAGTTATTTTTTGTGGCTGTTTTAGGATAGTGATCATTTCATGCTACTGCATGTGGCAGTCCAGTTCTCCCGACACCATTTACTAAGGAATATCCTTTTCTCATTGTATATTCTTGATTCCTTTATTGTAAACTAATTGACCATAAATGCATGGGTTTCTGAGCTCTCTAGTCTGTTCCTCAGATCTAGGTATCTATTTTTATGTCAATACCATACAATTTTAATTAGTCTGTGTCATATAGTTTGGAATCAGGCAGCATGATGCCTCCAGCTTTGCTCTGTCTTATGTATTTATAATCTAAAAAAGTGTTTAGATAAACTCAGATGGTTAAGAGTGGGACAAACTACTTACACATTTTCTAGAAATAAGGCAGCATTCTTAAGAGTTCTATAGCAGACATGACGTTAAAGTGATAGGTTTGACACCTTGATTTGGTCTTGCTCAAGTTAACCTCTGAGCCTTTTCCTATCTTACAGTTACTTTGGCATTCAGTAAGAACATATGGATTTTGAGACTTTTTCAATTAGTGATTGAATCTGGATGAATTCAATAAAGCATAGAGAGTCCTTTAGAAGGATAATGAAATGAAGGGAATTTTAGAAACCAGAACAGCTTTCAGAAACTTAGGGAGGAGAACTGGGACTGACTGGTTCATTTTGGGTCATGTGCCTAGTGATGGGCAACCAGGACTGGTCAAAAGGCAAAAGACTAAAGGCAAACTAAAGAACAGATGATAGTTGAATCAAAAAAAGATAACACGAAAGTCCTAATTAAAATAACAGCAGATACAAATGAACACTTCTCATGTTCCACGGACTGTTTTAAGCATATCTCACACAGTATATAGACAAATGCTTGGAGGAAAGCCCAGGCTATGCACAAAGTACTATTAGGATATAGTGTAGGAGAGGAGTGGAGACATAATGAAGTGGGATCAGATGGTGGATGAGCTCTGAATAGGCGGCTAAGTTAAACTTGATTTTATTGACAAGTCAGAGCCAATGCCAGTCAGTGCACAGAAGATAACACAATTACAGCTTTTTATTAGGATAACTAGCCTGAATGAGAGAAGGGGAAAATGGGAAGTGGAGAATTTCACACAGAAGCGAAGCAAAAACCTGCATTCAGTAGTTGGTAGTAGGAAGGAAAGAAAAAATAAAAACTGGGAAGGCATTAGAAAAGCAGAATTTTGAGCAAAATGGTGGCTTATCAGAGATGAAAGGAGGGCTAAAAAGAGTTTTAAGTGAAGAATGATGGTTCTGAGTGGCTACACTGGCAAAACTAGGAGGTAAAACTGCCTTAATGAACTGGTAAGAACTGGAGAATGATGATGAATGTGGTTTGGGGCATGTGGACTTGGAGCAGGCAGTAAATTCTCAGAAGGGGGTATCAACCAGGCAGTTCTAAACGTGGCACCATATCTCCAGAAGAAACTGCAGGCAGGAAAAACTCAATTTTTGGAGTAGATAAAATTGCAAAAAGATAGAAAAGATAAAGAAGAAATGGACATTCTATACACTGATACTTAGTAAATCCTAATGTAGAACATGTGTTTAGTCAACAGGTTTGTAAAATTTTAAAAATTTAAATTTATTAGGATTTATTAGTAACACAATGACACAGAATAAAGTTCAGGAATTCACCAATTATGGTCACCAATATGTGCTTCTTTGTGGCTTTTTAAACAGTATTTCTCAGGATTCATATTTATTCATAGTACAGGTGAATTTCATACATAGCTTCACAATATGGATGTTACAGGTCTTCCATCAGTAAAATTAATGAAAACAGATCTTTCATGAAAGGCACATAAAGAATCTAAACTAACACATTTAAGAAATTGTCATAACTTTGAATTTCTTTACATCACAAAGAAGAAAAATCCCCCAAATCTAACAGATGAAAATGTGGTCTATGGTTAACCACACCCACACATTCCAAGAAATATACTTCAACAAAATGACAGCACATAACTAAGAAACTACTTATCCACAAAGCTTATTGAAGGACCTTTTCAAGATGAGTAAAACAACAGAAGTAGGGCAGGGGATGCTGTTCATTTTGTTGAAACAAGGTCACAGAGACACATCATGAATCATGAAAAAAAAAATGACTACCAAAGTCCAATATCTAGCTGATATGTAACACTTATTTGAGCATACATATAATCACTGACTTTATTAAATACTATTACTCGTCTTCTAAGTGTAATTGCCCATTTAATTCTCAGAAATAATAGCACAACTGAAAAAGAAATATTAACTCAAGCAAGTGGCAGAAATCTGAATAAGGGAAAAAAGTAATTCTAATAGGGTATGATAATTACATATAGGAATTTAAAGCTTGCATTGTATCAGCAGCTGAATAGTCAAAGATCTTTCTTGTGATCTTCCAAATAAGGAACTATCATGTATGCTAGGTACATGGGATTTCCCAAAGGAAATACACAAATGAATGTCTCAAAATTCATTATGCTGACAAATTTTTACCCACAAAATGCTCTCCATAATCCACCTAAACTTAGTTATAAATAAAAATGTAGTTATTTAAAGTGTATAAAAATTAATCTGGCATTACCTTTACGGAAATGCATGAATACCATCCAAATATTAAAATTCAAAGTGAAAACAAACCAAATGAATAAAAATTAAGTGTTTACAGTAAGTCTAAGAGAGTATATCTTCAAAAATCTGAAATTTCAGTTTTTCAAACCAAATCTAATGTAGAATTAGATCAGCATGCACTTTTAAAAGAAAAATTAAAATGCATACAATGTTTATGTAACTGATTCAAAGGCAGGTATATTCATCCTCTTAAGAACATTTCAATAAAACACATTAAATTTAAAGAACAAATCATGTTATTAAAATAGTCTGTGCAATGTTTGTACAAATAACTTTGTTAAGATTACAAGTATACATATAATCAAGATAAGGGCTGCAATGTTTCCTAATATTAATTACTGTACTTAAAAATTTACAAGACATGAACATAAATAAAGCTGTTTTAAACTGGCAAACACGGTAATAGTCTGTCATTCAGTACAAAGTACTTAATATTTCAGTTTATTACCAAAGCCATCACGCTAGAATCATGAGTTGCCACTCTTAAAGCCTAAAAGTCATGTGGAAAACTAAAGTTATAAATACATGTATACATACATTTGCATATTTACACATAGGCAGAAATCATCAACACACTAGAGTCGAGCATTAACATTGCCCTTAGTTTCACACTGCAGGACTACCTTTCACATTTAGGAAAGGTCCTTCTATTACTTTCAGTTAAAAAAACACAACAGAACAACTTTGGTCAGGTCCCAGATGCATCTGCCGTATACTACACTGTGTTGCTGCAAGACTCTAGACAGATCCACATAGAAGTACTCATTTGGTTTGAAAATGCATTTTACCAGTAACTGCAGAACTTAGAAGAGACCACAATCTTTTAGATTATTTTTTATGATGACATCTGTTACAGCATCAAAAACAAACTGCACATTCTTAGTATCTGTGGCACATGTGAAGTGGGTGTATATTTCCTTTGTGTCCTTTCTCTTATTGAGGTCTTCAAACTGACACTGAATATATGCAGCTGCCTCTTCATATGTGTTTGAGCCTGAGATGGGTAAAGGCAAGAAACATAAGGCAAAAAGTTAAACTGAGTACATGGCTAAGCAAAATGGACCTGAAAATATTGAAATCAGTTTCATACATGTAAAATATATGGATTCTGTCACTGTATTTTTCCTTCTAGAACAAGAGAAAGAATTTCATCTAAAAGAAAAATACCCAAGGTTAATTACCTTTCAATGACTGTAAGTTACCCTTAAAAAAACAAAATCAAAAGCATGGCAGTCTTTGCTCCCCACGGTCTTTCTTCCTGCACAATCCAAATGCCGGATCTTCCCTTTTATGTTCCCACTTATACTCTATATCCCAGCACCAGGCCAACCCCCTTCCCTGATGGTGGGTATGCTATTTCATTTCCAGCCTAGTGGATGATCAAGAAATGGCAGTTGAATGGGATCAGTATTTTTTATTCCCTTTTCTCTATACACGTTAATTCGCATTTGTCATTTTTCTTTATTCAAAAATTGTACATGGGTCTACAATGTGGCTTCTGGCCATGAGCTTAAAAACTTCTGAGTACAAACACTCCAGGAATGGTCCATGTCTAATGATAATCACATGAAATGCACCAATACACTTTTAGGTGAGCCCTTGACAGAGCTACATACATATGTTCATCATTAGATGTATAAAGACCGTTAATAGCAGAACTTCTACTTTAGAAAACCCAAAACTTTATTAATTGCAGACTGGCTAATAAAATTTGGTATATCTATACAGTGAGCTGCCATACAGTATTGAGAAGGATAAAAGTACTATTGCCACATACAACATGAATGTGTCCCATAAACATACTGTTGAACAAATGAAGCCAGACACAAGAAGAGTGTATACTGTAGGAGAGTATATAACTGATGTTTGAAAAATGAAGTTGGAAAATAATGAAAATTAATCAGTGAAGACAAAAGTCAAAGTAACTCAGTGTGTGTGTCGGGGGGGTGTTTGTTTAGACTGGGAGAGGCATGATGGGGTTTCTGGGGACCAGGAAATAATTCTGTTTCACCATCTGGGTGAACATATCTGTTGTCACTTTTTAAAAATTCAGCGAGCTTCACATTTATGCCAAGTGTGCACATGTGTATGTATTTGATATATGTACATACATGATACTTCAAAAAATGTTCCATTTGAAAAAAATTAGATCTCTCTTTTGTAGTAATAACACAAAATTATTGCCTTGGCTTTCAAGGTCGTCTGTTTACCTGCCTGCTTCATAAAGCTCTTCTGAGAGCCTCTGGTCCATACCTGTGGCTCACTCCGTGTCAGCAGGACCCTACATACCAACTCCCATCTGTGACCCTACACATACAGCTTTACCAGCTGCTCCCGTATGATGGCTACTGCAAATAATGCTGCAATACAAACATGCAGATAGGAACTATCTTTTTTTCAGTTAGTGTTTTCATTTTCTTTAGAGAAATTTTCTGAAGTAGAATCGCTGGAGCCTACTTCTGATTATTTTGGAATAGACATATAGTTTTCCATAGGGGCTGCACACCAAATTACATTTTCGCCAACAGCACAAAAGGGTTCCCTTTTCTCTGTATCCTCACCACACTTGTCTTTTTGATAATACCTATTCTAACCGGTGAGGTGGTAGTTCACAGTGGTTTTGATGTCCATTTCCCTCATGGTTAGTGATTCTAAGCGCCTCTTCATGGACCTCCCAGCCATCTGTATGTCTTGGAAAAACATCTATTCAGACCCTCAGCCCATTTTTTAATGGACTGTGTTTTTTGCTATTGAGTTATAGGATTTCTTTAAAGATCTTCAATATTAACCCCTTACCAGATATATAATTTGCAAATACCTTCTTCCATTCCATACTCTGCCTTTTCATTTTGTTGGTTTCCTTGGCTGTGTAAAAAAACTTTATAGTTTGCTATGGTCCTGCTTGTGTATTTTTGCTTTTGCTGTCTTCAATTTTGATATAAGATCCAAAAAATCATCACCAAGAGACCAACATCAAGGAGCTACTGCTTATTTTCTTTCAGCATTTTAGTGGCTTGATGTCTTAATTTTAAGTCTTTGATCCATTTTAAGCTCATTTTTGTGTATGGTATAATACAGTGGTCCAGTTTTCCCAGCACAGTTTATTGAGATTATCTTTTCCTCATGGCACGTTCTTGGCTCATAGGTTTTAATTTTCTGATCATATATGTGTGGGGTTTTTTTTTCCTGGGCTCTCTATTCCTCAGATCTGTGTGTCTATTTTTTTTTCAGTCCCATGTTTTGCTGACTATAGCTTTGTAACATAGCTGAAAATCAGGGAATGTGTTGCCGTCCGCTCTGTTCTTTCTCAAGATTGCTTTGGCTATTCAGGTTTTTGTTTTTGTGGTTCCAAACGAATTTTAGGATTGTTTATGCTAATTCTGTGGGAAAAAAGACCACTGGATTTTTTTATAGGGATTGCGCTGTATCTGTAGATTGTTCTGGGTAGTGTGGGCATTTTCTTCTTCTATTTCACCAATGTCTTGTAATTTTCAGTATAGAGATTATTTTCTCCCCTCAAATTTATTCCGTTATTTTTTCTTTTTGATGCCAACTGTAAATGGTATTGTTTGCCCAATTTCTTTCTGATAGTTCATTACTAGTGTATGGTAATGCAAAACATTTTTGCATATATACTGTTTATCCTGCAAATTTACTGAATTCATTGATTAGTTCAAAAGTAGTTTAATGGAGTCTTTATATACGTATACATTTATATAGATGTTGAATACTTTAACAGTAGCTTAGAGGAGTCTTTATATATGTATACATATATATAGGTATCGAATGCTGTGTATATATAATGCTGTGTATATATAATACTGTAATACATATAAGACTATGTTGAATAAAAGTGGCACGAAAGGGATTCCTGTTTTTTTCTGACGGGTTTCCTTGTTTTGTTGAAATATGATGTTAACTGTGGGCTTCTAATGTATGGCCTTTCTATTGAGAGGTACGTTCCATCGTTTCCCACTTTGTTTTCATCATAAATGAATGTTGAGTTTTGTCAAGTGTTTTTTTTGTATCATTCGAGATGATCATGGTGCATAATCCTTTTAATACCTTGTTGAATTTGGTTTGGTAAGATTTTGTTGAGGACTTCTGCATTTATATTCATCAGGGGTACTGCCCTATAATTTTCTTCTCTGGTTTAGGTATTGGGGTAAAATGCTGTCCTCATAAAATGATTCTGCAAGTGTTCCTTTATTATTTTTTTTTTTTTGCAAGAGCTTTAGACGTACTAGTATTAATTATTCTGTAAATGCTGGTAGAATTCATCAGTGAAGCCATCTGGTCATGGACTTATTTATTGGGAGGTTTTAATTATGAAGTAATTGGTCTGTTCAGATTTTCTATTTCTTCATGATTCATTCTTGGTAGGTGCTATGTTTCTAGGAATTTTTCTACTTTTTCTAGGTTGTCAAAGTAAGTTTATATTTTAACTCTTTCAGTTTGCTAGCAGGCAACCATATACTTACAAATCAAAATTTAGTTTATTGGTAGACTGTGTCTTATTGGCAGATATTAATGCAACCTGTCAAAAATATGTTTTGAGAAAATAGCTTACATAGAGTGCAGAGTGCAACTTGCTGTCTATATTAGGGGTAGCTAGACTGTTAAGTGCCAAGAGCTAAGATACATGAATAAACTCATGAGCATATTTCTCAAATTCGTCAGAATGGCAAGGATATGGTGAGAAGGTAATAGTATTTTCTCTATGTGATAGAACTCTCATATATAAAAACAAGCATAGGTGATGACCTGGTTCAAGACTGAAGTGGGAAGGATTGATAATATAATTGAAACGGAGATGGAGGATATTTGAAAAAACAAAGGAGTTCAGTTTGAATTTCAGGTGTTAAAAAACACGTGTATGTTTAATACACAGTTAGAAATGCAAGCCAGAGGCTCTAGAGAGAAATTACGAGTTGACAATGGAATTTAACATGGTGAGAATAAACACGACCATGAAAGCAGAGAGTGCTAAAGGAATGTGGTGAAATGCCAGCATACAGATATTTAAACAGAAGTGGTGGAAACAGGAGCAGGCAGAGGTGGAGATAAACCAACTGAGTAGTTTAGAGGCTACACAGGCAGGAATTATAAGTGGAGGCTGCAGCAAGAAGCAACAGAATCATGACTTAGAGCATGCAATGAGGATTTTACATTATAATCCTGATAATCGAATTGTGAAAAAATTATGTAATACTCTCTGTGCTCAAAGATTGTGAGATCTCACAATCCGTGAGATCTCACGGATTCTTATTAACTTGACAACATAAGAAATATCCTTTCGTGGCTGCTCTGAAATCCCTGTAGGTATGTGATATTTATGGATTCATTTGGGCACTCTGGTAAGATTAGCCCAAAAGGACTACTTAATAATAGAAAATGACAAAAAATAAACTGAAAGACAGGTGAAAAGTAAAGGCAAAATTGAGCCACCCTGACTCTGGATAACTTCAAACTTGGAGACTGGATGACAGATAGTTTTATTCCTAATGAGCACTAAAATGTTTCTGAACAAGGTGACAGGGCACAAGCGCTTTCAAAAGGAAAACAGAAGTTTAAAAATAAGCAACTGTGTGGAGTTTTTTTGAATAAAAGTATGGGAGTATACAAAATGACTTGTAATAATGAAGTGTGATTATATTAATCAAAGAATCTTCCCCTTTGGTTCTAAGGAGAATTTAACTCTGGTAGTCCGGTTGTTACTGGGCTGGGTGCAGGAGTGCCCATAGACATGGGTCTGGATTTGGACTGTCCTTGAGTCCCAGTGTTCTTACCTGCATGTGTGGGATGGAAGAGCACTGAAAGCACAGGATTGTTTTATCTTTGCCTGTGAAAAGGCAGCAAATACTCACTGTACTATTAATATACTCAATACGAGACTAAACCTGTGTTTATAATGAAACAAATTCTTGAGACTTTTTTTTTTTTTTAAAGGATGGAGTAAGGGTAACTTGTATCAGTTATCTAAATGAACCAAACTCTTCAGAATATTTGACTACCACTAGCTTAAATCAATTCTAAACCCAAACTCTTTTTATTTAGAGGCACAGAGTCCTCCTCAATAAAATAAAATCTTATCTGAAAACCCCATATGTAAAATAGATAAAAACGAAGTCATCCTGCTTTAATAAGAAAGACACTGTGCGTGTATGGGGGAGATAAGTATCTCTGTTCCCTGTACCCACTTTTCTGTAACAGCCCAGGAGGTGTTCTAAGGAGTTAAACTAAAACCAAGTTTTAGCTAAACTTCTGATTTTACCAATGGGGTACTGAGACCATGGTAAATCAACTGCCTTGTTCAAGATGGAAACGCCAGGACCACCTCTCAGGACTCGGTTTCTAAGTTCAGGCCATTTTCCACAGCAGGCAAATTAATAGTGTCCTTACGAGTGTTGGGATTACTTGTGCAACTGTCGGACTCCCCTGAAAAATTAAATGACTCATGGATTCCTTCTTCATTTATCTCCCTTATAACTACCGTTCATGTTCTTTTGTAGTAATATGTGACTTTTTTGTGTGTGAGAATACATCCGTCTTTGAGATTACACTGTGAGCACAGATAGGTCTTATTTACTGTGCATCACACATACCTGACGCAAGATCTGTTCTCTGGATAAACAAAACAATATTTGAAATTTATAAAGATTTGGAGTCATAGAAAATTATCTTACGGCTTTTCCATTTGAATATGTTATTTCTAATCTTAGCTACACCTCAAAGAACTACTTGCACTTGAATGCAGTTTAATAATTTCAATTGAAGGTAATCTATAACTGAAATCTTGCCTTAGGGGAACTTTCATTAGAAATACATGACTTGACAAGTTATGCACAGAAAGTAAAATACCTGCGTATTCTGGATAGCATATAGTGAGAGGGCTCTTTTTGATTTTTTCTTCAAAGAGATCCTTCTTGTTTAGAAAAAGTATAATAGAAGTATCTGTAAACCATTTGTTGTTACATATGCTGTCAAACAACTTCATGCTTTCATGCATTCGATTCTGTAACAGGAAAGAATACAGTTTGTCACAATGGCAAGGGTTTTGAGGAGTATTACTTTTAGAAAATAGTGTTATCTTAAAAGAGAGCTCGGTCAGCTCAAAAATAAAGTAGCACAGAAATACGTTCCTGCCATTTAGGAATAAGTACACTTGATTACAGGTGAGATGAATGTATACACCACTCATCACTTTTTGCATTCAACTGGTACTAGGTCAGTGTCTACTAGTATGTCATCGTGCCTGGGAACACTCTGCTGCAGGACCCAGCAATCTAGAGATGCCAAGTGTGAACACTTAAAAAGAGATCTCACTGTTACAGAGTTAACAAGTTTCTCCACTAAAAGACAAGTAGAGGTTTTTAAAAATTAATAAGGGGCGCCTGGGTGGCTTAGTCGGTTGAGCGTCTGACTTTCGCTTGGGTCATGATCTCGCGGTTCGTGGGTTCGGGCCCCGCGTCGGGCTCTGTGCTGACTGCCAGCTCAGAGCCTGGAGCCTGTTTCGGAGTCTGTGGCTCCCTCTCTCTCTGACCCTCCCCTGCTCACGCTGTCTTTCTCTCCTAGAAATAAATAAAACATTAAAAAATTTAAAAAAAAATTAATAATTAGCCCAGCACTCTAAATATAATGGTGTGTTAGGGATGGAATCCAGTTTCCTGTCCTTTTAGTATATGTGGTTTCAAAAAGCACTGAGAGAAAGGAACGTAAGATGGTGTGCTACACCTGCTGCACTACAATTGCACGTACCTGATTTTATGGTACAAAATACCATACACAAAAGTGACATTTCGATCTTTTTTTCCCCAGTCTGTACTAAAGTGAATTTAGAATGGACAGTGATTTGAGTAGCCTAGGTGGCTCAGTTGGTTAAGCGTCTGACTTTGGCTCAGGTCATGATCTCACAGTTCGTGGGTTCAAGCCCCACACGAGGCTCTGTGATGAAAGCTCAGAACATGGAGCCCAATGCAGATTCTGGGTCTCCCTTCCTCTCCCTCTCAAAAATAAACACTTAAAAATTAAAAAAAAAAAAAATGGGGCGCCTGGGTGGCTTAGTCGGTTAAGCGTCCGACTTTCGCTTAGGTCATGATCTCGCGGTTCGTGGGTTCGAGCCCCGCATCGGGCTCTGTGCTGACTGCCAGCTCGGAGCCTGGGAGCCTGTTTCAGTCTGTGACTCCTCTCTCTCTGACCCTCCCCTGCTCACGCTGTCTCTCTCTCTCTCCTAGAAATAAAAAAAATATTTAAAAAAAAAGTGACAGTACTTGAGTAGTGCCTTGAGTGGTTCAGTCAGTTGAGCACCTGACTCTTGATTTTGGCTCAGGTATTGATCCTGTGGGTCATGAGTTTAACTTCAGACCCCACAGAGCTTGCTTGGGATTCTCTCTCCCCTTCTCCCTCAAAAATACTAAACATTTTAAAAACAAAAAATAAAATGAGAGAACTTTAAATTTCTATATAAAAACATCTGCCCTAGATTAATGGTACATTGCAACACCTCTGAAAATTACATGGCAATAGCAAAGTACAACATGGATCAAAGATTATGGAGTTGGCAGAAAGAACAAGTAAAGAAAAATAAGCCTTGGACTATTATGGGAACCAACTTTACTTTCAGTCACTTCCTAGCTACCAGCTACAGGAAATGCATAGTTAAGCATATAGGGTTGAGGGGAGATTAACTCTCAGTCCTATCTTATTCCTGGGGTCCCTCTGTGCTTCTTTAGTGTACTTCTCTTTCAGTATATAAAAAGAGCCAGAAAAAGAGCCTGAACTTTCAAATAACTCACGCATTAGCGAGAATTACTCAAGTATTATTCTCAGAAAAATTCTTGGCAGTATCTCCAGCCCTTCATATTTCACGCTTCATCTTTCACAGTGGTTCTACTTGCCATTTCTTCATCTTCGGCTAGAACCAGGTCATAGTCACTTAGAGCCACACAGAAGATGATGGCGGTCACTCCTTCGAAGCAATGAATCCACTTCTTCCGCTCAGATCTCTGTCCTCCAACATCAAACATTCTATAAGAGAAAAAAGAAATTGGACATCACCTTAAATGTTCAAAAAGGGGTTCTATGTCATCAAAAAAGCTACAAATTGCAGGGGAAATGTAGGATGCGAAGAAAAAAGGACATTACACGGGAGCAAAATGATGTCACAAATTGTTTTTTGCAAAGGGAAAAAGGCTGGTTTTTAAAATTTTTGATTGAAAACAAAGCCCAAAATACCCTTAAAAAACAACACATTCATTAACATATGAGAACACTTAGATCAGAACATGAAAGTAGATACAAATGAGTGGACTGCACTGTGAGTAAACACTGTGAAGTCACAGGAAGCAACTAGGGAACGCAAAGATAATAGAGTATATTCAATTTGCCGGAGCAAAGGACGTGATTTCTGTCAGAGGCTACAAGTAGGGCTTTGACATAAAGGAGAAACCTCATTCCAGGTAAGAAAAAGCGGGGCAAGCAAGTGATAGTTAGGTGGGGGAAACAGGTGGCCTAAATTAAAAAGCAAGCCAAGGTATAGGAACAAAAATAAGAGAGGAAATAGACAAAGGGGTTGCTTTACTGAATAGTCTTAAAATTTAAGAGTAAAAAACTCAATTTTTAAATAATGTACAACTGCAGACTATTGTAGCCTGGTGCACAGGGAAGTAACACAAGCAGTACACAGATAATGACCTTTGTAATTTTTCTTATAACAGTTTATGAAGTTAAACAAAAGTTGAAATTCACATAAATTGCTATGCAACCTAGAAATAACCACTTATATAATGGAAACACTATGCAAACTGGTGCATTTTAAAAGGCTCCATTTATCTAGATGGTGTACTAATTAAAACAGTCCCTACTTAATTCTCAGGCAAAAAGAATTTCCCTGCAGAGTAGTATTGGCCTATAAAGCAAATCGGAGTACATCAACTAATATTGTTACTTTTATCATCATTTCAGTGCCCTGCATTCTATTGGGTTAGCTAGTGATCTGTTCCTTAAGTATGCCATATAACAAAATGTACCACACAATAAATTAAAATGGGTTTAAGACACAAAAAGGAGAGCTGCTAGTTAAGATCAAATAAGAACAACATAAAATAAATTAAAATGACTACCCATTTTTTAAACAATTTGAAACTAACCTTACCAAAAAGTCTTTAGGTAATTTCTCTGATCAAATGCCATATATATCTTTACCATTTAATATAAAATAACAAGCAAACCCTTTCCATCCCATTTGACATCTTCCTTCTGTGATGGTTGGTTTTATGTGTCAATTTGGTTAGGCCATCATATGCAGTTATGGAGTCAAAACCTAACCTCGGTGCTGCTGTGAAGTTATTTTACTGCTGTAGTTAACATCTAAAATCAGTTGTCTTTCAGTAATGTTTATCCCTGATAAGTGGGGAGACCTTATCCAATCAGTTGGAGGGCCTTAAGAACAAAAACTGAGGTTTCTTCGAGGGAGGAGAAATTCTACCTCAAGACTGAAACAATGTCCTGAGCCTGCTGGCCTGCCCTACAAACTTGACACTTGCCAGGCCCAATGGTCATGTAGGTCCATTCCCTGAAATGGACAACCCTAATATAAATTTTAGTACTCAGAGTGGGGTGCTGCTATAACCAATATCTAAAATGGTGAAAGAGGTTATGGAATTGGATACCAGGTAGAGACTGGACCAATCCTGAGTTACTAGAAAAGCCAAGATTGCTTTGAAAAGATGGTTGGTTAGAAACAGACATAAAAGGTAATAATTCTGGAGACACATGGGAGTGAAAGGATGCCAGAAAAGCTTCTATCTTACGCGATATACATATATCATTCATGAACATGATGTTGGGAGATGTATGAATGTTAAAGATGTTTTTGATGAGGTCCCAGAAGGAAATGAGAAACAGGTTACTGGACACAGGAGAAAAGGCAATTCTTGCTGTGAAGTCACAAAAACTTTGGCACACTGTGTTCCAGTACTGGGTATTAAGAAATTGAATGTTAGTTGAGGAAATTTCCAAGTGAAATGAGCAGGATATGGCTCTGGTTCTCCTTGTTGCTACAGTAAAATATAAAAGAAAAGAGAGAGAAACTGAGGAAGGCTAGGGAAGAAGGTCATGTGTCAAAAGCCAAGGAACACCAACGATTCCCAACCACTAAAAGAAGCAGGAAGAGGATTCTTCCCAAGAGCCTTTAGAGGAGCACAGTTGTGCAATCATGTTGATTTTAAAATTCTAGCCCCCAGAATTATGAAGAAATATATTTCTGTAGTTTTATGCCACCTAGCTTGGGGTAATTTGTTACAGCAGCCCTAGGAAACTAATATATCGCCGCTACCTTGTTTTATTTTTCATTGTAGTGATTACCATCTCCTGAACATCTCAACATTGATTTACCTCCCTTTGCTCAACAACGTAAAAACAAAGATTGTCATACTTCATAAATATTTGTTGAATGAATGCATGAACTATGTCTACAGAATATTTCAAAACACCTTCAAACAATAATAGACTCGCTTTTTACTATGTTAAAGATCCAGATCTTGCAGAGCGTTTTGGTGGCTCAGTCAGTTATATTCCCAACTTCAGCTCAGGTCATGACCTCATGGCTGGTGAGTTCAAGTCCCACTTCAGGTTCTGTGCTGACAGCTCACAGACTGGAGCCTGCTTCACATTCTGTGTCTCCCCTCTCTCTCTGTTCCTCCCCTGCTCACTATCTCTCTCTCTCAAAAATAAACAGTTAAAAAAAAAAAAAAAGATGTAGGTCTTTCAGTTATGCTGTGGGGATGTTACATATAAAAAGACTTTTAACTTATAATCAAGTAATTTAACTACAAAAGAAATCTCCTAAATTTAGCTTATAAATGAATAAACCAGTATTTCTCAAACTTCAATATAAACCAGAATCACCAGGTACATAAGCTGAGAATCACTGGGCTAATTCATTAGCCAAGGGGCAAAAATGACTAAAATCTAATGTAATGAATGACTGTACATATGGCATTTTTCCTTTTTCATACATACTTCAGAATTATCTTCAAATTCTGAACTACTTTTTAAAAAATTAACCAAAAAACAACAAAATTATAATATGTTCTCCGTATGAACAGATGGAACTTTTTTCTACCACGAAATAGGGAGATTTGATTTTTCTTAAGTTTCCTTTTTTTTTTTAGGGGGAGAGGGGAAAAGTAGAAGATATTGAAGATCCTAAGATATTTTTTTAAAATTTTCTTAATGTTTATTTTTAAAGGAGAGAGACAGACAGACTGTGAGTGGGGGAGAGCAGAGAGAGACAGAGACACAGAACCTGACGCAGGCTCCAGGCTCCGAGCTGTCAGCACAGAGTCCCATGCGGGCCTCGAACTCACGAACCGTGAGATCATGACCAGAGCCAAAGTCAGATGCTTAAATGATTGAGCCACCCAGGTACCTATCCCTTGCCCCTTTTTTAAAAGAAAGAGTGTAAGCTGGGAAGAGGAGCAGAGGGAAAGGGAAAATCTTAAGCACACTCCACTCCCAGCACAGAGCCCAAAGCAGGGCTCAATCCTATAACCCTGAGATCATGACCTGAGCTGAAAACAAGAGTTGGATCCTTAACCAACTGAGACACTAGGTGCCCCAAGAAGATCCTGAGATGTTCTGTCAGTCTCAGAGTGTCATCTGATACCACAGTAACCAAGGCTCACTGGTACAAAGCTAGACAACTGTATGTGCATGTGTCAACCCTGTAAATATACTCCAAAACCCATTTTATATTTATAGTAAAGTGTAGAAATTTGTCTTACAATTTTATAATAGAAGGGATGCTTTAATTCTATATTTGGCAAAAATATTATAGTAAAATTGCTGATTCCTTAAAACAATACAGTCCATGAAGACACTTTCCACAAACACCTAGTCACAGAGTTGATAATACATATTCTGAAATTATGTATTTATTGCCTCATTTTAAATTTAATTCCAATCATATCAAAATCAAGTGACATTGAAATTTTATATCAGCCATTAAAATGAGACAATGAATTACAATACAAAACACACAAAACAAAAATAAACACACTCAAGAGTTCCCAGTAGAATTATTCTAAGTATATTTCTGCCCTCATTCTTCTGAGACTCCCTTAACATATAAAAAGCAAAGCTGGAACCATGTATTTGCAATTACAGTAATTTAACAGAACCCAAATCCAAAATAAGACAAAGTTTATCAGAAGCTCCTGACAAACCTATGTTTAAGGCAGCAAGTGAAAAGAGAAATGAAACACATCCTGTGAAATTCTACCTCACCCAAGACTAAAGATACAGGGATATCCTGGGGGCATCATGGCAAGAGAGAACTTTACAGAATCTCAGCACTTGCTTGGGGATGAAATGACAACTTTGAGAAACTGAGGCTGGAAGTGAAGAGCATGGTCAAGAAAGTGAATTCTGTACAGACTGCCGTAAGTGCCAAATGAAGGACTGTACACTTAGCACTGTCCCTTCCCTCTGACAGAGCTCTTCCCTCTACAGTATTCGTCTGAGAGGCAATCACCTCACTTACGTTTACACCTACAACTGTGGGACAGAGTATAATGCCCTCTACTAAGACCCTTAACCAACTGTTCCCTTTACCTAATAAGGAAATTGAACTCAAGCATTCGTACTTGCTAACCCCCAACTCCATGCATTTTCTCCTCAAACTACATTTGTCAGAACAAAGCCATTATCTGAACATAACAACCTAAGTTTGCTTTTAAATATGGTCTTTAAAACAAAGTAAACAAAATGCAAAAAAAAAAAAAATCTGAATCTAAGGTACAATAGGTATAAAACAAAAAGAAAACAACAAACCTTTGAAGCCTCATTCTGACAGTGAGTTTAAAATTATTTTATAACTTTAAGATAAATATGACAATAGTTCCCAGATCAGACATATCAGCCTGTTTAAATATTCATGTTTTACTATGCCTGACTTTGGTCATTTAATATCCTAGAAGTAGTAAACAGATGAAAAGTAAGTAAATGATTCTGATAAGAGCTACTGCCAGCAAGAAGTCCAATGACAGCTTCAACAATATTTTACCAAGTATTAAAGTATAAAGTTACATAGATAGACTAATAATGATTTGTAATTCTCTTTGATAAAAGCAGGGCAACGTTTGGGTTTGGGGTTTTTTTTCTTTTGTTTTGTTTTGTTTTGGACAGAAGCTGCCATGGAAAATTAAAATTCAATTTTAGTTTCCTGGAAAACTCAATTACATGAACCACTGAATGTGGACTAAATCAGTGACAAATGGTAATAAAAAATGTATTTTTTAAATTCTTATGGAAGGAGTCAGAAGTACAGTTACATATATGTAACTACTTTCCACAACTTATATTAGTGAGCATCTTTATAAATATGTTTTTTATCTTTGACTATGAATTTTTAGATGCTTTCAGAAATTCTGCTTTATTATTACTATTTTAGAGCACAAACTAATAATAGTAATATTATTACTACTTCTAGCACAAACTAGAGTTAACTGAAGCCAAGTCCAAGTGTTTTTTTTCCCCCTTCTTCTCTACATGCTTTATTTATTTAGTTTACAAATACTTTATTGTCAAATTAGTTTCCACATAACACCCAGTGCTCATCCCCACAAGTGTCCTCCTCCATGCCCACTCCCTCCTCCCCCCACATCCACCAGTCCTCAGTTTTTGTCAGCATTCAAGAGTCTCTCATGGTTTGCCTCTCTCCTTTTCCCCCCACCATTTCCGCCCTTCTTCTCCCCCTTGTTCCTCCATCAAGTTCCTCCTAATCCTCCTATACGTGCAAACATATGGTGTTTGTCCTTCTCTGCCTGACTTATTTCACTCAGCATAACACCCTCAAGGTCCATCCATGTTGCTCTCTACATGCTTTAAAAGAGAGGAACACAGGTCTGTAACTTTGAATGTAATGTCTCACTGACGTCCCTGGGTCTGGTCTGTTAGGAACTGAGTGTCAGACAAAAGGGGCTCCAGGGACCTCTGCGTTCCCGACGGCCATGAGTCAGCGCTTCTCTGCTCAAACCTCAGTTAGTCCATATTCACTACACTCTAAGTTAGATGGACATTTTTCATCAGAAAAAGTACACACATTTGCATGAATAAGGATTTTCATGAAAACTTTTAAAAAGGTACCTGTCATTTTTAACATTTCCATAAATAAGCATATATTCAACCAGTAAAATTCTTTTTTTACCGAAGACTGTAAGACACTTTCCGTAAATGTAAAATATCAGAGCAATATTTTCTAATCAGAAATAAAAGTCAAAAACTATTTTTATTTAAATCACTGTGAAAAATATAGGCAAAAGAAACTGCATGGCCATTTTTTCCCAAATAAAAATATAAATATTCCTTCTAAGAATGCTTGTTGTCCTCTTTTACCCAATAATACTTTGTCCAATGACCTAAGAAATGTTTTTTTTGTAATTTTTACCTCAGCTTTTAAAAACTTTTACTACATCTTTCTTTACTAAACAAGGTGTTTTATATCTAAATTTGTAAATTATATGCTTTGAAGCTACTCACTTAAAATGAAGATCTTTGAAAGTAAAATGGGTTTCAACAATTCCTGTAGTTTTCACTCTAGTTCTGAGAACATCCTGTTGAGTTGGGATATAGTTTGGTTGTGCTATTCTGTCCAAGTCATTCAAATAGCTGAAAAAATAAACAAGAGACAGTATGCTAATAGTTAATACAGCCATTAAAAATCTTCTAAATCAAGAAGTAAAACATTTTGATGCATGCAATATTCCAAATTACTAGAAATCTTTACATTTCTGGGTAATAATACAACCAATTTAAGTTTATCTGTTCTATAACTCCCACTGAAATGAAACATTTATACAAGTGTCCAGTCAGAGCTCTTTTAACACTTTTTAAGTGTTGCATACTTTGTTTTTTAAGGACACTGATTTGTCATTCTCTTTATTGGAAACAAGAGAGTAAAGACTTCTTAAAAATGACATAAAACCAACTGTACACTAGAGTTTGTTTCTTAAAATTCTTTATTACACTTTTTTTTATATAGCACCGTGTTTATTTTCAGACATGAGTAATGAGAGGATTCAGAGAATCTTATGATTTTAAGAAAGTAGTAAGTAAACCTCTAGCCAAAGGCTGAATTCAATACTATTCCTTTTCAACCAGCCTTAAGTTACACCTAGGAAAACACCACACATGCTCTTTTACTCTGTTTTTTTTTTTCTTAAATATTTTTATTTATTTCTAAGAGAGAGAGAGACAGCGTGAGCAGGGGAGGGTCAGAGAGAGAAGGAGTCACAGACTGAAACAGGCTCCAGGCTCCGAGCTGGCAGTCAGCACAGAGCCTGACGCGAGGCTCGAACCCACGAACCGCGAGATCATGACCTAAGCGAAAGTCGGACGCTTAACCGACTAAGACACCCAGGCGCCCCTCTTTTACTCTGGTTTTACTGGCTCTCTAAATCAATATTCATATTTTACTTCTCACTGATTTTAGTCACCCACCAATGCAAGCCTCTCTGCTGATGAAGCCAAATATATTGTGCTATTAAAATGTAGTGGTGTCATATCATGTCATTATTTTGAAAAAATTATCTCATGCCATTTTATATAGTAAATAATGTTGTAGAATGTCCGAACACAGAGAGATTACTGTGAACCTCAGGGGTTAAAGAAGTTTTTGTGGACGGCGAGGGGTTAAACAGAAACCTGAATGATGAGACAGAAAAAAAGAGAATGCCATTCACATCAGGGGAATTAGTTAAACAGTACAGAGACAGGATAGTCACATCTTGTTTCTCAGAAATTAAGGCCCCTAAGAGGGGCTATACAGAAATTCAAAAGAGAAGTCTGGACTTCATCTTAAGGTCAGCTGACCGTGTGGATCAGCCTTACAGTGTCTTTTAATAGCCGAGTACACATCTATGTTTATTACAGAGAGGCACTAACTACTGGAATGTTAATTAAGGTTATCCTCTGAAACTGTTCCATTTTGAACAGGTCTTGCGAACAAAAGGAGCTGAAAAAATATTTGATTTGTAGAGATGGAGGCCAAAAGCTATCCAAACACTGAATTAGTAATCAAAAGTATTTTAGACAGTTAAGTATACGTATGTGATACTAGAATACATCGAGAGAGGATAGCTTGAGTTATCTGTAGTATTTGTTGAACTTAAAAGAATCTTATTATCTTTTTTTTTTTTTTTTTAATGTTTTATTTATTTCTAGAGAGAGAGAGACAGCGTGAGCAGGGGAGGGTCAGAGAGAGAGGGAGTCACAGACTGAAACAGGCTCCAGGCTCTGAGCTGGCAGTCAGCACAGAGCCCGACGCGGGGCTCGAACCCACGAACCGCGAGATCATGACCTAAGCGAAAGTCGGACGCTTAACCGACTAAGCCACCCAGGCGCCCCAAAGAATCTTATTATCTTACTGCACTGGTAATAATCCCCCAGTACTTTATCTGTGTTTTTAATTCCACATATATGACATGTAATATATGACACATAATATGACATTATATATTACTGTAAGAAAATCTGATTTAATAAGCAAACAGGCCATGGCAAGATTTTACTCCTTGTCCCTTTTAAGTAGTAGTGTGTTACTCTCATTTAAAATGGGCTTTGATTACTCTGATGCATTTCTTTGCTTAAAAACTGCTATAGTTCCAATTGCCTCTAAAGATAATGCACAGTTATATTTCAACATGACAAATAAGAAAAACAGGCACTGTGAAAAACTCCAATTGTTTTAAATGATCACAAATTTAAAGTAAATTGGTGGTTGGACAGTTGTAATGGGCAACTTGGCAGCAACCCCTCATCTCCAGTCAAAAACTCAGAAATCAAAATGCACTGTAACCACTGCGGAGGAGAAAATATCTGTGACTTCCTTCATTCTTGAAAAATGGCTCCATTATTGGCACTTAAGGCAGAACTACAAGTAATGAAATACTGGGGAGCCAAAATGATCTCAGTACACCGTACATAGGAGATAAGTCTTGGCCATTAGACTGAAAGGGTCCAGGAAGTGCCACCATATGGGGAAACACACTTCAATCGATTGTCCCTGAGGAGCACCCCTTTATTACTGAAAAAGCTCCCCTTGCTGGGCTCAGCTCAGAGCAAACTTCTCAAGTTTAGATCTTTCTGCAGGTGCTGGTGGTGCTAAAGCAAATAATATGGTCTCAGTTATGTTTTTGCTGTAATCTTTTTCTAATTTCTCTTCTAGCTTGTGTAAAGTATGGTTTATTAGTTCATTATTAGACAAGGGCATGGCAAATGACAATTATGTGTCAGGCAATAGAGAAAGAACATATGGTAAAAGCAGACCTTACTGAATTTGAAGAGTAGCGGCAGAGGCAGGAAATAACTAATTTCAACAAAAATACAAATCAAATTACCTCAAAGTAAATGTAAATCTGAGTATTCTGAAAGAAACTGTTTTGTACTCTAAGTATATAACATGCGGACAAAGACCTAATCAGTGAGTGAAACAATAGATCCTAAGCGAAGAGGACACCAGATGAACTACATATTCAGTAACATGTTACTTATACGTATATAAAACACATACACACTAATATGTATGGTTTATAGAGTGGTAAAGCCTTAAAAATACAGATTAGAAAATAGAGCATTACAAAAGTGGGTATGGGTTACACAATAATGTGTATAATTTCATCTGAACTAAACCACTCATGTGACACATTCTGGGTGCTCTGATGTGTAACCAATGACATGTGACATGATAAGCAGGAAGAGCCATACCCTACCATGGTGAAGTATGTATATTTACCTAGACCTTACCAATACCCATCATCTTCTAGCTTATCCTCACTTGTGTCCCTAAAGCCAATAGTTCTGTCAAGAAAATGGAAGCGACTTGGGAAGTAAAATGAGTGCAGAGCACATGTCTTAAGACCAATCAGTGCAATTCATATTTGATATTTTTGAGTGTATGTGCCAAATAATGGAAACAAATACTTGATTTTTCTTCAGTGTTATCTAGATCACCAAACACAAAGCTCCCTGACCAGGTTTTATCACAACTTACTTTACAAACTTTCTGTGGCCACCTTCTGGAAAATTAGGACAGGTTTTTCTTACAAAATACTGTACTTAGCTATCTGTAAACAATGTCTAATGCAACAGGGCATGTACAGTTGATAATTTTCAAGTGTACAGCTAGAGAAAATATCTTGGGATCACCATATACCCCTTCACCATATATACAAAGTGCCTGTCACTGGATAAGTAACTCTTCTCAGGCACTATAGTATAATGAAAAGAACAAAATTAGGGTTGTCTGGGTGACTCAGTCATTTAAGTTTCTGCCTCTTGGTTTCAGCTTAGGTCATGATCTCAGTTTCATGAGTTTGAGCCCCGTGTCTGGCTCCATGATGACAATGTGGAGCCTACTTGGGATTTTCTGTCTCCCTCTCTCTGCCCCTCCCCCATTCACACTGTCTCGATCTCTAAAAATAAACCAACTTAAAAAAAATAAAAAGAACAAAATCAGATACCTTCCCCTTGGGCTAGTCCCAGGCAAACTAGAGATACAGCCAAATTCACAGTGAACTTTGTGAAGTTCCAATTACTTTCTTGGAAATTCACTGGAAACAGTCCATTCTGCATGTTTCAATTAGAGTTACATAAGCATGAGTCTCTTCAGACACTTCTAACAGCAAAGAAAATAACTGCAATGCTATCAACAAACACAAAAAACAAAGTTTTCAAATACTGTCATCCCGAATATCTTGAGCTTTACAAGAATGTGTCAGCCAATTCTGCAATAGCATTGACTTGGAGTATATTTGACTTGCAAGTAATTATTTATGATAGTTTAGTTCTGAGGTTACAATTACTTACTATGCTGCGGAATCATTAAGCTGGTACTCTCGGGATCTGTTGAAACAGGCTTGTACACCACTATCTTTCCACAATCTCTTTATAACTCCTGCAAGTTCTGCAGTCATAAAACCTTCTTCTGCGGCTCCAGCAAGCACGAACAGTTGGCGGGCATCATCCTGAACATTCAAAGACCATTTTTTTTTTAAAGTAAAAAGAGAGACATTACAGATTAAAAGTACAAAGGAAGGCATTACAGATTATAAGAAAAGTGCAGCAGTGAACGTCCTTTGTTTTTCATTGGTGTCATAACTTCATTCTCTATAGCACCACTTAAAAAAATTGGCTTAACTAAAAGTGCAATCTTCAATGATGAGTCTATGTTACTATCAGTAACAGCTCTCAAGGCACTAGGAAATGGGAAGAATGATGGACTACACTTACCACTCAAGAGAGGACACCTTAAGCAACTATTCACTATTTCTGAGAGTTTGTTGTGTACTGAGAATGATCAGTTTTGAAAACAGAAAAATAATATACACCTCACCCCTCCCTCCCAAAATGTTTCTAAGAAACACACTAACACCATTAAAGATTTTTTTAAGATGGAATCTAATTATATGTTAGCCTTCTGATCTTCTTTATAGGAGCAACATTTAATTCAGAGAAGGGAGAAATCAATGTGGAAGAGAAAGTTTCACAGAATTATTTTCTGAGATTTTCAGGAAACCTTAAAGTGTATATATATTAAATCAATGGCCAGGGGTGGGGCAGATGTTTGCTAACACAGGCATAGGAAACAAAATAAACACAGCTATGAAGCAGAAATACAATGCACAACGAAGACAGCATGCAAAGCATTTTAAGTGAAGGAATGTTGTATATAAAGTTAATTAAATTTTCCTTATGTTTTGAGGCTACAAATATTTCATAATTCTGATCCACAGGTAATCTGAACCACTAGACTAGTGCTGTCCAAAGGATATATGACATGAGACACTGATGTACTTCTAAATTTTCTAATAGCCATATTTTTCAAAGCTAAAGAAAGGTGAAATTAATATAATAAGACATTTTATTTAACTTCTACATAAGGTATCATTTCAACATGAAATCAAAATAAAATAATTGGGATATTTCATATTTTTATACATATTTAGTCTTCAGAATCTGGCATTTATTTATACAGACAGCACATCTCAATACAGATGAGACACATTTCTAACACTAACCATATGTGGGCAGTAGTTATACTGCTGGATAACAGTAAAACAGTATAAAACTGTATTACCTCTAGTTTTCAGGTAAGAACATAGTTAATCTAAAAATACGGGAGATGTGTAACTGCTGTCTTCACAGAGATTCTCTGTAGCCTGAGACTTGCAGCTTTACATTAAGTGAATGGACAATCCCTAATTTTTCTAAACAAGGGGCATTTCCCCAAAGTATTACAGTTAAGTGTTTACAAAGTGATGGCACAAGTTACAAGGTACACAGTAGAGAAACAATTGGTGACACAGGGCAGCAAAGGTATTTAGCTGTCAGTAAAATTCATTCTGCTACCAATATGTGAACCTTTTTTTCAGACAGAAGCCATATTGAAAGATAATTAAGTATCTCAGCATGGGAACATATTATTGAAGCATATGTTTCCCTTTTTAGTAAATTACAAGAGAAATGCATGCAAGCAAGTAACACATGTACAATAACCTTAATAAAACCCAATGTAATATGGTTTCAAGTTCATTCTTAGCACCATTTACCTAATTACAGGAAACAATTATTCACTTTTCCAAATAACTGCCTATATATGAGAAATTTCTAAATCTGGTCATTTTTATTAATTAAACAACATCAAACATAATTTTCTCCATCCACTTCAGCAAACTACTTTTCACTAAGGTAGTTCTTTTAATGGGTTTTCATTATGATATGTTTATTCAATTTCAGTAAAATTTCTTGACAGAAAATACTAATGCCTTCTGGTAGGGGTCGTAAAATCACATTCTCTTCAAACTTTCTAGGAAGAAGCCTGAAGAAAAAGACATGAAAAACTTTGGCAGTATATTTATAGAAAATACTCTCTGTTATATTAAAAAATGTCTCTTCTTCACAAAAATGTAAAATAGTCTCTTTTCCCTGAAAAGCTAATTAGAATATTCACTTCCATGTCATTAGGAGGACATTCAGAGATCCATCAATGAGCTTTAACATAATAGATTTAAACAGGAAGGTACTTTGAAAATTATTCTACCTAAATTTTTGTTTCATATAAAAAGACCCTGAGTACAGAGTGGTTAAGCAACTCATTTGAAGTTTCACAACTCACTGGTCACCCAATCACACATATCAGTCAGCAATTAATAAGTAGCCATTGTCCAAGACAAGATAAATGTTAAAACTACAGAATGGTAACAAAGATCTTACCTGGCCATGGAATGAAGTCTTTTCAAAATGTATGTAACATAATGTTACCTAAGAACATTTAGAATGCTCAACACAGGTGTACCAAAACAATGTGACATAGGGTAGAAAAAAGATTGGGATTACTAAAGAGTAGTTTAGTCAGCACAGGTACTCTTGTGTGTGTGTTGAAAGAAACGTTATTTGCCAGGCAATTATTTGTGAGTAGCAAGGAAAAATCCTTGGACGTAGCCACTTTAATATGTTTTCAAGCTACTAAGACTTAAACGAAAATAAAACAGGGGAGAGAACGTTAAGTGCCTCTTTAGAGAACCGTGTGCTCTGGGAACTCAGGAAAGAGTTATGCAACGCTTTTGTGTGAAGGGATATGGAATAGGGCTGCTTTATCCACTGACGGTCAGGGAACTTGGCATGTGGCATTTATTTCGTTACAGCATTATTTCATTTGAAGCTATCACCCACTTTATGGGAATTCAGAAGTCTTTTTGGAATGGGGAAGAGAAGATTCTGAGGGACCTTGACAACTGTCTTCTGACATATTAAGTAAGGATCATTAAAGGTAAGAGTAGACTTCGTATTTAGATATAAAGCATAAAAAAGAGAATTCTTAGGGTAAAAGATTCAGATTGCAATTCCATAAGAAGAACCTTTTAACAATCAAAGCCATCCAAAAAAAGGGGGAAGGGGACAGACTAAGTTTTTAAACAAAGCATAGGTGATTATTCATTTTATTATGGCAGAACTCATGAATGAGATTAAGAAAGCCCTTCTTTAATAGAGACTAAATAATATAAGTATGGAAATCTTTTGTACCAATGACTTAACTCAGTTATTTCATTATAGCATTAGTTAATAGTGAATACCACATGAAAAATACTCACATATTTAATCTGCCAAATTTCTATAGGATATAATCACTCCTATAAATTTAAGACCACTATACTGCTTTTATCAAAGTTAGTACACCTTTACCAATAATGAAGCAACAGAAAGAGATATCAAGAAACTGATCCCATTCACAACTGCACAAAAAACCATAAAATACCTAGGAATAAACCTAATCAAAGATATAGGAGATGTGTATGATGAAAACTATAGAAAACTTATGAAGGAAATTGAAGAAGACACAAAGAAATGGAAAAACATTCCATTCTCATGGGTAGGAAGAATAAACACTGTTAAATGTCATTACTACCCAAAGCAATCTACACATTCAATGCAATCCCAATCAAAATTGCACCAGCATTCTTCTCAAAACTAGAACAAACTATCATAAAATTTGTATGGAACCACAAAAGACCCTGAATAGCCAAAGTAATATTGAAGAAGAAAACCAAACTGGGAGGCATCACCATCCCAGACTTTAGCCTCTACTACAAAGCCATAATCATCAAGACAGTATGGTATTGGCACAAAAACAGACACATAGCCAATGGAATAGAATAGAGAACTCAGAATTGGACCCACAAATGTATGGCCAACTAATCTTTGACAAAGCAGAGAAGAGCATCCAATGGAAAAAAGACAGCCTCTTTAACAGATGGTGCTGGGAGAACTGGACAGCAACATGCAGAACAATGAAACTAAATCATTTTCTCACTCCATACACAAAAATAAACTCAAAATGGATAAAGGACCTGAATGGGAGACAGGAAACCATCAAAACCCTAAAAGAGAAAGCAGGAAACAACCTCCTTGACCTCAACCACAGGAATTTCTTGACACATCCCCAAAGGCAAGGGAATGAACAGCAAAAATGAACTATTGGGGCCTTATCAAGATAAAAAGCTTCTGCACGGCAAAGGAAACAATCAATAAAACTAAAAGGCAACTGATGGAATGGGAAAAGATAGTTGCAAATGACATACGAGATAAAGGGCTAGTATCCAATATCTATGAGGAACTCATCAAACTCCACACCCGAAAAACAAATAATCCAGTGAAGAAATTGGCAGAAGACATGAACAGACACTTCCCCAAAGAGGACATCCAGATGGTCAACAGACACATGAAACGATGCTCAGTGTCCCTCCTCATCAGGGAAATACAAATCAAAACCACACTGAGATACCACCTCATGCCATTCAGAGTGGCTAAAATGAGCAAATCAGGAGACTAGATGCTGGCAAGGATGTGGAGACTGCGTCACCCTCCTACACTGTTGGTGGGAATGTAAACTGGTACAACCCCTCTGGAGAACAGAGTGGAGGTTCCTCAAAAAATTAACAATAGAACTTCCCTATGACCCAGCAATAGCACTGCTAGGAATTTACCCAAGGGATACAGGAGTGCTGATGCGTAGGGGCCCATGTACCCCAATGTTCATAGCAACACTCTCCACAATAGCCAAATCATGGAAAGAGCCTGAGTGTCCATCAACGGACGAATGGATCAAGAAGATGTGGTTTATCTACACAATGGAATACTACATACCAATGAGAAAGAATGAAATCTGGCCACGTGTAGCAACATGGACGAACTTGAGGGTGTTATGCCTAGCAAAATAAGTCTGGCAGAGAAGGACAGATACCATATGTTTGCACATATAGGTGTATTGGGAGGAAGTTAATGCAGGACAATGCAGGAGAAGAAGGGGAATAATAGTTGGGGAGAGGGAGAGAGGCAAACCATGAGAGACTCTTGAATACTGAGAACAAACTTAGGGCTGATGGGGGTGGGGGAGAGGGGAAGGGGAGTGATGGACATGGAGGAGGGCAGTTATGGGATGAGCACTGGGTATTATATGGAAACCAACTTGACAGTAAACTATTTAAGGGGGAATAAAAGACAAAGTTAGTACACCTTTAAAGAAATCCTGAGAATAGGGGTGTCACCACTCCATGGCCCATGATACCAATCTCAGACATTTAAAGAACTGCTTTAAGAAATACACAGATGTTAAACATTTTTTTTTCTGTCAAAACACACATGTAATCGAAGTAAAAATGACTGAGGCAAGGAAATAGAAGTCATTTTTCTTTTTTCCTATAGTACTGCTTAACGCGATGGGAGGGGTGCTAAAAATAAAATAATCTGAGTTAATTTTAACTAAATTGCAGAGAGCAAAATTTCTGACTAAAATGCAGTGAACATGAGCTTCCCAACAACAAGAAAGGAGATAACAATAAATATGTGACACAAAAAATAGCCTTTATATATATATTTATGAAGCTTAGAACTATGTGTATTTTTTATTTTCAGGTTCATAAAATATAAAGTACTTAAAATTTTTTTTGGATGAACAATAAAACTTGTTTTTAAGAGCTATAAAAACATGCGCTGATACATGAATTGTGGAAAAAAGAAAAATACAGTGCTCAAGGCACATATTACATTTCAAAGGAAGGTGAATACCACTTTGCCATACACAAAAATCAATATTCCTCAGAATCAAAAATAATATAATCCTATAACAACCTCTTAGTTCTCAAACATAAGCCAGAATACAAAACTAATTCAAATATTCCTCTGGAAAAATAACGAGTAGAAATGACTTAGGAACATTTTGACCAAAAATACTGGGGGAAGGAGGGCAAAAATTACCAGATATTAAAAGCCTACAATCTGTAGAACATTCTGGTATTAATGCAAATCAATAGAAAAAAATCAAATTGGAACTTATTACATGATAAAGGTGGCAAGGTAAATTAGTAGGATAGGATATGGTTATTTAAGAAAAAAACAACTCTACTTTATAATTAGATAGCTACCTGAAGAGGAAAAAAAAATTTGGTAGATCTCAACTCCATGCATACCACAAAGAAGTTTCAGAGTGACTAAAGAACCCATGAAATAATGTTAAAATATACTCCCCTAAAAAACATTTAAAATAGCATGAATATTTAGTAAATCTTGGAGAGATTTTCTAAATTGAAACATAATGGAAGAAATAACAGAGGAAGATATATTAGTGGACAAAGATATATTAGTGGACATACATTGGGTGCATACAAAAAAGCAAATAGATGATCAAAACACGAAGAATCCAAGTGGTAAATGACTAAGGCATAAAACAGGCCACTGACAGAGAAAGAAAAATATGTTAGTAAAGATATGGGAAACTGCAATTACACTAAAAATTGAAAATACACATTAATATGAGATAAGATTTACTAATAAATTAGCCAGTATTTTTAATATATTAAGACTTCTAACTTTGGGCTACCTAGAGTGCTAAGAAAAGGCACTCTAAGAAACAGGACAGGAAGGTAAACTGATATAACCTTTCTCAAACACAATCTGGAAATTAGGCACACAGAAACTAACTAATGAAATACACTATGAAATAAGAAAAATAGAAAAGTAGCCATTATGTAGGTGCATGCTGAGGCTTGGAGGAGAAAGGGGGGCCTTTTCACTCAATTCAAATCAATATCTTAAATTATTCCAAGTAAGGTTTTATTTTTAAAATTTTAAATGTTTATTTTTGAGAGAGACAGACTGTGAGTGGGGGAGGGGCAGAAAGAGAGGGAGACCCAGAATCTGTAGGAGAATCCAGGCCGAGCTGTCAGCAAGAGCCCCCCCCCCCCGACATGGGTCTTGAAGTCACAAACCGTGAGATCATGACCTGAGCTGAAGTCACATGCTTACCTGACTGGGCCACCCAAGTGCCCGGTCCAAGTAAGTGCTTCTTAAACTACCTGTGACAAAGGACCGCCCTATGTTTTGTTCTCTTTTATTTCCACTCTATTTCAAAATAAAATTTAAATCACATAAAATACAAACCCATTTTCTTAAACTATCAAAGTTAACATATAAATTATGCTGCCAATTGCATTAAATCTAATTTATTTTCCTTGACTTCTGTACTCATGTGCATGCTTGCAGACATACACAGATTCATGAACCACACTTTGAACAGCACTGTTTTAAATGATGCAGTGCCTGGGACATACTGATAGGCTCCTACATAATGCTTCCCCAACTTCCCATTATTAAAAACAATAATTTATCATGTACAGATTAAGTACACTCATTCTGAGAGAGTTTTGAAAGGACAGTCGGCACAATCTGATTGCTCTATGCAGTTCCTGAAAACAATTTTGTTTCCTCTGATTTTAAATAACTAATGTGTAATCTGCTTTGCAAATCCGATAACTGCCAAATATTAAGCATGCCACAGCAAATTAGTCAACATCTCTGTAAGTTTTACATCTTTTTAGTCAATTCTCATCAAATTAACCTACATATTAAGATGTAATTCCAATCAAGATACCAACACACTGTTTTTGTTTTGTTTCAACGGCAATGTGGGGCAGTAAGTTGATTCTCAAGTTCACGTGGAAGAGAAATGCAAAACTGACTTCATATTTTGGTAAAACAAACAAAAAAACAATGGGATGAGTGCTCTTACCCTACCAAATACCTATTAACCCTACAAGGCAACAGAAACTAAAATAAGTTGATTCTGACTAGAGTAACAGTAGTATAATAATTATAAATGGCAACAATTGTAGGAACAAACATTTACTGAGCATCTGTTATGAACAAGGCATGTGATAAAAGTTTGATGTTCATTAGGTCATTGTTTCTCACAGCCCTTCCAGGTAGATGTTATTATTTCCATCTTATTATAATTAAAGACATTTATAAGGGCTGAGTAATTTAATAAGTGACTGAGTTGGGAAAAAAAGAAAATATATCAATGGGGGAAAAAATGGAGTCTACAAGCTCAAGTCACTGAGGAATGGCTGTAAAGCAAGGGATGATCAGATTATAAAATATACTTAGATCCCACCTACCAACAGACACAAATAACATTTCCAGGTGGGTGAAGTGATAGGTCTAAAAAATAAAACTATAAACGTTCTAAAAAAAAATGGAGTATTTTTTAAAAACACTTTTTTTTTTAATTTTTTAATGTTTTATTTATTTCTAGGAGAGAGAGAGAACGTGAGCAGGGGAAGGTCAGAGAGAGAGGGAGTCACAGACTGAAACAGGCTCCAGGCTCTGAGCTGGCAGTCAGCACAGAGCCCGACGCGGGGCTCGAACCCACGAACCGCGAGATCATGACCTGAGCGAAAGTCGGATGCTTAACCGACTAAGCCACCCAGGCGCCCCTAAAAATACTTTTAGGTTTGAGAAAAATCTCTCTAATAAGATACAGAGAAGTCAGAGTTGAGTGTAAAAAAAAAAAAATTAAGAGCTCTAAAACAAGGTTACTATTTCAAAAAATTAAAAGAAAACTATTGAGCAAAATTATTTTCAAAATTTAAAGAAGGGTTAATATGCCTCATATTTAAAGAACATCAATGTGAAAAGAACGAGCATTTAACAGAAGTGAGTGAAGAATACTCAGAGCAATTCACGGAAGAAATACTAAAAGACAAAGATTTCCCACCTCACTAACAATCAGGAAAATAAAAACTAAAAAAGAAAAAAAAAGGAAAACAATATTTTTTAGGCATGAGACATAAAAATCAAAATGTTGTTAATATGTAAGTTGGTGAGACTCTGGTAGACACCGATACACAGTTGTTAGAAAAGATTATTCACATCACTTTCTTTCTGAAAGCACATCTGTGGTTCCTATTAAAACTAAGTATCTGGTTATCCTTTGACTCAGGCATAATATTTCCAAGAACTGGTACTTGAAAAAGAGAAATATATTTAGCCTTTGAATATACTGTTTTCTTATTCACAGAATGCTTTTTTCTTGTTTTTGTCTAGAAAACTCACACGTTTCAGTATCAAGCCCCAATGTCCCTTCCTTATGTACAGGTTTAATTCACCTGTAAATTTCTTAGCAAAATTCCAAAAGCCTCCAAATATTTTAAAGTGAGGGTAGAACACAAGACCAATCAAAACCAGTGTGAGAACATGAAGACATATGTGTGAAGGAGTCAGTAACAATGGCTAAAGCAAACAGAAGGAAGAGTCTGAAGGTAGGAGGGAAACAGTTACTAGGCTACAGCTAGATAGTCTAAGAGTGACTCAAATTAGCACTAAGTGAAACAAAGAGGAGACAAGAAGTCCCGCATGTAGATTTTCAAAGCATCAGAACTCAAGAAGGGAGGGAAGGAGGGAAACTTAAAAAAAAAACAAGTCTGTAGTGACAAAAGAGCTACTTCTAGTCAGACACGTCACTTGAATCCTTGAGAAAAACATGAATTAAAAAGACCTCATAAAAAACTGCTTGCACTAACTCTTCAATTACCACCTAAAATGGAGATTATAAAATCTTTCTCTCTAAATTATCACATATAACATCTAAATATAGAATACCATATATGTGATATGATAAACAATTTTAGTCACCATAAGCAGAATTGATGTAAAGTGCAATCTATCAATTCTTTCTTTTTTAAGGGTGGATCCCACCATTTAAAACTAAGAGCTTCAAAAGCATTTGTTAATTGAATCAATAATAAATGAATAAATTAAAGATAAAAATGATTAAATGAATAGTAGATAAAGCATAAATGTCTGGATATGATCACATCTTGTTCCAGGAAAAAGAATTCAGGAAAATGTAATGAATTAGTATTAAAAATAATCTTGAAATCTACTGGATGATTTTAGTTCATTATACTAAGTTTTTAAATTTTTGTTTAAAAGGAGATTGTTGGTAAACTAATAGGGCCAATAACCTACAAGGAAATGTCAGTGTAACTTGTAAATAATATACCAGATTTATTTTAGATTTCCCCAATATATATTTTCTAATACTGTTTTCATTTTTTCTGATAAGCATGAACTGATCCTCAACGTTAAAAAAACATCTACCAGACACTAAGAAGACAAAAAGAAAGAGTCTCAATACAAAAAACCCTCACGTAATGTATTAGGAGGGTGATGGAATACGCATGCACACACATACATGAAAATACAAGGAACTATAAAAAGTAGCAGTAGTAACAGTACACCTACTCTGTACAAAAAGTTAAAATTTAAGCTAGAGTTTCAATTAGAGTTTTGTGGGAAGGTCAAGTTTTATTATCAGTTATTAAAAACAAATCAGTTTAAAAGAAAAACACACAAATAACAAAACTTCAAACAGATTAAGCAAGCAAACCGGGCTAGAGTGAAATGAAGAAAAATAAAGTGTCCTAAGGCTTAGAAAAGGGTTGCCACCATCAGATGCAAAATGTGTTACCAGGCCGAAGGAGGAAATGTTGCCGGCCCAGTGCCTCGGTTACCAATCTTCCTATCTTGTCGTGTCTTGGGGTCCAGTTTCTTTACTGATAAAATAAAGGGGTGAAACACGCATGTCTCCTAACGTCCTCAAACCCTTTAGCTCTGAAATTCTGACGGATGTTAAGTTTTCTAACAGCCAATATTTTCCTATTCAAAGACAGGCAAGATTTTATACAGTTTCCACCAGATGAGATTAGATTGTTTTTGTAGGCTGGGGATAAATACAAATAATTAGATTATATCAGCATTCCAAATTATGAAAACAAATTGTGAAGAGAGTCAGCACAGGCAGCTTATTAAACTCCATAGTAACTACTAAAAATCTTCATGGAGACACATCAATACCCAGTATCATAAGTTACACAGAAAATATTGCATGGTTATGGAGTTGTCAAAATCATCTGGAATGGATAAGGAAAGAATTCTAGTTATAAAAACATTACACGATCCTGTGTATTCCAAGGTCATTGCTTCTAAAGGTTCTTACTCACTTCATGCACTACTGTCTCTATACCCTTTTTATAAAATGGTCCTGAGATGGTGGATAAATCTATGTTATGTACTATGGTATTATCATGCAAGTTATTCTTTGTACTCCCAACAGGCCTGTTCTAATGAATTTAACAACTCACCGCCCGAGCTGAGTCACCAAAGTCTATCTTCAACCTCCCCATGGCCCGAATGATAGCAATAATTGACTGGATGGTGTTGCTGTAGACCACCGCTTTGTACTGTTTACATTCCTCCTCTGAATAACCAGCTTCATGGATAATTCTAAGGAGACAAAAGGAAAAACGAAACAAAACACTTACTTCCTTTGATGGAAGAGCACACTTAAACATAAAACACAAATTTAATATTTTAAGTCTACTTACTTCATTTGCTTCACAATTGTACTTTTCCCAGATTCACCAGCACCTAAAAAAAGTAAAATACAGGATTTGTAACTTCATCCTTATGTTATATCCAATCCACCAACACAGGCATGCATATACACCTTCTCTTTCTGTCTCTTAACAGCTGAATTTTATTTTATATCAAAACAATCTTTAACGGTTTCCAAACATAGAAATATTGTCAAAAATAAGTCCCATTTGATATTACTTCATAATACTTAAATTCAATGAACTCAACTAAAGAATGTTTTTATTGTTGTTAGTATGTATTCATTAAACCAATAAAAAATTCAATCTTCTATAACTTAAAGTTACGCACTATCAATTAGTTTTATTCAAAATTTTGCTCCTTTTTGGAAGATACTCTGTTTGGTCAGTTATCCTAACGTTAACCTTTTCTTCTTCATAGAAATGAAGTAGATGGAAATAAATAAAAAATATTTTAAAAAAAGAAAAAAAAAAGAAAAAGAAAAATGGGCGCCTGGGTGGCTTAGTCGGTTAAGCGTCCGACTTTCGCTTAGGTCATGATCTCACTGTGGGTTCGAGCCCTGCATCGGGCTCTGTGCTGACTGCCAGCTCAGAGCCTGGAGCCAATTTCAGAGTCTGTCACTCCCTCTCTCTCTGACCCTCCCCTGTTCACGCTGTCTCTCTCTCTCTTCTAGAAATAAATAAAAAATATTTTAAAAAAGAAAAAAGAAATGAAGTAGATGATAGTGGTGCCAAGAAGCCATATAACAAATAATTTAAAAATATGATATATTAAAACAGTTATGTCTATGCAATGCATGTTCCACCACCATTATTAAAATTCTGACACACAGCCCACATACTGTGCTGGCACCGGAGACCCCATGGTACGTAGAACAGAAATGTCTCTCCCCCATGTTCTTCTAGCTTCCCTGTCACGTGAGTCATAAATCCATTTTCAAAATGTTTCTTCACCTTCTACATGTACGCAAGGTCTCCTCACAATCTGGGTTCCTAGCATTCTGCCATAACATAAAAATATTACTAAGGAAAGAGCGCTTCCTAAAAGAGCCCTTTTATCCTTCACACTTAACAGTAGCTGATACCTTCACATCATATCAATTATTTGTCAGGCTCCTTCTGACTGCTAGAGAATCTCTGAGCAAAGGACACAAGGAAGATAAGACAAGTCTTTCATTTGCCTTCAAGTTGTCTTTAGCCAGGGCTACATGTCATAGAGGTATTTATCAGTTTGAGAAGCTCAGCTAGGATTTTTATTACCTGGGCCCCATTTTCCTACGGCCATTCCCACAGTGCTTTCTGATCCAGCATTACTGAACAACTTCTGGTTCCGAGAACACCTACTGTGATCGCACCACAGATCTTCAAACATATGGTTTCCCCTGCCAAAATTTAATCTCTGCTGCTGCTTCTTGCCACCCTATCCTCCATCAACCATAAACTTACCTCCTTTATGAATCTTTCCTGACCCATTACCCCCGTGATCCCTGATGCCCCTCACTCTACACATTTAGGTGAATATTTCTTGGAAGTCTCACCCCCTAACTTGTGCTAGACACACAATCAACCCAAAATGTACTTGAATTTATGTAAGCTATTTGTGCCTGTCACACTTAGATGGCAAACTTCTGGGCATTGTTCTCTTCGTTCCTATCCTCCTCCAGCTACACACACACACACACACACACACACGCACACACACACACTTCTCTCTCTCTCTCTCCTCCCCCTTCTCTCTCTCTCCCCCCCCAAATCATCAGAGGCACCTGAGAACAGAATCCTAGTTAAATGGCCTATTTGAAAATCCGGTGGGTGAGGGAAGCTGCTTAAGTTTTATTTGTGATTTAATACTTAAGAAATTTTCCCCAGATACCAGCACATGAAGTAGAAAAACAGGAGCTGAATAAACCATGAGGGCATTCTTCATTTACAGACAGCCTTTGAATCTTTCAGGGCATCTGCCAATAAAAACAATTCCAAGATAAACAACCCATTATTTATTAATCAACAACAGTGTGCTTGGCTCTGTGAAAAGGACCATTGTAAGCATTATGGCTCACACATTTCCCTCATTCAAGAGAGATCCACCCACCTAACACACCCTAGGCAGTTTCCAGCAGGGCTATCTTCAAGAAGGCCCTCTGGGTTTCCAGAGCACTGCCAACTGAGTCAGTAGCAGCCATGCTGTGAAGATGAGACCTTCCAGATCCCCGTGAACATACAGAAGTGGTAATTCCATTGGCACAGCGAGCTTTGATGAACAGCCACCCACAGACCATTCTTTTAGTCAAACTCAACAAGGGGAAGGCCCAGAGAAAGGCTCACATTATACAAGCCAATGAGGTCTGAGAGCCAAGTGGGGTAAAATCAGAAATAGTAAAACAAACAAAAAGAATTATCAGTCAACATGAAAATTTTATAATCTTAACAAGAAAAAAAAATGTTCCTAGCATTATCTTTAAGTTCTAATTCATTTCATATCTCTTAAAATAATTGATAACATAGGACACTTAGCTTACTTTGCAAGGAGCATACTGGTCGATGACTCGTGGTTCAAAATATCCTGAAATCTGTTTAACATTAAAGATTGAGGATAGGAGTGTTATTAATTGGGTATCTGCTTAATCTCTTCCTTCGTCACAAGGTGCTCCTTGAGGAGTAAATATCCTAGAGGCAGAAATGCTGAAAAGAGTCCTTCAAAGCCTAGCAGTTTATGTAGTTTTCAGTTCTCATTTCCATGTAGACAGACTCCGGATAGGAAAAATCAGAAATGCTGCCTGGTTAGGGTTCCAACATTTTAAATACTGGTATTCTTCCCACACAGCACACGGTAAAGAGTTAAAGGTTGCTCTCTACAAATCTCAGCAAAATAGTGTTTGAGACAAGAAGCAATATCGCAAAAAGAAAAAAAAGTCTCGGAGGTAGTGGAGGGGAAGGGGAAAGGAAGAAAGGGTCAATTTTCCTAGCAATACTCAACTAGGCAGCTATTGTTTTTTCCCTTAAATCCAAAGGGTGATTAAAAATGGCTGGGAACACCCTTCTTTTGTAAAGACGCAAGTCTAAACGTCTAAACAAAACTGACTCCATGACAGGCTTTAAGTTTCCCCTCTAAACTAGAAGGCCTAAATTTCAGCTTCCCCGAAACTATCAGGTAAGTTACACATTGCCCAAGGCAGGAGTAACCACCCCTGCAACACCCAATCAGGAAAGGCCAGCGACCACCCTCCACATTGTTAAGGGAGAGGCCTGGAGATAGAAACTATAGATAGGACCCTGTTACCAAATGTTAAAGTTAACCCGTTAGTCGCTGAGTAAGACCCTAGGCTCGCTCTGTGATTGGTTGAATTTAAAGGCACTCTAAATATTCTAATTGGATCCCGCCAAAAGTAACGAATACTCTAGACAATGTGTATGGTCAAACCAGCTGTCAATGATGTTGTATAATTATGACTGGATCACTGTTCCCATGTCACAACTTCTGTAACTCCCCCGTCACAAACCCCATAAAAACCCTACTCTGCCCTTGTTCGGGGCTCTCAGCATGGATCCACAGCGCTGGTGAAGTCTGTGAGCCCGAGCCCGTAATAAAACCCTTTGCCTTTGCATACGTAACTCGGACTCCTTGGTGGTCTTGGGATTTTGGGGAGATCACGGTCTGGGCATAACACTTCCAAAGAGAAACAAGGAATATACAACATGTATGGAAAGATCAAAGTGTGTGACCATTGCGGTCACAAGGCCAAGCCAGTCACGGTGACAAAGGGACATTCCAAAGTAACTGTGAACAAGCTGGTCACTGTGAAATGAGAAACTTCAGAGTTCTAGGCGGGGAGATTTTAACTTCCAACGGGCCATAGAGGTGTCCAATATGATCATGGTACGCCAGTAAGCCAAGAGTTACAAAGTCAAAGTTGGGACCACTAAGAGTGTCCCTCAGGCTTCTTTTTAAAGAAGAGGTGGCTAATGGAAAATTTCATCTGTGGGACGCCTAGGTGGCTTAGTTGGTTAAGCATCTGACTCTTGGTTTGGGCTCAGGTCATGATCTCACGGTTCGTGGGTTCGAGCCCCACGTCGGGCTCTGTGCTGACAACTAGCTCAGAGCTTGGAGCCTGCTTCAGATTCTGTGTCTCCCTCTCTCTCTGACCCTCACCTGCTCACACTGTCTCTCTCCCTCAGAAATGAAAGAAAGAAAGAAAGAAAGAAAGGAAAGAAAGAAAGAAAGAAAGAAAGAAAGAAAGAAAGAAAGAAAGAAAGAAAGAAAAGAAAGAAAGAAAGAAAGAAAGAAAGAAAGAAAGAAAGAAAGAAAGAAAGAAAGAAAGAAAATTACATCTCTGAGAGCAGACATTAAGCTCAGGTGTATGAAATGGAGCTCAGCACCTGATAACACACCATACATATGGTAGCAGAGCTAAGAGCACCACCACAGTAACATTGAAACTCATTGCACTTTGGGGTCACGTGTGCACAGCCACCTATTAACACTGAGATTTGGGAAAGGAAACACATTCCTTAGGACAAGCAGGAGGAGGGAACCAAAAACCAAATCAAGATCTAAGTAAAGTAACCCTTGGCTAGATTCTAATTATTTCACTAGAATTACATAATTTACCATTATAAAGTAGTAATCAAATAGTATCTGCCTGATTTTGTTGAAAGGCAGTACAGTAAATCTAAAGTTTTAACTGCTAGTAGTTTAAACTTTTTTTTTTTAATATTTTATTTATTTCTAGGAGAGAGAGAGAGAGAGAGACAGCATGAGCAGGGGAGGGTCAGAGAGAGAGGGAGTCACAGACAGAAACAGGCTCCAGGCTCTGAGATGGCAGTCAGCACAGAGGCCGACGCGGGGCTCGAACCCACGAACCGCGAGATCATGACCTAAGCGAAAGTCGGACGCTTAACCGACTAAGCCACCCAGGCGCCCCTTAACTGCTAGTAGTTTAAAGACAAAGAACCTCTGAGCTCTTCCAAACACTCTTTCCCCCACTTCAAGAAGATTCTTTGTCCAATTCTCTGCTCAGGGTCACATTTATAACAATTATTTCTTGGTTTCAGCTGCCCAACATCACATGCTATTCAGCTATTAAAATGGTGATTTAGTTATTTTATTCTGAATTCCTGACATCACCATTCCACTTTTAAGAAATCCTAATTTTATGCAGAATTTAAGAAATTCAAATTTTTACACTGAATAAAACTACATTACAGTTTAGTTTAAATGGAATTAAAACAAAATTACAAGTTGCATTTGAAGTCTTTTGTTTATCATAGTGTTACAATATGATCAACAAGCTCAAGATCCTTATATTAAAGAAAGAAGCAAATAAAGTTTAAGGGAAAATATAAATTAAAAATATGAGGTCTTGCGGCACATGGGTGACCTAGTCAGTTGAGCATCTCTCCCTCCCTCTGCCCACCCCTCTCCCACTTGCATGCTCTAAAATTAAAAAAATAATAAATAAAATAAAAATTAAAAATATGAGGCTTTATTAAACCCTCTGAAAGTACAGGGAGAAATAACGGTCCCCTCCTTATCCTTAGAGCATTTACTTAAGAAAAATTATAACTGTAAATACTTTTTCTTTCTTTCAAATGTATCACACATTTGAAATGCATCACATACCCACACACCCACACACACTTTAAAAAAACAAATAGGCCAGGGAGCCTGGGTGCTCAGTAGGTTAAGTGTCCAACTTCGGCTCAGGTCATGATTTCACAGGCTGTGGGTTCAAGTCCCACGTCAGGTTCTGTGCTGACAGCTTGGAGCCTAGAACCTACTCTGGATTCTGTGTCTCCATCTTTCTTTGACACTGCCCCATTCATGCTTTGTCTCTCTCTCTCTCAAAAAGAAAAAAAAAAATTAAAGAAATTAAAAAATTTAAAAAAAGAAAAACAAATAGACCTTGTTTTGGTCAGCTTTATGACCTAGGATGTCTTTCTCAAGAGACTGGGAGCCATTTCTTTGAAATGTACACATCAAGAGAGACAGCAACACTATCTTCCATTTTCCTGTGGAGGGATAGGAGCCTAACCTGGGTGGGTGCCTTGCTCCAAGATGCATAGCTACCTCCTATCACAAAGATGTGAGACGTGTTTCTCCTTTCGGTAAGGCCAATTAGCTAACACAAATGGTCTACCCAACTAACAAAGTTAAATGAACTATGTGCATAAGGTGTCAAGCCTCTTACTTACGAACTAGTTAATTCTAACTTGAAAACATGTATGTAGTTAAATTTTACCCATTTAGCTATCTATGGGATGAGATTTCTTTCCATCTTTGCAATCTCTTAGTGGATTGCCTCTAATGTACACCACACGCTGGTTAAATGCTTATTTAAAAATAAAAGTGTTTTCCTTCTCTGCTATTTTTGTAAGGAGGATGTCTGGGTTGGGAGAAGATTTTGTTTCTAGTTATTATTCCTCAACAGAGATCATAACCTAAAAATCTAATTTAGCTATAAGAAGCACTAAATTTATTTAAATAAATAAATACATATTTATGGGATATATCCGGCATTCTAGGATATAATAATCTGATAATGACTGTAAACACCAGAATCCAGATCCCCCAAATGACCAACTTTCTCAATTTTTAAAAAATTTTTAATGTTTTATTTTTGAAAGAAAGAGACAGACAGATCTGAAGCAGGCTTCAGCCTCTGAGCAGTCAGCAGAGAGCCTGATGCAGGGCACAAACAAATGAACTGCGAAATCATGACCTGAGCTGAAGTCGGATGTTTAACTAACTGCACTGTCCAGGTGCCCCTGGTACCTTCTCAATGTTAACTCTCCATAAAACTAATCCCAAAGCCATTCATGCCTGAAACAGGTCCCATACTACTACACTGAGCAAGAATGACTACACAATCAAGACTACTCTAGAAACACAGGAAAGAAAGGAGAGAATTGTGGGCAGCACAGGAAGCTTTTTCCTGACAGCCTAGTAAGAGATCTTGTAAGTTCAGGTCTGCTCTACTCCAACATATCCCAATGTTTGTGCAGTCATCAGCTGGATCTCTGCATGTTGCTCTTAAGGAATTAGGGTTTGGTAAATGGACATAAATACTGATCATCTGGCAATCAGAATTGTTGTAATGAAGTCCTTTTTGTCTCTGAACCAGGAAACTCCTGTCTTCTGAAGACAGACATTAGCATAAAACTGTAGTAAGCTAATGTATTAGCTTGTAAGTAAGGTAAGACCTCAAATACTGAAGAGTTCTTGACATGCTATTGTTTAATTTTTAATTACCTCCCAAATTCCAGCAACTACAAACACTTCCAGTCATTGTTTCTACATCTGTACTACTTAACTTTTAAAATCTCTAATCTTTTGGGGTACCTAGGTGGTTCAGTCGGTTGAGTATCTGACTCTTGATCTTGGCTCAGGTCATGATCGCAAGGTCATGAGACTGAGTCCTGCGTCAGCATGAAGCCTGCTTGAGATTCTCTCCCTTTCTCTCTGCTCCTCCCTCACTTGCACACACACTTTCAAAATGAATAAACTTAAGTTTTTTTTCTTCCCACAAATGGCAACTCAAATAGGTTTGTCCATTAAACCCAAAGGAAGAAAACAGTAGTTCTCAAAGTATAATTTCAGGACCAAAAGTATCAGCAACACTTAAGAAATGTACATTCCTAAGAACCACCCAGAACTTACTGAATCAGACACTCTGGGAGTGGGCCCAACCATCTGTGTTTTAACAAACCCGCCAAGTGATTCTGATGGAAGCTAAAGATGAAGAACCAGTGAGGTAGAAGAAAGATCACCTCCTTTTTTTTTTTCTGGATTAGTGATCAGAGAAATTGTAGTCATTTAGTTGTTGACTAGCTCTCTACTATTCCAAAGAGAGATAAACAATATTGCTTTACATTTCTGCAAATAGCTTATTAAAAAGGCAGCTGGATTCTCAATCCTCTGCATTTAATATAGTGCAATCACTTATTACTCTGGTTGAAGTATATTAAAAACTATTTTCACATAATTATGTAATTATTAGAAAAGGGAAGAGCAATTTAACAGCACTCACAGATAATTATGGAGAGCCTTTTTTAATCTATACCAAAATTAAAAATAAAGAGTAGCTTTGGGGTGCCTGGGTGGCTTGGTTGGTTAAGGGTCTGACTTCGACTCAGGTCATGATCTCACCATCCGTGGGTTCGAGCCCTGCATCAGGCTCTGAGCTGACAGCTTGGAGCCTGGAGCCTGCTTCAGATTGTGTGTGTGTGTGTGTGTGTGTGTCTCTCTCTCTCTCTCTGTCCCTACCCTGGAGCCTGCTTCAGATTGTGTGTGTATGTGTGTGTGTCTCTCTCTCTCTGTCCCTACCCTGGAGCCTGCTTCAGATTGTGTGTGTGTGTGTGTGTGTGTGTATGTGTGTGTGTGCGCGCGCGCGTGTGTGTGTGTCTCTCTCTCTGTCCCTACCCTGCTCATGCTCTTTCTCTCTCAAAAATAATAAAACATTTAAAATACGTTTAAAAATAAATAAATAAAAAGGGCAGTTTAAAGACTGGTTATAATGCATTTCTATGAACTTTTCAGACTTTGATATCATTTGTCTATCTTGTACTTGGATGGATATTTTATCCATGTCTGATTTGAAAATTAGTTCACTGAGCTGTGCAGAACTGAATATTGATATATTTTCAATACCAAATAATAACATAACAAGAATATATATTATCTATATCATATGTATATATTTAATCATCTTTTTAATATTACCCATAATCATCAGAAAAGACTTTAACTCTTGGGAGAGCTTGATATCTCTCAGTGCTATATCCAGATATGGTTTTTAAATTTCAAAAAAATATTTTTTGCTTAAAAACTCTAATTTTATTATTGGCAACAAACACTGTTAGCTGTTTTCTTTGAAATCACAGACTAACTCTGCCAAATCCCCAAGTAGGACTAACCACATTTCTTTCAAGTATAAATGGTATTCCAGGAAAAGAGCAACAAGTTCAGTTCACAACTTAATCATACAACTTTTTATCCTCAAGGTAACCAATGTGGTTTGGAATATGGCAGAGTACTTTGGGTATACTTCATATTTGGTTACACAGCATATTGAAGAGGTGTCTACCTAATGGTTAAGATTCAATAATGATTTTTACAACTTGAGCATTTTTTTTTATCATAAGTGCACAGTAGTGAAAGATATCATGATTATTAGTACAATTTAGTGCTATTGACATGATTCAGTATTTTGACCTATTATTATTTTGGTTCTGTAATAACAAATGACAACACTATTAAAAAGGCAAACAACACCTTAGTATGATTATGAAAATGGTCTCAGAGACCCCTAGGGTCCATGGGTCACTCCTAGAATTGCTGGTTTAATGTCTTTCTTGTGTACTGAACCATAAGCTATGAAAAAAAGAGAGCTTTGGTGTTTATCCCCATGATATCCTCCAAGCTTTCTCCTACATTTAGCGCATGGCAAGAGTGCAATATACATATTCTCAGGCAGGCAGGCAGGCAGGCAGGCAGGCAGGCAGGAAATACACCATGAAGAAAGTATTAGAAAACATAACAGCATTTCCATGAACTGTGGAAAGGGAGAATTCTGTGAGAGACTGGAAAAAATAAAGGAAAAGTATGGTGGGAGCCTGTGATTGATCATTAAAACAGGTTCTCACCTATTGTTAATAGGAGTAGTGGCAGGAACATGGCAGCTAAAGACTGTATTTTCCACCCTCACTTGCTACTAGATGTAAACCATATCCCACATTGCTCATCAAAGCAAATGATTTGTGGAAAAGAAAAAATGCAAACTTAGACTCTCTCCCCTTGTCCTTCGTATAAGCCAGACATTAGGTGTGCCTATACTCTTCTTCTAAGCCAATACATTAAGACAATGCCCAGGAGATGCTGGGGCAATGAGAAGGCAGAAACTTGGGTCCCCTCTATAGGCTGTTTACTTATTTAGTTAGTTAATTTTGCAGAGAGAGCACATGAGCTGGGGAGAGAAAAATCTCAACCAGGTTCCACGCTCAGCACAGACATCCCATGACCCTGGGATCATTATCTGAGCTGAAATCAAGAGTTGGACACTCAACCAACTGGGCTACCTAGGTACCACTATGCTGATAAATGTTTTGAAAGTTGTCTAGCTTAAATATATAAGCAAATATATAAACATATAGATATAGGAACAAAGAAGTCCCCAAACCTATGAACATTTTTTTAAATCACAATAAAGTGGAAAGGCAAAGTACTGAATAGGGAAAGCAATCAATAATTAATAAGTAGCAAAGTACAGGTTTAATGCATAATAAATTAGCTTTAACTGACCAAAAAAAAAAAAAAAAGACAACTTGTAGAGGAACACAAACATATATAGTATTCTTAAGTTGTAAATATATATTCATGCAAAAAATTACATTAAAAGAAATATATAAAAAAGTTTATATCCGAGTAAGGCAATTTTATTATGCAAATACTTCTGTTAATTTCTACATTTTTATGTTGTACATAATAACACTGACTCAGAGTTATGCACTTTACTTAGAAAACCTTGGGTCATATCTCTCATGATTAAATATGAATAAAATTATCTTTTAAAATCTCATTTTCTTCAACCCACATCCCTGTATCATCACTCATGGATATAAGTCTCACATTCTAATCACAGCAAATTATGTTTCCTATCAAAACTTACATGATCATCCCTACCTCCCCCTACTTTATCCTAAATGGAGCCCTTTATCAACATGGACACTAAGAAGGCCCACACTATGTTTAGGTGGGGGAGCATCTGAGGCTGTGCCTTTCCAACCAAGGTACTTCCAATTTTCAGGAAATGTGAAAACTACATTGACAAACACCGGGTCTACCACATGGCCCATCAGGGCAGGTAGGATGACTACAGCCCTACACAGACTCAGGTGAGAGATTATGAGGCCCACAGTGAGAGACAGCTCAAGCAAGCAGGCTCTATGCAAGCCATCAATGATGGCACCAGACACTTGGACTGTGATGCCAGGACCATCTAGGTAAGAGCCATCATGTTCATGACTAGAAGAGGCAGAACACAGTACATCTAAGGGACTACTTGGTCCCTGTTACAGTAAGTTGTTACTCTGCCCTTTCTTCCCACTCACACACTGATCCCTGCACCAATTATGGGTATCAGCCAGGAAGGGAGGATGGCAAGTGATAAAACATTTTCATCTGAAAACTATAGGGACTGTTTACTCAGTCATAAAAAAGAATGAAATCTTGCCATCCGCCAACATGAATGTACCTAGAGAGTTTATGCTAAGTGAAATAAGACAGAGAAAGACAAATACCGTACAATTTCACTTATATGTGAAACCTAAGAAACAAAACAAACAACAAAAACAAACAGACTCATAAATACAAGAACAAACTGGTGGTTTCTAGAAGAGGTGTCTGTATTTGTATGGGGCGGCAGGGAGTGATGGACAAAACAGGTGAAGGGGATTAAGCAGTATAAACTTCCAGTTACTGAATTAGTAAGTCGTGGAAATGAAAAGTACAGCATAAGAAATAAAAAGTACAAAAGTTCTGGCATACTAGAACATTGTATGATGACAGATGGGGTCCACACTTTTGTGATGAGCACTGAGTAATGTATAGAATTGTCAAATCAATGTTATACATCTCAAGCTAATTTAACACTGTATATTAATAACTTCAATAAAAAAATGGGCTGTTTAAATAATCAAATTGGACTAAGGCTTAAGCAACATTGAACAGTTTTGTAATTTTCTCTACGAATCAGCAGGTAGGGATTTAGCAGGAGGCAGGTTGATTTTAGACTTAAGCTAAAATAAAAATGGTATCCCAAACATCTCCACGGTCTGCTCTGAGAAATTATCAAAAGGGACTCAGAAGAGCATGTGTTACACACGTGATGTGATCTAACATCATTCTCTCACCACTTTAAAAATTTTCCTCTAGAAAGTAATCCAATCCATATACTACCATTCTACTTTTCTATTTTCACCAATTCAGATGAAGTCATTTCTGTGACACCATGCTTTTGGTGGAATGGAAATAGAACAGAAAAACCCACCACAGTTATATGGTCAATTAATCTTCAATAAAGGAGAATGAATGGGAAACAGTGGGAAAAAGATGATATCTTCATCAAATGGTATTGGGAAAATTGAACAACCATGGCAAAAGAATGAAACTAAACTACTTTGTTTCACCATACACAAAAATAAATTCAAAATGGACTGAAGACCTAAGTGTGAGACCTGAAAACCTAAAAACCCTTGAAGACAGTGAAGATGGCACAGATATTAATCTGTGACATAGGCCATACAACATTTTTCTACATAGGTCTCCTAAGGCAAGGGAAATGAAAGCAAAATAAACTGCTAGGACTACACCAAGATAAAGTTTCTACACAGCAAAGAAAACTAGCAACTAAACCAAAAGGTAATCTACTGAGGAGATATTTGCAAATAACACATTTGATGGTAAAGAGTTAGTATCCAAAATATATAAAGAACTTACACAACTCAATACCCAGAAAAACTAGTAATCCAACTAGAAAATGGGCAGAAGACATGAACAGATATTTCTTCAAAGAAGACATCCAGACAGCCAAGAGACCACATCAAGATGTTCCATATCAATCATCATCACAGAAATGCAAATCAAAACTACCATGAGATATCACCTCACATGTGTCAGAATGGCCAAAAGAAAAAGAAAAACAACAAATGGGGTGTGGATATGAATAACAAGGGAACTTTGTGCACAGTTGGTGGGAATGTAAACTGGTACAGCCACTGTAGAAAACAGTATGGAGATTCCCTCAGAAAATAAAAATAGAACTACCCTATCTATTATCCATGAAACACACTACTAGGTATTTCACACTACAAGGTATTTATACAAAAAAATATAAAAACACCAATTCAAAAGTATACATGCACCCCTATGTTTACTTGCAGCATTATTTACAATAACCAAATTTGCAGCAACCCAAATGTCCAAGAATAGATGAATGGATAAAGAAGTGGTGGGGTGGGGTGGGATGCAGTATTATTCGGCCATAGAGAAGAATGAAATCTTGCTATCAGCAACATCATGGATGGAGCTAGAGAATATAATACTAAGTGAAATAAATCAGTGGAAGAAAGACAAATACCATATGATTTCATTCATATGTGGAATTTAAGAAACAAAAGAAATGAGCAAAGACACACACACACACCAAACCAAGGAACAGGCTCTTAACTACAGAGAACAAACTGATAGTTACCAAAGGACGTTGGGGGGGGGGGGTTGGGGGGTGGAGGATAAAGGAGATGGGGACTGAAGAACAGTACACTTATCATTATGAAAAAATAAAATAGGCAAATCATCTCTATGTGACACCATGCTTTTGGCATGTAACATGTAGCTTAAAGTTTTCAACAAAATTCTGGTTCAGGCAAAAGAAATGATTTAAACAAGAGAAAGAATGCCACCTCTCTTTCACACAGTAGTACAAGTAAGCAGTCTGGAGCTCAAGATCAGTGTGACACTGTTAAGGACCCAAGTGCCTTTTACCTTATTGCTCTGCCATCTTCCCATTATGGCTTGCAACTCAAGTGCAGGTATCTGTTTGTGATTCCACCTATACATGAACCTTGCAGACAGTGGGAGGGAGAATAAGTAAGAAAGTGGAGGAAACGATTTCTCCTTTTAAGTGTCTAACCATCATTTCCACTCACGTCACCAGAAGCAGAACCTAGCCTCCTGGCCTAACTTGGCTCCCAGTCACTAGGTGTGTAGCTATTTGCCTAGAAAATAAATACTGAGGGACACTGTACACTGGAGGATAACAAGTCGTCTCTGTGTGCTGTGCTCCTTAAACCTATACTTTTCTTTCCTTTACTCTGTTTATCTTTTAAGAAACCTTTAACAACTAAACATTATGGGGCCACCTGGGTGGCTCAGTCAGTTAAGCATCCGACTTCAGCTCAGGTCATGATCTCACAGTTTGTGTGTTCGGGCCCCATGTTGGGCTCTGTGCTGACAGCTCAGAGCCTGGAGGCTGCTTCAGATTCTGTGTCTCCCTCAGTCTCTGCCTTTCACCTGCTCGTTTTCTCTCTCTCTCAAAATAAATAACGAGAAAAGGTTAAAAAAAATTAAATACCGGGGTGCCTGAGTGGCTCAGTCGGTTAGGCCTCCGACTTCGGCTCAGGTCATGATCTCACGGTTTGTGGGTTCGAGCCCCGCGTCGGGCTCTGTGCTGACGGCTGGCTCAGAGCCTGGAGCCTGCTTCCAATTCTGTATCTCCCTCTCTCTCTCACCCTCCCCTACTCACGCTGCCTCTCTCTCTCTTTCTCTCAGAAATAAATTTTAAAAAATTAAATACTATGTCAATCAACATATACAAAATAGAAGCTGGGTTTGGGTTTTGTTTTTCTTTGTTTTGGTTTCCTTCTGAAAACTAAATTGGATGCCTCAGAAGGACCCAAGAAAGGAAGCTCTAATCAAGGCTATTAAATTAGGGAACTGTGAGACACTGTTATATACAGAGAGGAAAACATTTTTTAAATCTAGTAGAATGCTTCACTCAGATTCCTTTGTAGGTTATCTTTAAATTCTTACCTGAAAGAAACAAATTGAAAATAAGGGGTCCATTTCAGATATGCAAAAGAGACAACTCTGAACTGTAATCAGTGAATCCCTCAATTTTTCACCACTATGATGTTAGCTGTGGGTTTTTCATACAATTCCACATGAAAAGATTGCTGGATAAAAGTATACTTACATATTTTTAACTAAAAGTAAATGCTCAAGGTATGTTTGCATACCTTTTTCTATTCTGAAGAATTTCCTCTTAAGACAGGTAGTTTATTTATTTCAGAGAGACAGACAGACAGACAGCACGAGAAGGGGAGAGTCAGAGAGGGAGACACAGAATCCAAAGACAGGCTCCAGGCTCTGAGCTGGCTGTCAGCACAGAGCCTGACGCGGGGCTCAAACCCACGAACCGTGAGATCATGACCTGAGCCAAAGTCGGACACTCAACTGACTGAGCCACCCAGGCACCCCAAGACAGGTAGTTTTTGACAGATAAATTCTAATCCCATCAGTGCAGAGGAAATTTCCTCATGCATATGAACATGTTCACAACTTAATTACCTCAGTCTCCTAATGCAAATGTATTGTTGTGGCATTCTTGGCAAAAGGATTTGAACTCAAGTGTCTTCTGGTTTCTCCTCTTGTACATGCCTGCAACTAGTTTCTAGCCCTGTAAATCTTCAAAATAATCTAATCCACACCACCAGAATTCTCCTATCTTGGTATCAACAACACTATTAGACAATCAAGTCAAAGTTAAGTACGACAAAGGTTCTGATTCTAGGAAGTTGTATCCAGAATAGAAGTAGACAGCCAAGGAAATAAACAATCAAAATATTTTCTCTCATATATGAAGTACACTCTATATGGAAGGCTCGATGCCAGACACTGAGGACAGAGTGAATGGAAATAAGAGCAGTGGTCCCTGGTTTTGTGAGAGGGAGAAGTAAGTGGCAGAAACATTACAAACCGTGTGGTAAGGAAAGGCTACTTAGAGGAAATGATTAAAATTCACTTAAAAAGTGAATGATTAAAAAGTTCACTTAAAATATCAACACCTGCTACAAATGTATCTTAGCAAATCAATGTATCTGATAATTCATTGGAAGAACTAATAGAAAGAGAATGACATAAGAAAGTTAAAGAAAAGTTAATAAAAATAAGATATGTACAAGAACATATAATTCCAAAACAGAAGAACTATAACCTGTTCTACTTTTCCATTGCTCCACTAATGTCTGAAATGGTCTTTTTAACCACTCCTCTAGAAAGGACACTGATAAATGGGATGATGTCCAGAGAGGTGGCATACAGGTGTATGAACTGCTTCATTCTAAGAAAGGCAAGTTAAAAGAAGAAACACATCAGGGAAAAGATGTCTGATAAACAGCTGAGGAGCCCTCATGCAGAAAGAGAAGTTACAGTGTGTGACACTCAAGAAGGCCTAATTAAGATCAATAACAGAAATCACAGAAGCAAACTTGACTCAGTACAAGTAATAATCTATTAATAATCTGATGCCAGAATCCATAAAACAACATCGTCTGTCAAAATTGTTATTCTCCCATTTTCTATCATAGAAGCCATATACACAGTTTTGCTAGATGTCACTTTACAGCAGATATAAATTTAAAAGAAATAGGCCAACGTACTCCACATTTCCCACATAGTTAACAATACTGTATTGTGCACTTAATATTTTGTTAAGAGGGCCAATCTCATGGTAGGTGTTCTTATCAGAATTAAAGGAGGCAGTGGAGGGAGGAAGGAAGGAAATGGGGCACAACAGAACCCTGAATTACATTGCTGAAATCATTAAAATTATTTGTATCATCCTGACTCATGCAGTTGTGTTAAAACATAGGTTTCATATAAACAACATTAATAAAAGACTCGGTTGAGTTCATACATTCTGGCCATACCCAGTTACTGTACAGGGTCAAAGTTCCATGGAGATCAATAAAAGACAAGGCTCTGCTGTTTTTTCTCATCAGATATCTCTCCCGAACAAAAACGAGTCTAACCATGATAAATGATGGGGCAGCTGTAACTAAATCCCTGCACGTCTTCATGCACACTGACACACAGAGACCTCAATCTTATAAAGAAGAAAGCAGGCAATAATTCTTGCATAAATATCCCCAAGATTAATTTTTTACAAGGAAGCAGGCAATTTTTTTATTCAAAAATGAGGATAAATAATGCACCCAATAACTGCTTTTGACATGACAAAATATGTGAACTGGAATGCTAATCAGAAAGGTCTATAAAAGCAAAAAGGCTTAACACTGTAAGTTATTTGTTATCCGAAAAACTGTAAGAGAAAAAAATTATTTGATCCCAACTTGAGAATACTTTAGTTTTCAGTTGAACCAGTTGCTCTAGGGCTACAGAATCATGATCAGTAAACTTCTTGAATGAAAACTGGATTTTTTTTTTCAAGTTGTTTCTACTAAACTCTATTAACACTTGGTGTAAGATGCACTGATACCATGGCGTTAAATGTGAAAAATATGTATCTTCGAATGAATGAGATATGGTATGTCCCTTGTTTCATCCTCACTAGGGGATCTAAATACCAGGTTAGGGCTTTTGTTTGGGACTTGGTATACTTAAGTATGAAGAATTAAAAACTGTGGAAAAATTACTCAGTATCAACAGTCATTTGGAAAATGCAAATCAAGGTCACAATAAAATGCTACATCTCACTAGAATGGCTAGAATCAAAAAGTTAAGATCCTAACGAGTGTTGGGGAGGATGTAAAGAAATAACTCTTATATGCTAGTGGTGGGAATATAAAATGGGACAACCACATTGGAAAATACTCGACAGTTCTTCAAAACGTGAAACAAAGAGTTGTCATTAGATCCAACATTTCTATCCCTAAATATATACCCAAGAGAAATGAAACATAAACCCACAAAAATCTGTACTTAAATGTTCATAGCAGCATTCTTCTTCTTCTTTTTCTTTTTTTTAAAGAAAGAGCAGATGAGGAGAGAGAGAGAAAGAGAGGAAGAATTTTAAGCAGGCTCTTCACCCAGAGCGGAGCCCAAGGTGGGGGATCTCCTAAGAGCGAGTGAGATCATGACCTAAGCCAAAATCAAGAATTGGACCCTTAACTGACTAAGCCACTCAGGCGCCCCCTAGCACCATTATTCTTAGTTATCATTATCATTACTCTTAGTATTACCATCAACTGATGAACAAATAAACAAAATGTGACATATCCATATACACAAACAATGGGTATTACTCCACCATAAAAAGAAATGAAGTACTGATAGAGGTTACAACATGGATGAACCTTACAAACATTATTCTGAGTGAAAGGGCTCAAAACACAGAAACAACATATTACATGATTCCATTTACATGAGATGTTCAAAAATGTCAAATCTAGAGACAAAAAGTAGATTAGTGGTTGCTTAAGACCTGGGGGTAGGGTGGGGTTCAGGGGAAATGGAAGATTATTGATAAAGGATATGAGTTTTTTTGGGGGGTAATAAAACTGTTCTTTTTTTTAAATTTTTAATATTTATTTATTTTTGAGAGAGATAGAGCATGAGAAAGAGAGGGCAGAGAGGGAGAAAGACACTGAATCTGAAATAGGCTCCAGGCCCTGAGCTGTCCAGAAAGAGCCCAACACCGGGCTCAGACCCATGAACCATGAGATCATGACCCTGAGCTGAAGTTGGATGCTCAAGTGACTGAGCCACCCAGGCGCCCCAGTAAAAAATGTCCTAGAACTGAGTATGGCGGCACTATACTGTGAATATACTAAAAATCACGGACTCATACACTTTAAATGGGCAAATTTTGTGCTTGGTGAATTATACCTCAATGAAGATGTTTTTAAAAGTTAATAAGAAGCGCCTGGGTGTTCAGCTACATAAGTGCCCGACTATTGATTTCAAGCTCAAGTCATGACCTTATGAACAGTGAGATCAAGCACAGAGCCTCCTTGGAATTCTCCCTCTCCCCCCACCCCCACCTCCCCAATTGTCATTGCTCTTACTGCCTCTCTCTCTCTCTCTCAAAATAAACTTTTAAAAATAAATATTAACAAAAATTTTCTAAAATCATCAACAGGTAAGTTACTTAAGAATAGTATTTTAAAAACCTGATTACAGATACTCCATTTACCTCCTTTCCACAAAAATTTCCCCAAACCTTCACAAACACTTGGTTCTTTGCTCAGTAAGATTAAACCTTTTCTAAAGAGAACCCTTCATTCTAACCCCCCCTTCTCTGTTACTGTGTAGCATTTCTGACAGCACAGTTTGCTGACAGACTAGTGATTTTATCCAAAGCTTAAAGTCCAAAGACTTTATACATAAGCAGATAGGTGGTGTTTGGTATGAGAGAATGATGTAGTTCTAATACTTTAGTATGATTCTAGTACTAGCAAAATATTCACATAGGAGGAAATTTTAGCCTGTAGACCTACAAAAGTTAAAAGCTTTTAAGACAATCATTTTAAAGTTACAAATTTTAAAGTTTTATTAAAAAGAACAAGAAGGGCTCCTAGAGAAGGAAGTGACCGGAAAAAGTCACCCAGGGGCCAAATGCTGGACATAGAATCTTCCTGAAATTATTATCTCTAAACTCACGATTCTTGCTCCCTATTTTAAATCCAACAAAAAATAATATATCTTTTAAAATTCTGACAAATAAATAATGAAAATAAAAATAATCAGGGAAAGCAGCACAGAAAAAGGGTAAGAAAATTATTATGTAAAAGAGATAAGATGAAACCATTAAGGACAGAATAAGTAACAAAGAAAAAAACAAAAAACAAAGTAGAAGAACTGGCAAGAGGAAATACACAAACTCTGTGATCATAAACACATAATCTCAATGATCACCTAAAAAAGTGATAAAATATTTTTAGCCAAAGCGGTATAGTAAATTTTAGGAAACAGTGTGGAAGCTTGAGTATGCTCACATACTATTACTGAGGATAGAACTGTTACAGCCTTTCAGAAAGCAATAGAAATGTATTTTTTAAAACTTTTAAAAACAGCCTAAATCCAAACATTATGCTCCTTTCAAGATATGTGTCTGAAACACAATTATGCATTTTAACAATACAAAGAAAGACTACCATCAACCTAAATGTCTTTATATAAAGCATTAGAAATGTGATTTTTTGGGGGGCGCCTGGGTGGTTCAGTCATTAAGCATCTGATATCAGCTCAGGTCATGATCTCACAGTTGGGGAGTTCAAATTCCACATGTGGAGTGAGTTCCACATGGTCAGTCCCACGCTGGGTGAAGACAAACCCCATGCTGGGTGAAGACAAACCCCACTTTGGGTGACGACGAGCACCCCTTGGGCTAAAAGCCCCGGCTAAACCCTGCTTCTCTCTCTCTCCCTCTCTTTCCCTCTCTCTCTCTCTGCTCCTCACTCACTTGCACACTCTCTAAAAATATAAAAATAAAAAAATAAAAATAAAATTTTAATGTGATGTTTTTAACATGGACCAACACAGAAAAATGTACAGAATACATTATCTGGGGGGAAAAAAACAGGCTACAAAGTATATGAATAGATAAAATATATATATGAATATGCACATATGTAATCAATATCTAAAAAGATATACAATAACTTGTTACGTTGTGAGGCTAAGATTTTTTTTTCCTTTCATAGTTTATTCTCAAGTTCATTTCCATATAACACCGGTCCTTATCCCAACAAGCTCCCTCCTCCACACCCATCACCACTCTTCCCCTCTCCCCAACCCCCATCAGCCCTCAATTTGTTCTCAGCATTCAAGAGTCTCTCATGGTTTGCCTCCCTCCCTCTCCCCCACTATTTTTTCCTAACCCTTCTCCTCCCCCATGGTCCTCTGTTCAGTTTCTCCTGTTCTACTTATAAGTGAAAACACATGATATCTGTCCTTCTCTGCCTGACTTATTTCACTCAGCATAACTCCCTCAAGGTCCATCCATGTTGCTACACATGGCCAGATTTCATTGTTTCTCATTGCCATGTAGTATTCCACTGTATAGATAAACCACATCTTCTTGATCCATTCATCAATTGATGGACACTTAGGCTCTTTCCATATTTTGGTTAGTGTTGAGAGTGCTGCTATGAACATTGGGGTACATGGGCCCCTATACATCAGCACTCCTGTATCCCTTGGGTAAATTCCTAGCAGTGCTATTGCTGGGTGACAGGGGAGTTCTAATGTTAATTTTTTGAGGAACCTCCATACTGTTTTCCAGAGGGGCTGCACCAGTTTACATTCCCACCAACAGTGTAGGAGAATGCCCACTGAGGCTAAGGTTATACGTGTTTTTCATTTTCTGATGCCTGTTTCTTTTTGTAAATTATTTTTATAATAATCAGAGATCATCTTGTAATAGAAATAATTATCTTACAATGGAACATATTGAAATGAAGTAAAAAAGAATCTAGTGGCAAGAACAAAAAGATAAGAAATAAGAAATATGATGGTTAAGAGCACCTGGGTGGCTCAGTTGGTTATGTATCAGGGACTCTTGATTCTGGCTCAGTCCACAATCTCACAGTTTGTGAGTTTGAGCCCCGTGTCAAGCTCTGCACTGACAGCACAAAGCATGCTCTGGATTCTCTCTGTCTCAATTAATTAATTAATTTAAAAACAGGAAATATGATGATTAAAGACAAAGGTAGAAAAAGAGACAAAGCTAAAATAATTTCATAAACATGATGCCTTCTTCCCTCTCCCCCCCAAATAAATAATAAAAACATTTAAAAACTTTTAAAAAAAGAAAGGTCATTCTTACATCACATGTAAGGCTGGACAAGGATCAACTCCAAAAGGTCTATGAAACTATCAATGGTTCTCAGGTGATTTTAGGGTGAGGAACACTACCAGAAAAAAAGCAATCCATTAACCCACTCACTCCCATTAACCTACTCACTGGGTTACTGTTTACAATGATGCTATCTACCTCATCAGTTCTCACATGCAACATGATGCCCAGGTGATAAACACCAATGACGACAAACTGGTCACGAAACCTCTACAGAGCACGTCAGCTAAAAAGAGCATCTGAAGCCTGCTTAGGCGACTGTAGCAAATCACTTAAGAATCCTGAGCATACATTCCTATAGGGCATTAAGTGTAAAAGAAGATCCATACCCACCACCAACCAATGACATTAGTAATAATGGGGGGGATATGAAACTGAAATAACTTTATAGGTATATATTATTGTCAGAATTCCCATATAGTTTGAAAGCACTAAAATTAAATTACAATATTTAGAGAAAAAACAAAATTAGAATGAAAACTGCATAGGAGTAATCATAAAGTCAACTTGGCATATTAAAATTATGCAAATATTCACGTTATTACCTGTGAGACTCCTCACTTCCAATAGTGCTCTGCACATAACCATTTATAGTCAAGCAAATGCAAAATGTATTTTTCCTACTAACCGTATGATTATTTATGTTTACAAGAAAAATTTATCAATCTACTTTGCACAAAGGAAAACAATTTAAATAGCAGCCCTTTTTTTAATAGTTTGGAACTTCTGTTGCTCCCAATAAACCGGTTAAGACAGTATCCAATTCCACGTTCTGAAAGACTCCATTTTTGTGATCATTCTCATATCACAAGTGCTAGTTTCTTCCTATGTTTCCCATCTAAGTATGAGAGCTCCCCCAGAGGAAGGATGGATTTTCTCACTCTTACATACTCAGTGCCTAGTATAATGCCTAGTGGTAAGCAAACCTTATCTGTTTATGCCAATGCATAAAAATAGCTACCTTTATAGTTCTTACTGTGTGACAGGCACTGTGCTAAGCATTTTGAATTCATTTTTATCATCAATCTTAAAAAGTACTGTGACATTACCAGTTCTATCATAAATGGTAAAACTGAGGCTTAATTAAAATCAAATTGCCCAAGGTTATACCACTTGTATACAAAAATCAGGAGCCAGACATTTCTTATTAATTTACTTTCTCTGTCTTTAATTCTCAATGAAATAAAATGTAATAAAGGCTAAACGAGGTTACATTGTCTTAATGGTACAGTAACTGTTACGACAATATTTTCCATATTTACTTTAATATTTTTCTTATATCTATGCCTTATGTTATTTCTTTTTTTTTTTTTAATGTTTTTTTATTTATTTCTAGGAGAGAGAGACAGCGTGAGCAGGGGAGGGTCAGAGAGAGAGGGAGTCACAGACTGAAACAGGCTCCAGGCTCTGAGCTGGCAGTCAGCACAGAGCCCGACGCGGGGCTCGAACCCACGAACCGCGAGATCATGACCTAAGCGAAAGTCGGACGCTTAACCGACTAAGCCACCAGGGGCCCCGCCTTATGTTATTTCTAAATCAAAAACAAACAAACAAAAAACCTGGGAGATATTTCCAAATAGCATCTGTTCTTCTGGGATACATAATATGACATGCCTAAGAGTGATCCAGTTTCCAAAAAGTACTATAGTAAGAAATACCTCCAGTTATAGAATAATTTAGCTAAAATAACAAGTAATGAAATATTTGAAGGAGAAAATAAATGCATGTCATATTCAATTTAATAACACACACAAATAAAAACTGTGCCAAATCTCTAAAGATAAACTGAAAGATGAAAGACTGTCACTAAAAATAAGTACCTTATACCATTTGAATTAGTGAAACATTACATGAGGTATTTCTATTTTATATAAACATAGCTTGCTTTTTATACTGAGAATAGCAGGCTGAACTGCACAGTCACTTTTCCATTAGCAGATGCATGACGGAATGTTAACAGCACTTTAAATGACAGAAAGAAAAGAATAAAAGTGCCTCTAACACAACAGATCTCTAGATGTGAAGTCAGACTGTGAAAAGACAAAATCACTGAGCAAGAAAAGACTGGTAAAGGTCATCCAGCATTTCTGTGAGCCTTTGGGAGCACAGTAAGACTACACAATTATGGAGAAATGAAAAAGCTGTCATTTTTGGAGACTAGGGAGACAAAAATCCAACTTTCCCCTAAAATGTCCAGAGATCAACAATATTTAGAATCACAAAATTCCTACTTATACTCAATATAAATCCCTGATGAGTCCAGTTCAGCTTACATCCATCACCTTTTGTTAGTCTTTGTGGAAAGTGCAAAAACAGTTGGCTGTTAGAGTACATCCTGACGTATAGTCTACAGCTTTCTGTTTTGGGGGGACGAATATCCCATCTTTAGCTTTTTCTCATAGGCTTTATTTTCTAACCTCTTATAAATTCTTTTCTCTGGTGCCTCTCCATTACTCTTAAAAGGCCAAATGAACAAGCAGGTGGTACTCTCATGCTCTGAAATGTCAATCAGCTATTACTAATCCATTATTCTTGCTTCTCTAATTGTTGGTATCTTTGTAAAATCATAAAGTGAAAGCTGAGACATCATGGAGAATGTTAGACAAGAGATGGGCAAGGAGGGGTGGGAAAACGAGTCTGGGATCAATTTATGACAACTGTGAAGGCACCTCACTAAAAGGTAAACAATGGGGGCACCTGGGTGGCTCAGTTAAGTGTCTGACTTTGGGTCAGGTCATGATCTCAGAGTTCATGAGTTTGAGCACTGCATCCAGCTCTCTCTGTCAGCACAAGGTCCACTTCAGATCCTCTGTCTGCCTCTCTGCCCCTCCCCCTCTCGACCTCTCCCCCTTTCAAAATAGATAAAAAATAAAAGTAAAAAAAATATTAAAAGGTAAATTGTGAGCACTCAAAAATTTCACTGGCATAAGAAAGTGGCATAAATTCACTAAAAAAAAAGCCAGTCCTGTTTCGTTAAATTAGAGAAAAAGCCATGACCAAACCCAAGACCTAGAATAACTTAATTTCAGCAAAGCTTTAACAATATGTCCCATAATTTACTTGTGCTCAATACAAGAATACAGAGGTACACTTTGGTTCATTTAGGTGGGCTCGAATCTAGAATCTGTTTAAAAAATGTTGATTAATTAATTACTATCAGTGTATTAATCATGTATTACAGAACCCATACCTTAATCATTAGGTGGGCAAAAAAACAGAAGGAAAACTTCTATCTCTAAATATCTTAAAATTCAGAAATAATATTTTACATGTTAAAACTGATATAAGATATAGAAGTTAGCTGCAAAATGTCCCATTTCTCAAATGTGTTACTGGTTTGAGAAATAGTTACATCATGAATTTCAGTGGAACAGAATTACTGTTCCAGTGGTGAAGAGTTTATTAAACACAAAGCAGAATGATGAAGAATCTACTCTAAACAGACCATATTACTAGAGGACATCTATAGATCAAGCAACGTCTAAGTAACTACTATCATTCAATATTTTTTTTTCATTTTCTAGGAGAGAAAGAGAGAGAGCGAGCGTGAGCAGGGGAGGGTCAGAGAGAGAGGGAGTCACAGACTCTGAAACAGGCTCCAGGCTCTGAGCTGGCAGTCAGCACAGAGCCCGACGCGGGGCTCGAACCCACGAACCGCGAGATCATGACCTAAGCATAAGTCGGACGCTTAACTGACTAAGCCACCCAGGCGCCCCAGTACCTGCTATCATTCAAACACACCTGGTTTTACAAAGGGTATGGGCCCACCCACAGAAGGGCTACTAGGATGCTAAGGTATCTAGGGGTAATGTACGAAGATAATTACAGAGCTAAAATTTCTTATGTTAAATAAAAAATTGACAGGTTCTAGGGTAGAGACCATTTTGTACTTCAAACATCTAAAACCCTTTCAGATGCCAGAGGGAACTGAATACAAGGACCACAGAGACAAGGAACCCAGATGTGTCAGCCTCTCCTGGGTAGTCTCATCAGCGCGGAGTCGGCCTTGAAGCTGCAGTCAGTACTTGGCCACATTCTGGAAAAGAAGCCCAGCATGGGGCGCCTGGGTGGCTCCGTTGGGTAAGCATTTGACGTCGGCTCAGGTCATGATCTTGAGATTCATGAGCTCAAGCCCCCTGCTGACGGCTCAGAGGCTGGAGCCTGCTTCGGATTCTGTGTCTCCCTCTCTCTCTGCCCCTCCCCGACTCACACTCTGTGTGTGTCTCTCTGTCCCCTCCCCAAAATAAATAAAACATTTTTAAAAAATTAAAGGAAGTCCAGCTTCACATTTTTTTTTACTTTAACAAAGATCTTATGGGAAGGCAAGGAATAAAATTTGTATCACACCATGCATACCAGAAACCTAACAATATTACCCACACACATCCATCCTTCCTCCCCTGCCTCTATTCACTGGAAGTCACTCCAACTTTCTTTCACTTCTTCTCACACAGTGTCTCTAAAACCATCCACCACGCTCAGCCACAGCAAATCCTAGTAAGTGGCTGAATAATGACCACTTACTATTTCTCCCAGCTCTTTAAAACACCTCTCTACCAACTTAGGGAGCTTTTCAAAGTTTTCATTCAACCCAAGAAGTTTCTTTCTAGGTGGACAGAGTTCCCATTGCTACTGAAATGGGAGTTCCAAGAGCAAAACCTCTTTGAAAACATGAATCTGAAGAGAATTCTGATTTTGCTTGTGCATCAACAAAGCCAACTCTGGGAGATGTAGCCTAGTTCGCCTCCTGCTGTTTCTATTAACCTTGGCATGCAGGTGTGTACCCTCAGTTTGAAAAGAGTATCTGTTTCCTGATCTATCTCACCATGAGCACAGTATCTGTTTCCTGATCTATGAGTATACTAATAATACACTCTTCCTCAGCAAGCTGCTGTAGGATTTAATAAAATATTTTAAAGATCCAGGCAAACTATCTGGCACATTAGCAGACATTCAATGACTATTAATGAAATACACTTATATTTTTAATGATCCTGTAGGAGACTGTAAAATGGAAAGCGCTGTATAAGTACCTGTTAATAAATAAAACAACTGAGCACCTTTCTAGAACTTTCAATCATGCTATACAATCCCATGGTCCATAAGGAATGTCACAGGGATAATTACAGTTCTTCGGAAAAGAGGATGGACTAGGGGACAACAAGTTTAGTCTCTGGACTAAACTTCCTATCAGGCTACGATTAAGTATATTTGGGACTGTGCAGCTCACATTCTAAGAACAAACACAGCCTGCCTTTATAAACAAGAACATTATCGACTAACTTATATTTTTAAATCTAATTTAATAAGACCCCAGAGGGGTTATATTGTAGAGCCATTTAATGAATTTCTAAAAACATGACATTTAAAGACATTCTTTCTTATTGACACAAACATAATTAAGGAGTGGAAAAGTTCACTTGCATGCCAATGATAACTAGTTGCCATTCTTAAACTCTCATTCTCTAAATCAATGTCTTCTAACAGATTTCTCTTTAATAAACAAAGCTATACTCAATTAACTTCTCAAATATTTCTCAAAATAACATGCTACTGCTGATTTAAGATCTAATTTCCTTCTCAGCATAAAAAAAAAAAATCTCCGGGGGCGCCTGGGTGGCTTAGTTGGTTAAGCGTCCGACTTTCGCTTAGGTCATGATCTCGCGGTTCGTGGTTCAAGCCCCGCGTCGGGCTCTGTGCTGACTGCCAGCTCAGAGCCTGGAGCCTGTTTCAGAGTCTGTGTCTCCCTCTCTCTCTGACCCTCTCCTGCTCACGCTGTCTCTCTCTCTCTCCTAGAAATAAATAAAACATTAAAAAAAAATCTCCAAATATATCAATATGTGCCTTCACAATGTAGCCAGTTTCTCCAATGTTCATTTACCTGCACTAGTAAAACAATACCTAACAGGTCTGAGAGAATCAAATAAGGTAATAATGTAACTGCTTTATAAACTGCAAAGTACTATATATGAATGAGCTTCTCACACACTGTATCCTTGGAATACTAATACTATGAAGAATACCAAGAGGTGTTCTGTGAATTCCAGGCTACATAGTATAATAAAGTATGTACTATACTTTCTTTTTGAGAATTCACAATGCACATGAGCATACTAAACACTCAAAAATGTCCTACATTTAAACATCTGTTATTCTTTTTTTTAAAGTTTATTTATTTTATTTTGTGAGAGAGAGAGGCAAAAAGAGAAGGACAGAGGGAGTCCCTAGCAGGTTCCACACTGTCAGCATGGAGCCCAATGCAGGGCTCAAACTCACGAACCCTGAGATTATGACCTGAGCTGAAACTAAGAATTGGACACTTAACATACTGAGCCACCCAGGTGCCCCCAAAAGTCTGTTAACTTAAACTCAGTACTGTTTAGATGTGGTAAGCCAGTTTACCCTATTTATGGAAATTCAGTGTTCTGGAGAAAACTGGAAGATACCATCCTATACAACATCAACTATTAGATATCAAAATAATTTTTTCTGAAAAAATATTAGTAAATGGAAAGAGTATTAAAAAATGTTCTCCCTGCCTTCCTTAGGAAACACTGAAGTGGTTTTACCAATATCCTCTTTAAGAGGTTTTCACAATGTTTTCAAGAATATAATGTGTTGTAACAATTCAAGGTAATATTCTTCTTCTTCAAAGTATTAGCTGGTAAAATCACTCCAGATAACACATTGACAAATAACGTGAAATGAAGTTAAATAAGTTGCAAATGAGTATCACAGATATCTACTCTAAAATAAAAATCTTTGAAGGCAACAACCAAAAGGGGCTGGAAGCTGTCTGATAAGTTTCCAAACTAACATTTAGGTAGTTGCTCCTGGACACTTAATTATTCCATGATGAGAATACCAGAATACATCCTCCTTAAATGCAAACCACCTTCCTAAAATACAAAATTGAGCACAGATCTTATAAAATAACAGATTTCCTTCAACAAATAAAAATTCTTTAAAAAATCACCTGGTTCTTTCCTCCCATTTTTCTTATAACTAAATTGAGGTCTAGAGAACTACAGAGAAACTGGGCTCTGTGAACTCATGTTTTCATCTACACTCTGCTGACTGTCACACGCTCTCACATCATGTGCAAACAGTTCTAATATTATTCCCCACATTTTCAAGAAAAATGGTCTCCAGTGAGCTAATCTAACCTAAAGAGAGGCTACCTATATAATATACAACAGTCACTTGTTGGAGTAATGGCGGGAATAATTTAAGAGAGAAACTCTCATATTCCAGAGAGGCTTGCAAGGAACGGAACGGACAGGCAACAGAGCTGTCTCTAAGCACAGATCCAAGAGGCAAAGTAACAGGAGGGATTTACTTATTTACTGACCGTTAATGAGTGATCCAACCAACTCAGAGAGGTCAACATTAACTAGCAAGCAATTAGCATCTAGCATATGCCAAGCACTTGACACATATCTAATACTCATAACAATCCCTATAAGACAGATGTTCTCTGCCAATTTCACAGATGAGGAGATTGAGCTCCCCAGAAATTTAGAAATGTACACATGGTCACGTGCCCAAGTTAAAGTGCTTAAGTAAAGATTCAAACTCAATTCTGCTTGCCTGAAGACTGGGATATTTTAGAATAGAAAACTAAAGGGGCGCCTGGGTGGCTTAGTCGGTTAAGCGTCCGACTTTCGCTCAGGTCATGATCTCGCGGTTCGTGGGTTCGGGCCCCGCGTCGGGCTCTGTGCTGACTGCCAGCTCAGAGCCTGGAGCCTGTTTCAGTCTGTGACTCCCTCTCTCTCTGACCCTCCCCTGCTCACGCTGTCTCTCTCTCCTAGAAATAAATTAAAACCTTTAAAAAAAAAAAAAGAATAGAAAACTGAAATGGAGAAAACCTACCTGGATACAGTACAACCAAAGATTCTTGGCCATCCAAGCAGGAAACAAATGTATTTCAAAATACCAACAGTTTGCCGAAAATGAAAACAACAAATAGAAATGTCTCAAGTGTCTGTGATAAACCATCCACTGAAGGGGTTAACTGAACTTGAGCTACTGTCCTCTAGGAGTTAGACTTTTCTAGACACTACAAGACACTATTTCAAAAGCAACAGAGGAGTGAGGAGAAATCAAGTCACATGGTCTGGCTCAAACACAAAGGAGACCGGACTCAGAGCTACGGTGTCACTCAGCCAAGCCATCTAGATTTGAGCCAGAATAGAGCACAAGGGCACTGTAATTAATGAGCAAGTAAAACCTAAAAAGAACTATTTCATAAATGAGTCTATGGGACTGTGACAGCAAAAGGCACCAGCAGCTGTGGCCCAGGACAGTACTCTCAACTTGACCCCCTAGAGACATGCTGAGGCCACAAGACAGACAGCAAGCTCAAGCCTGAGCACCAATAGTCCAAGCATGTCTGGGATGAGTAGTATGCAGTGGCAGAAGCCAGGCCATCTCCATCCTCAACGGCTTGCCAAGATCTCCCTACAGTGAGTCACAGCAAGAGGGGAAAAACGGCCAGAGTCCATGAGGAAGCCAAGAGCAAAGACAAGGCTCAAAGAGTCTCCCTGACAAATCCCAGGATGGACCGGGAAGAATCCGAAAGGGATGGATTTCTGAGGCTGGCAAGATTAGCTTGGTGCATATTGACAAAATAGATTTCACCACCAGCAATGTGACATTTTATTTAAAGGTCATTCTCTGGCAAAGAAAAACTTAGTGTTTAGAAACACTGTTAAATATTAGCAGACTGATAAGCATATAAACTCCTCATTAAGAGTTTCGAATTAGATATAAATTATTTCATTTCAGTACTCAATGCTCTCCTTCAGAGTAAGCAGCTTTTGGAGTTTTTTTTTTTTTTTTAGTGATTTCAGTAGGTGCATAAAATTTACTCAAAAACTTAACAGTCTAGGTTTACCCTACAACTTGAGTTTCTCTTCAGGGAACGCTTTATGTTTTCAACTGAAATAAATATCTCTTTCAGTTCTGAGTAAAGGAGATGTTCCACAGTGTGTGCTGGTTATTCAAATGTTTGATACCTTAAAAGAAATTACAACTTGATTAATTCTCAAGAAGTTCTCCAGAGTTATCTTTACCTGCTCTGTCATTTACCTATGAGCCATAATAATCTACGATAATTTCATTCAGGAGTTTGAGGTGGACATACATGGCAAGGAAAACATGAAAACAATGTATATTTGATTTTCTAAAACAAATCACTATGGATTTAATGGAATTCTAGAAAGCCAAATTAATTCAACACTGTGCTTAGGTTATCCATTCTATTTTCCCCTAAAATAAGTAAGATAGTTGAGTTTCCAGAAAAGTATTAAGAAGCAATTTTTAGATAAACGTGTAATCCTTGATGACTGATATTTACTAGCAAAAAAATAAAAATAAAAAAACCGTTGGCAGGATCATCAATAGCACTGAATGAAGGTTTAGTGATTACGTAATATAAGGAACCTTAGAATTTTAATGCTTTTCAGGCTTCACAGTAATTTAGGTGAAGAGTTTTAATCTTTATTTCAATATAAGACTTTTTCTTCTAGTGTAGACTTTCACTTAAGTCCAATTTCCTATTTCCCCCGGTTGGATCCATTCAAACCATAACAGTCTTCTCACTATTCCTAAATATGCCTGGCAGATTTCCACAATAGGGCCTTTGCTCTCACGGTTTCTAATCCTTAGAACTTTAATCTCAATTATTTGTGTAATTTAGTCAATCATCTGTTTTCTGCTCAAATGTTACCTTCTCACTCAACTATTCAAAATTTCAATCCCTAGCCCCAGTAACTTATCTGCCAATCCTGCTTCATTTTTCTCCACAGAATCTAACAGTATATAACATACGTATATGTCTTGATTATTGTCAGTCTCTTTTTACCCCTTCTCAGCTTATTTTTTCAATTTTTTACCCATTCTCTTGTGTTTTTTCTTATTCAATGTATTTAAACCTAAAATAGAAACAGTTCACCCATTTCTCTCCCCTCCCCACACTGACAACTAATCTGTTGTCAATCTGTTGTCTGTACATAAGAGCTTAATTGGTCAGTTGACCGTTTCGCTGACTGATTTTTAGATTCTACGAATAAAAGAGAACATATGGTATTTGTCTTTCTCTGACTTAGTATAATACCCTCAAAGTCCATCCATGTTGTCCTGACGGCAAAATTTTATTCTTTTTGAGGGATTAATAATATTCCAGTGTGTGTTTGTCTGTGTGTATATCATAGTTTCTTTCTTCATTCATCCACTGATGGACACTTAAAATGTTTCCATATCTTGGCTATTGTAAATAAGGCTGCAATGAACATGGAAGTGTGCATGTATCTTTCTGTGTTCATTTTACTTGGATAAACACTCAAAAGTGGAATTGCTGGATCATATGGGAGTTCTATTTTTTATTTTTTTGAGGAATCTCCACACTGCTTTCTGTAGAGGCTGTACCAATTTACATTCCTACCAAAAATGCTAAGGGTTCCTTTTCCTCTACATACTTGCCAACGGTTGTTATTTCTAATGTTTTTGATACTAGCCATTCTGATTAGTGTGAGGTGACATATTGTTGTGGTTGTAATTTGTATTTCCCTAATGATTAGTGATGCATAGTGTCTTTTCAAGTACCTGTTGACCACCTGTATGACTTCTTTAAAAAGTATCTGTTCAGTTCCTTTGCCTACTTTTTAATCAACCTGTTTGTTTTCTACTATTGAGTTGTAGGAGTTCTTTATGTATTTTGCATATTAGCACAAAAAAATTAGGTATTTGGTTTGCCTATATTCACTCCCATTCAGTAAGCTGCCTTGTCATTTCGTTGATGGTTTCCTTTGCTGTGCAGAAGCTTTTTAGTCTGATGCAATCTTACTTGTTTATTTTTGCTTTTGGTGTCAGATTGAAAAAATTATGAGTGGGGCACATGGGTGGCTCAGTCAGTTGAGTGTCTGATTCTTAGTTTCAGCTCAGCTCAGGTAGTGATCTCACAGTTTCAGGAGCTCGAGCCCTGCATCAGGCTGTATGCTCAAAGTGCAGAGCCCAACTGGGATTCTCTCTCTCCCTCTCTACCACTCCCCTGCTCACACTTGTTCTGTCTCTCTCAAAACTAAACTAAAAAAAAGAAAAAAAATTATCACCAAGACATTATCACCTAAATTTTCTTGGAGTTTTATGGCTTCATGTCTTAGGTTCAAGACTTTAATCCATTCTGAATTTTTACGTACAGTATAAGATGGTCCAGTTTGTTTTACATGCCGCTGTCCAATATTCCCAGCACCATTTATTGAAGAGACTGGCCTTTTTACATTGTATGGTTTCAGCTCCTTTTATCATAAATGAATCATACATGAGTAGGTTTATTTCTTGGCTCTCTATCCTGTTCCAACTGATTTCTGTGTTTTTATGACAATACCATATTGTTTTGATGACTATGGCTTTGCAAATAGTTGGAAATCAGGGAACATGGTAGTTCTAGCTTTGTCCTCCTTTCTCAGTATCACTATTTAGGGTTTTTTTTGTGCTTCCATTGAAATTTTAGGATTATTTGTTCTAGTTCTGTGAAAAATGCCACTGGAATTTTGAGAGGGATTGCACTGAATCTGTAGACTGCTTTGGGTCATGTGGGTATTTTAACATTATCAATTCTTACAGTTCCATGAGGACAGAATACTTATTTGTATCCTCTCAATTTCTTTCATTAATGTCTGATACTTTTCAATATACTTTATTGAATATATTTTTTTCAGTATACTTTTCAAATGAATATCTTTCATTTCCTTTGTTAAAGTTATTCCTAGGTAATTTATTCTTTTTGACAAAATTGTAAATGGGATTGTTCTATTAAATTATCTTTCTGATAGTTCATCATTAGTATAGAGAAATGAAACAGATTTTTAATTTGATTTTTTATCCTGTAACTCTATGAATTTGCTTGTTTGTGTAACAGTTATTTGATGGAGTTTTCTATATATAATATCATGTCATCTATAATAAGTAAGTTTTATTTCTCCCTTTCTAATCTGATGCCTTTTATTTCTTTTTCCTGCCTCATTGCTCTGGCCAGGACTTCCAATACAATGTTGAATAAAAGTGGGAAGAGTGGGCACCCTTGTCTTGTTTACGATCTTAGGAAAAAATGCTTTCATTTCAGCTTTTCACCACTAAGTATGATGTTAACTGCATATATGGCCTTTATTATGTTGAGATGGGAGTAAGCGTACTTATACTATATGTTTGGGTATTTATTTCACCTTACAGAAGATATCTTAAATCCCTCACTCACTACAAGATTCAGGGTACAAGAACTTTCTCTTTCCTTGCTTTCTTTCACTTCTTCCAACAGGATGCATGGCACATGATAAGCACACAATATGTGCTTACAGAATATAACATATGTATTTAAGTCAAGGGAAAAGTGTTTGGGAGAATTATGCAAATGAACATGGCATTCTCAACAACTAAGGCCTCCTCCAACAGTATTTGTCAAAAGATGGCTAAGGATAAGCTCCAACAGACTTGCCTGCTCATACGTACATTAGCTTTCTAATAGTCTACTCAGTGACATGGTGAATTTTTTTTTCTTAAACATCTAACTACATAACTCTGTCATCATTCCTTCTGGAATGCCATTGCTACTTAAAATTTCAAAACCTTAATTATAATCACTGATCTTTAATAATAAAGACACCAGCCCACTCACTGACTTTGACACCTTAATGACTAAGAGTGCAAAGTCTTAAAAACTAGACTACATAAAATATTTTTAAAGAGGGTAAGCACATAGTTTTAGTCTAACCTCGATGAAATCATGTGATTTCAAAACAAAAACAGTGCTCCTAACAATCAAATTCTGAAATCACAGAATCCTTTATCACAGCCTTGGTGCACACACACCCCGCCCAAAATTCACTTTTACGCTTCATACATATATTGTCTAGTAGACATACAGAATTCGAAATTTAAATTGGCAACACTATCACGGGAATCATTTGTTTCCTTTTCTATGTAAGAAAAAACAATTCAGTTATGATTAAAATATCCAAAAAACAAAGTGATTTATGTATTTGATTAATAGCAACTCTGAATGGTTTGTTCTTGGCCACATAAGGATACTCAAGGCATTAAACTTTCTTTTTATCAAAGAAACCTGAAAAATTCAGAAGTTTCATAATCCTACTTATTGCATCAATAATTTTGAAAAATCTCTGCACTTTGTTTAGAAATACAACATTTACAGACAATCCATATAAAAATAAATTTTCAAAACCAGGCTATAAGGTTATAAAGAATGAGCTATGATTTTATTTTTGTATAATATGTAACAGTATTTTTGCTGCAGTTATATTTCTCACTAAAGACAAAAGTATATTTTATATAAATAGCCTATTTTTAAAAATATTGTATCTGTGGCCTAAAAATAAACTATAAATCCAAATCTTTCACAATTAGACCCCACATATAATTCTGGAGCACAGCCCAGAAAGCTAATACTGAGGTCAAAGCTCTACTTTCAATAACTGAAATCTTTCTAAGTTCTTGGAACTCAGAGAAAACACCATTTTCAAGAGATATTTTATTGTCTCTCAAAGGTAAAATATACCCATCATTTGCTTTACTATAAAGAAAACAATCCTAAACAATTATGTAGCAACTGAACTGTGTTACTTGTCAACCATAAACCTAAATAAAGATACTCTATTAAAGAATATAAATTATGGTGGCGGCATATTTATCCAAATAAAATATTAATGCCCCAGGGACACCTGGGTAGCTCATTCAGTTAAGCATCAGACTTTTTTTTTTTTAATTTTTTTTTAATGTTTTATTTCTAGGAGAGAGAGAGAGAGAGAGAGCGTGAGTGTGAGCAGGGGAGGGTCAGAGAGAGAGGGAGTCACAGACTCTGAAACAGGCTCCAGGCTCTGAGCTAGCAGTCAGCACAGAGCCCGACGTGGGGCTCGAACCCACAAACCGCGAGATCATGACCTAAGCGAAAGTCGGACGCTTAACCAACTAAGCCACCCAGGCGCCCCAAGCATCAGACTTTGGCTCAGGTCATGACCTTGCGGTTCCTGAGTTGGAGCCCTGCGTCAGGCTCTGTGCTGACAGCTCAGAGACTGGAGCCTGCTTCAGGTTCTGTCTCCCACGCTCTGCCCCTCCCCTGCTTACATTGTGTCTTTTCTCTCTCAAAAATAAATAAACATTTTTTAAAAAATTAATAAATAAACAAAAATGAATGCCCCAGATAATTTCAGTCTGGAACTTAACACACACTAGAGTTCAGAGAATCAAGCTGTATTACCCCAACAAAATTTACCATATTGTTACAGGTGCTCAAAAACACATCCTTAATAAAACATTTACCTTCCTGAATTCAAGTTAACACAAGACATTATAATCATAAAGATAACAAATAAAGATGTGCCTGTTTATTGCTTTCCTAAAAAAAAAATCAGTTTAATAAGTATATAAACCTGATTTCCATAAAACTTACATAATTTGGCCACGTGAAATCTTCCTAGGAATTACAGTACAGGAAACAGAACAGATATCACAAGAGAAGATTTAAAAAACTAGACAATTTTCTAAATGCAAGAAAAAGAAGTATTATTTTCATTTTGCTAATTGTTTTTCCCTCTCCTTCTTGCCCAGGACATAAAAGATAGAGTTTTGGTTTTTGTTTTGTTTTTAGTTTCTAAGTAAAGTATCCCAGGCCCTGTTTCAGGGTGTTAAGGCCATTAACCAATATGAACCCTCAAATAAGCTGACTAGAAGCACTTCTTTGTATATTATTATATTTTAGCATTTTGGATGGAACAAGCAATCTATCCCAGGCATCTCTGAGTTCATTAATCATCTCACTCTTTTTCTTCAATTTTATCAGAGCAAAAATACTCCCAACATATTCCTGGTTAGCCTGTAAAAAGGGAAATGGTCTTAACTTCAATTTGATAATTAGACATATCAGTGTTCAAATATACTTCCAAAGTTATTAGAAAAACACTATACAACCATTAACTACAGCTTTCCAATTTTTAAGATACACATATTATAATCAAAACCTTAAACCAGTGGGGTACCTGGGTGGCTCGGCTGGTTAAACAGCCAACTCTTGATTTTGGCTCAGGTTATGATCTCAAGGTTTTTGAGTTCAAGCCCTGTATCAGGCTCCACAGTGATAGTGCGAGCCTCCTCGGGATTTCCTGCCCCTCCTCTGCTTATATGTGCGTGCTCGCTCGCTCTCTCTCAAAACCAATCAATACACTGTAAAAAATTTAAGAAAACCTTAAACCAGGGATGTAAAACTGTGTATTATGCCTATATCAAAGAAAAAAAGGATGCAAAATTAAAATGAACACTTTGATTCTTCTTGAAGAGTACATTAGACATGACAAGCTTGGTTAATTTAATCTGCCCTCTTACAGTCTCTGTCATCTTCATACTGGAGCCAGCTTGCCAATGACAGGAATATTTTCACACTGCAGCATATAATATTTTAGTTACTTTGGTTAATGGGCAAGTCATTGACACAAAAAAGGTCTTTCTAAAATATAATGATCCACATTTATTCTCTGGTAAGTATAGTTTGTAAGTACAATTATAGTTTGTAAGTACAATTAACTCTTTCTTCAAAGATTCAGGATATTTCATTGTACCTGTATTTTCAATATATATATTTCATTTTTCATTTGAAATACCTCCACCCAAGATAAAGAAGATACAAGAGGTAAGATAGAATCTATACTAATCCTAGAGTATATCCTGAAATTGGTTTCTCTCATTTTTAAAAAATGAAACACTGACACGATTTTAATGTATAGATACGAGTTCCTCTTTCCTTTAAAAAATCCAATTAAAACACCTGACTATATATATCAGTTAATACTAGAATTTTAAGTTATACCTACTAATTCTTTCCACATAAGATATAATTGTAATTTATTCAACCAACATTTACTGAATGTCTACTCTTCAACAGGCCCTGTCCTCCTAGAGGTGGGGGGCTGGGGAGGTTGATACCCTTTACTGTCACAGATGCAAAAGCCCACTTAATAACATAAGGATGGAAGCTTACTTTAGATTTAAGCATAACAAAGTACTTGACAGTGTATCAAGAGGGTTAAGAACCTGGAATCTGCTGAGGAGAGAAGACCTAGCCTGGCCACTTACCAGTTACATAACATTGGGCAAATTACATATCTAAGCCTCAATTTCCTACCTTGCAATAAGACATTAACATTACCTACTTCATTCTAAATAAATGAACAAAGTCCATGAGAAAGAAATGAGGAGATGCAATGAAAGGAGAAGAACATAAATATAAAAGTAGAGAAATTAACTCAATACAAACATATCATGCCTTGTGCTGAAGGGCTGAATAGTTAACAGCTCTGAACCTGAAATTGTGCTTCCCCTAGTAAGTTCAAAGCCCACACCCAGAATTTACTCCTCCCATAAATAATGCTTCATTTTGCTTTATTTTGCTAGTAAACTCCTTGAGGACAGGACCCTCATGTTTGAGTCATGTTTGGATATACACACCTGACATAGCCCATAGCAGACAGTAGCTAACATTTACTGAATGATATCTGCATTAAGGTGCAGAGATATTTTCCTCATGTATAAAATCAGGCTATGTGGTGGGAAGACTACTGAGCCTTATGATTCATGATACCCACAGATGATTCCTCAATGAGGCACTTATTCCAAGGAAGGTGGGAGCACCAGAGGAATGAGGGTTTTACAACAGCTCTATTACAGAAAGTGGAGGAGACAATTGAGACATCATGTGGCATTTGGTAGTACAGGCATACCAAATGCAAAAGCAGTTTATACCTGATTCATATCACAATCAATACAGAAAAAGCAAAGTTCATAAGACCTGTATAGTTTATACTTCTATTTGTAATAGTTTTGGCTTTGTGATTGCTTAGAAGTTAGATATGTATGATTTATATATGTAATTATGTATTGCATAATTTTATCTATTTAAGAGATACTGCAATATATGTAAATCAACATCAGGAATGTTTAAGAAGTGCTTCCTCTTTATTAAAGACCCAGATATTATTCAATTTTGATAAACACTGTTCCAAAGTCTGCTCATAAGCACAATTTCAGGTTCATAAGGCAGGAGTGGAAATCGGTTAAGGATGGAAAGGTATTCCTAGAAAGAACAGCATGAGCAAGGGTAACAAGATGGGAAAGCGTGGGACATACTCAGAGACTGCCAAGGGACAGTCATGGGAAATATGGGAAGGCAGGGTGGAAGCCCAACCATAGAAGCTCCTGAATGCCATACTAATAAACAAGGTGATACTCTGTAAATAATAACAACTGCTAAAGACTTCTGGGAAATTACTGATAAGATCAAAGCTGTCATCAGGAGGACTAATTTAGAAGGAAGGGCGGAAAGTGTATAGGTAGGAAAACCAGGTAGGAGGGTATTACAGAAGATTAATTTATGTAATAATGGAAAGGGGGGGAGGGATGGACATGGCAATGGAGATGAGAGTAAACAAGGGTTGGGAAATAACCAGATGTGGGAGCACAGAAAAAGAAGATGCCAAAATTGACATGATTTAGCCTACAATAACAAAACTTCTGTTTACTTACGAAATACTTCAGTCACACAAAAGTATCCAGAAAAGAAGAGAACAAACATCTGTGCATTCAGCACCCTGCTTAAGAGTTAGAACATTAGGGGCACCTGGGTGGCTCAGTCCATTGAGCTTCCAACTTCGGCTCAGGTCATGACCTCACAGTTCGTGGGTTCAAGCCCCGCATCGGGCTCTGTGCTGACAGCTGGCTCGGAGCCTGAAGCCTTTTGAGGATTCTGTGTCTTACTCTCTCTCTGACCCTCCCCTACTCAGCATAGCTGTCTCTCTCTCAGAAATAAATAAAATATTTAAAAAATGTTTTTAAAAAAAGAATTAGAACATTATAGGGGTACCTGGGTGGCTCAGTCAGTTAAGTGTCCAACTTTGGCTCAAGTCATGATATCACAGTCCGTGGGTTCAACCGCCATGTGGGCTCTGTGCTATCAGCCCAGAGTCTGGAGCCTGCTCTTAATTCTGTGTCTCCCTCTCTTTCTTCCCCTCCTCCCACTTGTGCTCGGTTTCTGTCTCTCTCTCTCAAAAATAAATATTTAAAAAATTAAGAATTAAAACATTACAGAGGCACCTGGATGGCTCAGTCAGTTAAGCATCCGACTTCGGCCTGGGTCATGGTCTCACAGTTCATGAGTTCAAGCCCAACATTGGGGTCTGTGCTGACAGTTCGGAGCCTGGCGCCTGCTTTGGATTCTGTGTCTCTCTCTCTCTGCTCCTCCCGCATTCATGATCGCTCTCTCTCTCTCTCAAAAGTAAACATTAAAAAATTTAAAGGAAAACATTAAAGCACCCTGGATACCTCTCCCTCATCTACTTTCCCTTTTCCCTTCTTCAAAATAACCAACACTCACTCCACTTGATGTGTAGCCTTGCCAACCATTTCCTTATATTTTTGCTATATGTGTTCTACCTATAAACATAACCATGATACAGTTTTGAAGATTTTTTAACTTCATATGAATGTATCACAGAGCATATCATTATACAAACTGCCTATTTAACAGTATCACTGAGATTTATCACACATTCACTTCTCTAATATTTCATTTGCTAAACTGCATACCGTATTTCATTTTCAACATACATTTATTCATTCTTTCTCATTTATTCACACCTGATGGTGAATAACTTAGGTATTTCAAAATTTTACTACTACTAGTAATATTGCAGGTAACATTTTTCTCGGTAAAACACAATACAGTCACTGGAGTCTACACCTGTGTGTGGGATTATTACACCCAAGGGATATGCTTCTTTACCCAAGATGGTTCCAGCAACTGATGTTCCCACCCAACAGTACATTAAAGTTATCCCAGTCAGCATTTGGTGTTGCCTGATTCTGAGAGGTATAAAATACCATCTAGCTTTAATCTGCATTTCCATCATAACAGGTAGTACATAGTACACTTTTTGCCCCACTTTGTTTATGGTACCTATTTCATGAAAGTTACCATAAATGAATCAATGTTGTCTACTACAGTTAGCATCTTTTCCTTCTTGTTTAAGAAGGTCTTCTCAACTGCTGATGAGGAAGTTCTCAGGTTTTATAGTCTGAAGGCATATATAATTAACAAAAAAAAATATCATTTGTCGAAATCACTCAGGGCACGGTTACAGAGCCAACAATTTAAGCAATTCTAAATCTTCTTACTGAATTGAAGTAAAACAAGGAATGTATGTCCAAAAGTTACAAAATCAAGAAGCACACAACTGGGGAAATAATATGCAACAAATATGCAAAGTATTGCAGGACAGGTTCTGATGAATCTCAAATGAACCAGACTTACTTCTTTAGAACAGACAGTCCTTCCACCACTCCTCAGTAAATTCCAGACTGCAGATTAAAGTAACAATGTGAAGCCATTTTTACTCATCAGTTAGCACGATAATTACAAGAACCTTCAATGCTCATGAGGGTGAGATGAAACAGCAGCCTCACATGCCACCTGCAGGGGTGGAAATGGAACGTGTGGGGAAAGTAATCCAGCTGCACCTATCGTAAGTCTTAAACCAGTTCAAACCTTTTAACCCAGTAATTTAAGGAAATAATCAGGAATACAGGCAACGATATATGCATAAAATATGGTCATCATGGCATAACATCTGATTATGAAAGTGGAAGACCTCAATTTTCAACATCAGTGTGATTCAATAAATTATGGCAGGTCTATAAGATGGGTTACAATACAGACACTAAACCTGAGAATATACAGGAGATATTTAAGGATAGGTAACTATACAAGCCAAAAATAAAAATACATATATATATATGTATATACACAGTATCATGTCAATTATTCAAAATGCATAAAATAGCTTATTCAAAGGCTTAGTTTCCCAAGTGTTCAAAAAACACATCCAATGCTTAACAGAGAGCCTTCAAAAATAATGAGAGAGGGGCACGTCGCTGGCTCAGTCGGTTCAGCGTCCAACTTCGGCTCAGGTCATGATCTCATGGTTTGTGAGTCTGGGCCCTGCATCGGGCTCTGTGTTGATAGCTCGGAGCCTAGAGTCTACCTCAGATTCTGTGTCTCCCTCTCTCTCTCTGTGGCCCTCCCCTGCTTACGCTCTGGTCTTGGTCTCAAAAATAAACATTAAAAAACTTAAAAAAATAAAGACTAGAACATTAATAGAACAATGCCTGTAATAAAATAATAATAAATGCTGTATGTAACTGGGGACATTCAACTTACTTTGAGATATTAGTAACATTTGCTATAAGTCTTAAGACTGAACAACATAAAACATGTGAGACAATGAACATATGTACCATTGCTGATGGAACGGTCTGATAAAAAAGCCACTTTTTTGTTTAGAAGGTAATAAACTATTTTTTGATATTAGGTGTACAAAGGAAGCATCACCAAACTTGCTTGTTTTAACAGAGCCTAAAAGCCCTCTACTTTGCTTTATGAGGAACAGGCTCCATGACCCTGAACTGTTCTCCCACCAAAGGTCCCTGGACCAGAAAGGATTGAGTATTTGACCAAAAGGTCGTCCAAGGACTCCAGAGTTGGGGATAAAAGGTGAGATGGGCAGATCAAAGTTGTCTGGTTTTGAAAAACTAATTAAGAGTTTGAAGCAGTGAGTGGTATAGCACAAAGCTTACAGAGTGAGGAAGCCAGAAGGCTGGAAGGAAACCACCACTGTAATGCCGTGTGGCTCCAGAGGCAAAGTCTTGGTTCCCAACCCACCAGCTTTCAAGTTTCAGCCTTGGGTTTCCTCTGAGTTGTCTGTGTCATACTTGTGTTCTTTGCTGGAGCTGGCCTGAGGAGCATCTCTTCTTAGCACATAACAAGCCTTACTTATAAACAGAAGCACTCTTCATACACTCACCAGGCCAAATGTTTTAGCTGTAACAGCAAAGATGCCATTTTTACAATAGAATAATATATAAACATTAAATATAAAATAAGAGAAACAAAGATAATTAGGAAGAAAAATACTTGGTGAATATATTATGCCCAAGAAAGTTGCACACTGTATGTTTTATGAAGTCTGTATACTGAAGTTATCACACTACTGTTGCATTAAAGCATGAAACAACCTTGGATCTATACTACATAATCCATTATTAGAAGAAACACATTTGGAATATTACTATAACAACAGAAATGTTCTGGTTGAATCCTTCAATTTAAGGCACCGACATATCAAGTTTTACACTTAATAATAGTAAACTAAACCTAGAAAATGCCCCAAATGGAAATGATAGGTATGTTATTAAAAAGCAATGTTTCTTAAATCACAGACTACATACATAGGATATACATGCAAGTAAGTGACATCTCTATAGTCTTACCCAAATGTTCTATCAACTGCACTGGATATCCTACTGCAAACTTATCTGTATAATATTTAATGGTTAAAACTATCATAAATCTAAATAACTAATCTTAACTTTCAGAAATCCAGACAAACCATTATGCCAAATGACTTCTGGAATACCATGCAATTCTGAAAATATTAAAGTTGAGTTCCCAACTGAGTCCCCCATGTATATGGATTCATTCTATGAAAACTTTATATCATTTTCTACTTTTATTCAGACAATATGAAAATGAGTTGTTTATCTGACTCAGTCTGATGCTTAAATTTTCTACCATTTTTGTTTTTCTTTTTTTAATAACATTTGCTCCCTGATGAACAAAAATATCCACACACACCCAAATATAATTCAAAATCTACACAGGTCTATGAATTAAACAGCAAATGTTCTGCTGATTGGTTCTCCAAAGACAGCCACTGGTAACAGTCTGTTCAGAGTGTTCTATTTTTCAGAACCTTTTTAGTGGTCACATTTGATACTAGAGCTTAAGTTATCTCAGGTGTATAACTGGGGCTACAATGGTGGTTGATAACTTTTCAATAAATTAGTTCTAAGATTCTAAGCATTATCACCAGGTTCATAGTATAAATTACTTTGGAGTTATTATTTTTTGCTCTGTAAGTTTTTGAATAGCTTTTGGCAAAAAGCAATAAAATTCAACCTCCCGTATAAAATGCAATCATCCACAACAAAGTTAAAATGATCTACTACAAAGGCATAGCAAGACAAATGAGAGAGAAAAGAAACCTGGAACCCATTTTTTAAAATACTTAAACTTTGTAAGTTAACAGGCCAAAGTAACCATACTGTTTTCATCCTATAGTAAAACACTTAAAGAATGCTTTCTCTACTTGAATTAATATCAGTTTCCCAAACATGGTTCCATTTCTAGATATCTAGACAATGCCGGCCAGAGAGCTGGCATTCCATAAATATTTGTTGAATGAATTGACATGATTCATAAGAACCAGGTGTCATAATTAACCTAACAGTGAAGTCTAACCAGCAAATGAAAGCAGAAGTGAGAGACCATTTATGCCTTTTTAAATCACAAAATGCTACATATTTTGTAGTACTTGTCAGTAAAAATTATGTAAAAAAATAGTTTCTAAGATCAGAATTGTCTTTTAAAGGCAATGGAAATCATGTTATATGTGCAGTTAGATTAGGAGATGAGGTTATATAAAAATAGTATGATCAATTATTTCAAGACCAATGACTATCAACTTTCTCAGAGTTTGCAACCATCCTTTATTTACTTCTGAGAAAGGAATTTCATCATAAACATTACCAGTTGAAGATGTTCATAAAACATATTTATAAGGTCACATTCAACCCGACCTGAATAATCATATCATCAAAAGAAAAAGTCCACTTTAAAAAATTTTGCTAAATACACAAAAGATTCATTATGACTAATTATAGTTTATGATTGATCACTTTCCAGGAGGTGCATGTTTCCATGCAAGATAATATCAAATAATTTTTCTCAAAATTCTCTACTAAAAAATGAATACAAGTAACATAAAAGCTTAATTACATAAGTGTGATAGGCCTTACATATGCAAATGTACATACATGCAAGTGTATAAGTTACAGTAAGCGCTTACTTAAGCACAAAAACAGTTTCAGATACTTTACAGATAAGGTTATGGAAGATTTCGTGAATGTGGCAAAGACGCGATGAATCTTGAAAAACACTGATGCAATGGATAAACAGAATCAGATCCAGGAGAATTACCCACTCTAGGACTCTGCTTCCCAAAGCACACACTGGACTGGGGATCAGCAGCAAAGGCGGCCCCTGAGAGCCTGTGAGAAATGGAGAATCTCAGGCCCCATCCCACACCTAGAATGAAAATTTACATTTTAAAAGATTCCAACTTATTTTTTATCCATGTTAAAGTTTAAAGCTAAGAAGAGTTGCTTTAGGAAAACAAGGTGAACACACATGGACCAGCAAGAGCATAAATAAAGACAAGTGTGGAAAAAAAACCTGAGAGCAGGAATGCAAAGAACCATGGAGAAAGTAAGGTGAGCAGTATTTTGAAAATTACTGATGTGGTTCTTTTCTCCTATGCGTTTATGTGAATAATGGGAGAAGAGGCCGACAGGGTGCATTAACACCATCAGATGAAAATGGCTGAGTACAAGTGGCTTGCTCTGCAGGCATCACCTGGCAGAGACCCTAAGCCTTGCAGCCACAGGGTAATCAGTGGCACAGTGGCAACTGCTGAACGCAACTAGAGAGGAGAGAGGCAGGGAGTCCCTTGTATCTTGTTTTCCTCTTTCAGTCACAATTTCAGAGGTGAACAGTATGTCACGTCAGAGAAGATGAAGAGACTACTGGTGGCAGAGGGGCCTATTTGGGATCCTGAGAGAAGAAAGTCACCCAGGCAGGAACCCATGCAAGCAGTCTAGGGGAGAAGTGTGGCTAAGCAGAGGGAACACCTGAGCTCCTCTCTCCGCAGCGTATCAGCACTACTGATAGGACGAAGTTTTCCACGTGCCGGCTGTGCCCAGAGAAGGCAGAGCACTCAGGGTAGCCAAGAGCCTGGCTCTGCAGCAAAGGGTTGCCCAGGAAAAAAGCATCCGTGAGACACGCAGGAGGGCCACGACAGGAGGGGAGATGAACAAAACGAGACACAATAAACCGGTGAGCAGTGGATGCGAGCAGGCAAGAAAAAATCTGACTGCCAGGGACAGGTACACAATGGAAGTCAATGAGGATCTCCACAACAGTACTGGGAGATGCAGCCCACCACACCTGCACGTGCGCGCACCACACACACACACACACACACACACACACACACACACACACACAACCCCACACCTCTCATCCTAAGCAGAGACCACATGAGCAAAGGCAGAAACAAACACACAAACAAAACTGTACGGGAATGAAGGGAAACCATAAGTTCACTGTTGCTAGATGATAAAAACCAAGACAGGAAAATAAATAAACTATTTAAAAAACAAACTCAATGGAGCTTTGGACTAATTGGGTGGGAAAGTAAATAAGAAAACAACTTGCCACCAACTAAAATAGAGGCAACAGGGAGAAGGAGAAAGTGATTAAGTGGGTGAGAGAGGACACCATCAGTTTTGCAATGCTGTGTTAATAAGGTAAATTAGAAGTAAACCTGCCCTCTACCCTCAACCCACAATACCAGGGGGCACAGGATTCACATAAACAATGTGCTCGTTAATATATACTCACAGTAAAAAATTACTGAAAGACACAACCTACCGTGAAATACACTCAAGACACTACAACTATCTGAACCTTAGGAACTTTAAATAATAAATTTTTCACAAAGAGACTATGAAACTATGGTATGGTGAAAGTGGCTTCTTAAAAAAGGGAGGAAATAGAAGAATAGAATAATAAACTATAATAAACTATTCCCAAAAGATTAATAATACAAATATTATTAATAAAATTAAAAATTCAATATATTAAAAGGCTAAATAGGTGAAAGTGAAGTAAAAGACATATAAGTAACAAAAGATAAGGAGATAAAGAAAAAAAAACTAGAGAAAAGTTAAGAGACAGGAAGTTACAAAGAGAAGCCTGACCTAACTATAGAAGAAAATCCAGAAGACAGAGATCAACCATAAGATCTCTCTAAAAAAATCTGTGGGTTACAGGAGTGCCAGTTTTATCTCTCAATACTTCTATATAATTGAAAGAGCCCGTAATTTTAAAATAAAAAGCAATTTAAATAGCAAAAGCAAAGTGAAAGAGTAAAAATGGGAATGTAGCCTGCCATTCTAAAATGTTTAGATGAAAAATGAGGAATTAAAAATGATTTAAGGAGGGGCGCCTGGGTGGCTCAGTCGGTTAAGAGTCTGACTTCGGCTCAGGTCATGATCTCACGGTTTGTAGGTTCAAGCCTCGTATCAGGCTCTGTGCTGACAGCTCAGAGCCTGGAACCTGCTTCAGATTCCATGTCTCCCTCTCTCTCTCTGACCCTCCCCTGCTCTCGCTCTCGTTCTCGCTCTCTCGCTCTCTCTCTCTCTCTCTCTCTCTCTCTCAGAAATAAAAACATTAAGAAGAATTTTTTTAATAAAAATGAAATAAAAATGATTTAAGGAGACTATGGATAGTTCTGCTTGGATTTTATTACGTTAATGCTGGACATGACTAGAGTGCAGGAGTCTTTGGAGAAAAGGTGAAAATGGGCAGACAGAACCAGGGTGCACCGAAGAAGGTTCTGGGCGGCAAGAGAAGAGGAACAAGTGGCACCAGATGCACAGCACTGGTTCCAGGAGGGCCATCTCGTCAGTTGCAGCAACTTAAGTGACCAGACTGATGACCTAGCACAGTCAAAGAACATCCCTTGCATAAATTCTTCATCCTGTTGCTGATTACACTGACTGCTCAGTTTGTGAAATCTCAGTAGATCAATACTGCACCAAAATAAATGTAACTCATGAAATTAGGTTAACTTCAGAACGACCAATAAGACGAGTTTTCGTCTAATTCCTATTACACTGATCTTCAGTGCAGTTTACTCACAGGCCCCATCTTCTTAAATATCACGAAAGTCTGTCAAATACAACACATGCCCAAACAAAAAATTATAAGAAAGATAAATAAACCACTAGAAAAAAAATTTAGATTGTGCCTTCAAAAGGCAAAGTAAACAGAAGGAACTCCAGTTAATTCAAGACTAAGTCTTAAAAAGACTCCTTTGAAATATTATTAAAAGAGAAATACTATTACAGATTCAATGCTTCATTGTTTCTTTATCAAGGTTACTACCACATTTTAAGAGATGTTCTCTTAGAAGTAAATTTGCAAGATAATTTTGGAGTTTTTTTAGGAATTTGTTTGAGTCATCAGTACAGAAAGTTTCAAAAAGTTTTTCAACTTTGTGGGAAGTAATCATAAATTCCCCTGAGAAATGGCACATTCATTTGAGTCAACTCAAATAATCTTTCATAACTTACACTAACAGCCTTGTTTTATTTTCATGAAAGATAAAAGGAAAGTTTGCAGGAAATTACTACATTTATTCCAAAAATGGGCAATAAAAGGGAGAGAAAACTACTTTTAAATCATTTATAAAGTTTTCCCATTACTTAAAATCCACTCTCTCAAGAATTCCTAACGTAACACAGATATCTACCTGGTCTGTTCCCAATGGGGAAACTATTAACAGAAAGCCAAGTCCCACAAAGGAGTCACAGCAGAATCAAAAACTGGTTATTAAAACTGATTTTAGGGGTGCCTGGGTGGCTCAGCGGATTGAGTGTCCAACTCTTCAATCTCAGGTCAGGATCTGGGGGTGGAGCCCTTCCTAGGGCTCTGGGCTGACAGCATGAAGCCTGCTTGGGATTCATTCTCTCTCTCTCTCTCTCTCTCTCTCTCTCTCTCTCTCCCTCCTGCAAGTGTTCGCCCTCTCTCTCAAAATAAACTTTTAAAAGAAGAATTGAGTTTATACTGCTTTATGTCTTTCCTATGTACATACCCCTTGGTTAAGAGGAGACAACAAAAGGATTTAATGTCTCTGATCATAAATGGATCAAACTGCAAGGAAGCAGAGAGGGAGGGCTGACTCCAAAGAGACTCTGAAGTATTTATCATAACGGCTTATATTTATTAAGAACTTCCGTACCATGTAGGAGTCCGAGAACTCTGGATGCATTAGCTTACTTTGCCCTCTAGCCCTATGAGGTAGGTACATTTATCATCTGGAATCTATGGAAAAGAAAAGTAAACCTTAAAGAATTGGGATAATATACCTAAGATCTCAAGGAAAAGATTTTGTTGCCAGAGTCCTAGGTCAACTGCCTTTCCCCGTGTAGAGAGCCTCTGGACAGAGCTAAATAAACCTCAGAAGACTAAAATTCCTTCTATGTGAAGAATGTAAGAATTAGTTATAGACAGCAGTCTCTTCCAGAGTGCAGGTTTCTATACAATACAGAGCTTACAGCCAATCAGGATCCCAAAAAAAGCTCATAAATGCATGGAAGTGTACAGATTTATAACTTCAGTAATTTCTGAGAGATATGTGACCTCTACTCACATCCTAGAGACGGACAATGAAGATCCCATTAAAGCTCACCTCCCTCAGTATCTATTATTATACCATTTCTTTCTTCCCTATTTGCCATTCTGAAGATCTAGACTGTAAATTTTCTTACGGATTTGGTAAACCTAGGGCATAACACAACACCAAAAATACAGAACACACTCCAAATGTCACCAATGAGGATTCTCGCCACATGAGGACAGCCAAGACAAAGAACAGACTGTGGTCAGTTTCTGAGAACCCGATGGGCTCCAGAAAGCCAAAGTTACAATCACATTGTCCTACTGTAACAGACAGGACTGAGAGAACACATCTGATGCCTTGTTGCATGACTGTGTGCATTTTAGGAAAGTTTTCAAATAACATGTGAAACAGCAATGCAACAATCCTGCTGAAAACAAAGTGTCCAGAATACACAAATATAAAAGTCATATTTTACTCTACACCTAATTTACCATGAGTCATAATATTTTCCTGATCCTGCAACAAGAATTAGGTACCTCAAATTAATTCCAGGTTTTAGAAGGGTGTACTAATGCAGTAGGCTTTAGTTACCCTAACCAGCAAGATATGAAAGAAATAAATGACCATACACTGGGCCAAAACTCACTAAAGTTGCCCAAGGCACAAGAAACTGTATCAACTTACTCACTTTAAAAAATTACCAGGCAAAATTCATGTTCATTAACGTAACCAGTCATTCATTTAGTCAACATTTATGGAAGGACTACTTTGCTCCATTAGGCGATAAACAAGTCAGACGGGATTCAGGCTCGGAGGAAACCAATCCCACAGAGAGGCACAACAGATAATAAAAAAAAAGTAAACGCACAAGATGATTTCAAAATAGTGTAATTAGGAGGGGAGGGAGAGGGACAAAGATAAATTTAGACTAGGTGGTCAAGAAAAACTTCATTGATGAGGAGGCATACCAAAAAAAAAAAAAAGTCTTACTCTTTAACTTACTGCAGTGAATACCAACCATGGGTTCACATGGAGCACTAGAAACTGGTGATTTTGCTGTTATGATTACAGTCACATAAACTGCAAAGGACTGAAGAAAACAAAATTACAATCATTCTGTATGCCCTAAAGTTATACATGAGATATTTGACAGGATATCTGGAAGTGGGGTGCTGCTGCAGCAAAAAATTCTAAAACTGTGGAAATGGCTTTGGAATCAGGCAATGGACAGAAGCTAAAATTTTGAGGAGTAGGGCAGAAAAAGCCTGAACTGCCCTGACACAGTAGAAATACAGATGTTAACACCTACAGGAGTATATGTTGGAGGAGAAAACATACGTGATCTCAGAAATTATTTCCATTGTCATGAACAGGCATATGGACATTAAATGTGCTGCCGGTGAGCACTTGGATGGAAAGGAGGAACATGTTATTATAAACGAGCAGACGGGGGATCCCTGTTACCTCGTAGCAGAAAGCTTAAGCGAATTATGTCCCGTGATTATGTGGAAAACAGAACTCACAAGCTATGAACTTGAATATTTAGATAAGGAGATTTCCAAGTAAACTGGTTTCGTTGAAGGCGCAAGCTATTTTCTTTCCTGTGGTTACAGTAAAATGGGAAAGAAGAAAGATAAATTAAGAGAGTCCAAAATGAAAGAATGCTGTCAGGTCACAATAATTCCACAGGCAAGAAACAGGCTGGTAAAATGACTCAGCGGCAGACATGTGTTACCTTTCATTAAAAGGGAAGGGCGGAGTCCAGCCCCCAGAAGGTGGAGCAGGATCACAGAGGACTATTCCCAGGCCTTGACACCTAAAGCAGTGTGAGAAACGCAAGGGACTGATGACTCCTTTATTCGTTCCGCTTTCTTTTTGAACACATTTGTCTATAACTGATACCCTGTGCTTGCCCCACTGCTATGTTACAGGAGCACAGGACATGCTATAAAGCCGTACAATTCACAGGTAGAGAGGGATTTTGTCCCAGGATAGATTACACTGAGAATCTCACCCATACCGGAGTTAGATTATGAGATCTGGATGACACTTTGGACACTGCAGATAGAGCAATGGGCCGAGACTCTGGCAGATGTTGGTATTTGGTAAATGCATTTTGCAGGCAGGACACACATGCATCTTCCGCAGCCAGAGAGCGGACTGTGGGAAGGCAGAGTAATAGCTCCCAGAGATGTCCGTGTCCCAATCCCAGGCACCTGTGAACGTGTCATCCTCCATGACAAAAGAAGCCGTGTAGATGTGATTAAGACAAGTATCTTGAGATAAGGCTGTTCCCCTGAACTATCTGGGTGGGGCAAATGTAACCACAGGATTCTTTAAGTGAAAGGAGGCTGCAGAGAGCAATGCTACATGAGAAAGACCACCGGTCACTGGGGTTTTAACAAAGAGAAAAGGTCCCATGAGCCAAAGAAAGCATGTAGCCTCTAGATAGAAGCTGGAAAAGACAAATAAATGGATTCTCTTGTGGGACCTCTAGAGGAAAATTAGCCCCGCTGACCTCCTGATTTTCGTCTGGTGAAACCCATTCTGAACTTCTGACCTCCAGGAATGTAAGGTTAATAAATTTTACATTGTTTTAAGCCACTGAGTTTATGGCAACAAATGTTCACTTTAAAATTATTTTTGCCTTGTTTCTGCTAAAGTTTTTAATTAGTATTTAACAAGTCATGACAGAGGCAGTCTCAGCACTACAAGATTAGGTGCTACTGACCTTAGTTCATACAGCTCAAATGCCATCTGGGATCTGAGCTTCCCCAATGTCACACCACGGGAAATCACACATTGGGTAACTGCATGCCAAAACATGTGACCAAGAAATATGTGACCTAGAAGTGCAACAAATACATTCAGGTCCTCCCATGGAAATTTGTGGTAGCTTGAACTTTCCAAGGCCATGACACGCATAACAAAAACATTAAGACTGTGGTTGGATGTTCACTTTTTGTTTAAAAAAATTATAGAAATCTTTCTCAGGTTTCAGTAACAGCTCTCTTTAAACCCTGTAAGATAGGCATTATATTTCCTAACATCTTCTACTAAATTCTCTAACACAGGCATTATATTTCCTATCATTACAAATTTAACAAGACTACTTACTTATGCTCTTTATGTATGGTTAAAAAGATGCCAGAAATAAAGATTAGAAAATGAGATCTGTAAAAAAGAAAAAAAAATTAAGCAAGAACACTACAACTGCAACACAGCAGACCTTCCTCCAATGAATATTCACTGTCATTTTCTCTATTTTATCAAATAATATAAGGACTTTGAAAAGTTCTCATAAAAACGGAAAAGTATTCTTAAGCCAAACAATCTGCTTTTGGATACCATGTGTTTATTTTGGTCCTCACATACTGTTATTATTCCTTTTTTGTTTACTGTTTGGCTAGGTAGTCATTTAGTCCCATTAATACTGAAAATGGCAAAGTATGTGGCTTATATTTTAGGAAAGTCCTAATTCTATGCAAGATATTAACATAATTAGGAACTATTTAAGCACATGAAAAAGTAAACAGTTGTTAGGGATGGATACAAGTGCAACTTACAACGATTCTGCCCCTAAAGTGCTCACACTAGTCAGAAAAACAGGCAGGGCACACGGCTAACCAACACTAGAATCCAGAGTGCAATATGCTTCGCCATATGCCCACTGTTCCCATCGGGAGAAGGAGGGTGCCCTGAGGAAAAGGGCACAAGGACAGAGGGAAGCAAGGTCTAGAACAAAGTTTTTACTGTGCAAGCAATGGAGAAGTCAACAAAGTTTCAGAGCAAGGAACTTGCATGATAGGAAAGCAGCCTAGAGGCAAATGACCAGAAGCCTTCTGGAATTAGGCTGCCAAAGGCATCCGGGAACCTCAACTAAAAATTTTAAGAATGAAAAACAGAAGATACAGAAAAATCAGCCTTTTCAAAGCACTCTTTAATGCCACCTGCAGTGTCTATCAAAGTAAATGAATAAAAGGTAGGTAAGAGAGAAACACATAACCCATGTTGAAATATCAGGTCCATTTATTCAGGGAAATGGGTTGTCTGGTATCTGGGGTCCTGAGCCAATGCTAAAGAAATAGCTAAAGCAATGTAAAATCCAAAATCCTGCAATGCCAGAATTTCTCAACTAAGGAAGTCACAGAACAAGTTTACAGGGAACAAAAAAGATTAATGATGTAGCTTCTCAAATAGCTGCTTGCTGGGAGCAATGGAAAAAATTCACCAAATAGAAGAGATGTTATCCCTCACCTCATTTTCACTTAACCTATAATATTTAAAACAAGCAAAAGAAAGAGCGTGTGGATTTTTGTGTGTGAGGATGAGTAGAGAAAATAATGAGGCAGAGTAAAGAATTAAAACTCACCTTTAGACTGAAATAATTTATGTAGATGAAAATTTTTCTTTTATATAATCTAAACTCTTTACATCTTTGAAAATTATAAAATGATACTTAATAAGAACTCATATGTACAATGGAGTCTCACTGAAAAGACAGCCAAAGACTGATGCTGCCCTTAAAAAAAAAATGATAAACTGCAACCTCCTCGAAAGTATGACAATAAATGTTTTCCCTTGAGATAATTAGCCATCTATAATGGATAGAAAAATTTGATTATAAAAATAAGTTTTGCTACTTAGGATTATTATTCTAATACCAATGCCTGAAAACTAACCTAAAGACTTGAAACCCCCCAAACCCTGACCTAATTTCCTTTAGGTCAATGATTAGACTAGGTCCTCTCTTTTTTAAAGCCTAATTCACTGCTCCTAATAAGGACAATAAAATATCTCTGATTTAAAAAAAAAAATTGTTTTAACTTTAACAGACAGTATCTTTTTTTTTTTTTACTACTGATGTTCTTCTCCTACCTGAATCTCTCAACCCAGATGTCTAAAACATAATGCATATAAGCCTTAAGAAAAAAATGCAATATAATGAACTATTTACCTTTGTTGGCTTTTTGCCTAAAATGAAAAAAATTCTTAGATGAAAAAAATGAAACAAAAAAATTGAAGAGGACGATGACCTGATATATATGGAGTGACTGGTTATAGATTACCTAGAAACCATTTTATATTTCTAGTTGATTCAGTTGCCATGTTTTATATAGAATTATTTCATTGAGCTGCTTACACATATGACTTTAAACATTGAAAAAAAGGACCAAAGGTCAGAAAATCACTGCTAAAGACAAATTGGGAAATAAAAATGTTTTGAAACATTCCAAGAATAACATTTATGAAATAAGCCAGCATTTTGTTTATAGAACTTGAGTGCTAGGACCCTGGGGCAAAAGGGCAGAGCAGGAGTAAGACTAAAGGAGGAAGGGGAGGGACAGCTGGGCCAACCAGGCAGGGGTGCTAAAGGATTTCTACAGAAAGAAATGTAGGGAAGAGCAAAACACCAAAGCTAGCAAAGACAGCTGAAGGAATTCAGTTACTTGAAGATTTTTTAAAAATCATTTTGAAATCTTTCTAATGTTACTGGTATAGAAAAAGAACTCTCGGGGCACCTGGGTGGCTCAGTCAGTTGAGCATCTGACTTCAGCTCAGGTCATGATCTCACAGTTTGTGGGTTCAAGCCCCGCATCAGGCTCTGTGCTGATTGCCAGCTCAGAGCCTGGAGCCTGTTTCAGATTCTGTCTCCCTCTCTCTCTGACCCTTCCCTGCTCACGCTGTCTCTATCTCTCTCTCAGAAATAAATAAAACATTAAAAAAATTTTTTTTAAAAAGAAAAACAAAACTCTCAGTTTCCTCAGAAAATCATGACTCTGCTACACTTTTCACTAAGTCTCAATATAGGTGGTTGTAGAGATGCAACTTTGACTTCTACATTATACATTCAACTATATGAATCTAGGCTCTCAGCAGAGGCTGGGAACTTTGGGGGCGACCCGGAGACATTTTCAAGGATCAAAGGTTGAGTGGGCTGTCACTGGCATCTAATGGGTAAAGGCCAAAGAACACCCTACAATGCTAAACATCCTGCAATGAACAAGACAGCCTGCACAACAAAGAATTATCCTGCCAATAGTGCTAAGGTTAAGAAACACTGATCTGTTCTCCATGAAGGGGGAAAAAAAAAAGCTCCTTTGACCTTTATTCTAGTCCATCTCTCTCTAACAGACATCTAATTAAAGCCTAAAACAACACCAGAGGACTCATTTTTCAAATGCTTTAAACATGGTGGCTGGCTGGCTCAAACTGGAGTCCCACAGAAATACACTAAAAGAATACATCAGAGCAGGAGTGTGGAAACTGCAGAAAAAGAACTTTGTAATCTTCCTTTTGTTTCATTTTTGCTCAAGCACATCCACTTCCTAGGAGAAATATCTACATGTTTCCATATCAAGGTACGTCTCTTCTATGCTCAATACACTAAAAATACACTGACCTAGGCAAAATACATTATTTCTTATTAATGTAAAAACTTATGTAAGGAGTATTAACTGAGAAAGATTTGTGTTGGGGGCAAGGGTGAAGAAAGCCATCCAGGTCTTTAAAACGCAAAGTTATTTCACAGTTTGTTAGCAAAATGACTCAGATCGTTATTACTTTTAGTCATGCCAAGTTTGCTGCTTCTAAGCCTACTAGTAATGGAGAAAAAACCCCACCATTTTTCCTGCAGTCATTAAACCAATGAAACAGAAGCTTACTGAAAACAGGTTTGTGCAGTATTTCTTTTATTGTAACTGTTATAAAACAAAAGCAGTCGTTGGATGTGCAGATGAAGATTCTGAAATCTTTCACCTACCTAAACTGCTATAATGTGTGTATGCGTGGTGGAGGAGGGAGAGGGGGGCCGGCAGACAAAAGAAAATCCTAACTCCCAGATCCACAAATCTTATGCTGTGAATATTTTCCTAAGGTATCCTTCAGTCAAAACCCTGGCTTACTCCTTATTTTGGTCTCTCCTTTCAAAAACCTGGAAAAGACCTCCACAGAGCGTTTCACCATGAGAACAATACTAGGAACAAATAAACGCCTGGCGTGTACCTGGCAAATCTCATTCATCAGAAACCGCGGCAGCTGGGAAAGCATTGTTTTCCGCGTGACCCTCTCGCACCTTTCACATAGATTTTCTCCGCTCGAGTATCTGCCATACCTACTACCAGAGCAAACGTTACCCAACTTTGATGGTTTCCATGTCTCCACCGTAATAAAAAAAAAAAAAAAAATCAAGCATCCAGCATAGCCTACTTCCTGAGGCAAGGTAAATATCATCGGGGCTCCTTTAACACTTACTGAGTCGCCACAGGAAGTTAACAGGAAACACACATTTCAATCCCACGGAACCTCACCAAAGGTGCACTAATTTCACAAAACGGGGCACTCCTGACAAGGGAAAACCACAACCGCGATACGACACCCGGCAGGAAAGGTTTTCAAGGGGGGAGGGGTACTGGCGGTGTGTTTTGTTTGGTTGTTGTTGGTTTTGGGGTTTTTTGGGGGGGAGGGGCCGCGAATGGCCCTTCATCTTCAGAAGGCTGAGCTAACTTCAAAGAAACAGGATTTACCCGCGACCCGTTCCTCGCCTCCTCGCGGGGTCCACACCAACGCCTGTAAGTGAGGTGAAGCCCCAGCCCGCCGCCTGCGAGTCCTCCCTGGCCAGGGAGGAGCGAGGAGCGAGGAGGGAGGCGGAAGGCCAGGGACAGGAGCACCCACCTCGGCTCTGCACCGCACCAGCACCAATCTCGCCCGGAAACCATCCCCGGGCGCTCCAAGTCGCGCTCTCGGCCGCTCAGACACGTCCCCTCAGGGTTTCCAAACGCTAGGGGCCCGCAGCAGCCACCGCGGGGCGCCGCGCCCAACAACGCCCCCCCCCCGCGACCCCAGGGCCCCCCGGGGCGCGCCCGGCCGCCCTCACCGAGCAGCAGCAGCTTGACCTCCCGCGCCGCCTTCTCGCCATCCTCGCGGAGGTTGCGGTCGATCATCTTACTCCGCTCCACCGCCGCCTTGTCCTCCGCGCTCAGCGTGCAGCCCATTGTGCCCGCAGCGAGAGCTCGCCGCCGCTCCCTCCGCGTCCGGCGCGCTGCCTTCGAACACAGGTGAATTCTTTCCTTCCGGACGCGGGCGTTCCAATACCTCCCGACGCCCGCCACGAACCACCCCCACCCGCTTCCGAAACGGAGCTGGGAGAGCGCCGTCTGCTAAGGAGCGAGCTGCACCGCGCGGATCTTCCCCGCGCCCCGGTTCCGCTCCTGGGTCCCTCAGCGCGCCCCCCACCCCAAGTCCCAGGTTTTCAGGCTCTGGATCCAACGCCGGCCGCCCTCGCGCTGGTGGCCGCGCCGCAGCCCGGAGAAGCCCGGCGGAGCTCAGCGTCCGCGCGCCGCCGCGGCCCCGCCCCTGCCCGCCCCGCCCGCCAGCCACTCCGCGACCACTCCCCGGGCGCGCTCCCGCGCACGTGCCCTCGGACAGCGCCCCCTCGGACGGACGGGCGCGCACGCCCGCGCCTCCGCGGGCCCTGACGCTGCCCAGCCCGCCGGGCCCGGCGCCCACGCTCTCGCCCCCGGGAAGCGCCCCCGGAACGTTAAACTGCCCAGCTGGCTCCCCTACCTCGCTTCCTCCGCGGGAGTGGGATAATTTCTCCCCGCTTACTCACCCCGAGGGATCTGTGCGGACCTGCCCCTTCGGGGTGCGGGTGGGAGAGCTGCCAAAGTTGGAAGCTGAAAAAAGCCGGTCCTGGGCGTTTGAGCATGCCCAGCTCCGGCAGCCGCGCACGGGTTTTCAGAATGTGCAGCCCGGTCGGCTGGCCTTCGCCGTTGGGGGGGGGACGGGGCCCCGGCGAGAGCGGAGATGGGGACGGCGGGGCACCGGAGACCGGGAGGGGGATCAGCGATTACCTTTCTACCTTCCGGTTTGTCTGTTTTTCTCTTCTCTTCCCTCCTATCCATTCTCTCTTTTCACAAGCTGAAAACATTTTAATGGATTTTTTCATAACTTGAGAAAATGTGAGACAAATAGAGGATATTTTAAAATGACATGAGCAATAAAACACACCTACACAAATGTATCTGCTCCGCACCATAACCTACGTCCTCGGGGGCAGCGTATAAGCTTCCACGCCAAATTTTGAACCAATATTTATGACCAAGTTAGTACATCATAAGCCACTAAGCGTATCATTTCTTTTTTAAAGGCCTTACTTAGCCTTATGTGCCCCCAAAAAATGAGTTGAAATTAATCCATACTATGACTCCATCCTTCTAGTGTTAACTGGCCGGGGGGAGAGAAGCTCCTGGGGTTCTCCGGGGCATTTCATTTCACCCAGGAGTGAAGGAGCCCAGGTTTAAGGTCTGGTCTCTTCTGTCAGTTACACTGCGCTTTTTCCTTACAGACGTCGCAGGAAATGCTGATTGATTAGAAGATGGGGCTTGTAGCAAAGAGAAAACTATCTTCTTTGATGTAGTAAAAATTAGAAAATTGCTCTTTGTTTTCCATCTGGAAGTCTTACTTTCTAAAAAAAAAAGAAGAGTTTTCCATGAAGATAAGGCTGAGGGGATGCTGTAGGAAGAAAAGCTGTAGAGTGGATCACTGAAGCCAAGATTTACTGGCCAGGAAAGATCATCAGTCTCCTCCATATTGGACCTATCCTCTCCTGTTCTCCTAAAGTAGTCAAACCTTCTGGGCTCAAGAAATGCAGTTTCAAGAACTGCCTCAACTTTTCGTAAGACGTTTTGTAACATGACAACAAAAAGGAGCAAGCTTTAAACTGTTCTTAATCACCTGTATGCTCTTTGTATTTTTTGACACTTCAAAGTCTTTTTATTTATTTTGAGAGAAAGGGAGAGAAAGAGAATCCCAAGAAGTCTTGGCATCTGTCCGTGCAGAGCCAGATGTGGGTCCTAAACCCACAGCCCATGACCTGAGCATGAAACCAAGAGTTGGACACTTAACCACCTCGGCCACCCAGGCATCCCTTTCTTGGTCTTTAAATCATGATGTTCATTAGAAACTCTGGAATTAGATGGCCAACAGACACATGAAACGATGCTCAGCATCCCTCCTCATCAGGGAAATACAAATCAAAACCACACTGAGGTACCACCTCACGCTAGTCAGAGTGGCTAAAATGAGCAAATCAGAAAACTCTAGTTGCTGGTGAGGATGTGGAGAAACGGGCACCCTCCTACACTGTCGGTGGGAATGTAAACTGGTGCAGCCCCTCTGGAAAACAGTGTGGAGGTTCCTCAGGAAACTAACAATAGAACTCCCCTATGACCCAGCAATAGCACTGCTAGGAATGTACCCAAGGGATACAGGAGTGCTGATGCATAGGAGCACATGTACCCCAATGTTCATAGCAGCACTCTCCACAATAGCCAAAACATGGAAAGAGCCTAAGTGTCCATCAAGGGACGAATGGATCAAGAAGATGTGGTTTATCTATACGATGAAATACTACATGGCAATGAGAAACAATGAAATCTGGCCATGTGTAGCAACATGGATGGACCTTGAGGGTGTTATGCTGAGCGAAATAAGTCAGGCAGAGAAGGACAAATATCATATGTTTGCACGTATAGGAGGATTAGGAGGAACTTAATGGAGGACCATGGGGGAAAAGAAGGGGGGAAATGGTGGGGGAAAGGGGAGAGGCAAACCATGAGAGACTCTTGAATGCTGAGAACAAACAGGACTGATGGATGGGGCGGGAGGGATGGGCATGGAAGAGACCACTTGTGGGGATGAGCACTGGGTGTTATATGGAAACCAATTTGACAATAAACTATTTGTAAAAAAAAAAAAGAAAAAGAAAAAAAAAGAAACTCTGGAATTAAACTTGGCAGAATGAACTTTCAACATAGTATTTGTGTATGAGCCATTTTGGATTATTGGTTGTTAGATCTTTCCTATAAGTTTCGGGCTGTATCAAGGAAAAGAGGAAGCAGCCATGTTGAGAATAATGACTATAAAACTGATATTTTAGAGAATAGAGGTGGAACAGAGTTATATACATTCCCTCACTTTCTCTCTCTCATTTGATAAACTTGTCAAGTAAGTGACAAGTTAAAATACATAGGTGAATAAGAACTGATATTTGGTTTATATGAAGCTAAACTTCCTAGAGGATGCAGAGTAATGGAGTGATCAGTAACAAGGGAAAGTCCAAGGAAACAAAAGCTGGAAAAAAAAATTGAAGGAAGCCATATCTGGGATTAGTGAAGTGTTCCAGGGGTATGTATTGGTCATTTCGGGCTGCCATAACAGAATAGGACAAATGGGTGGCTTAAACAACAGGAATTTATTTCTCACCTCTATGGAAGCTGAGACATCCAACATCAAAGCACCAGCCAATTTAGGTCTCCCATGAGGACTCTTCCTGGTTTACAGGTGGTCACCTTCTCCCACATGGGTACCCTCCATGTAGAGCTATAGTCTCTCCTTTCTCTTAAAAGGAAACTAATCCCATCATGAGATCTCACCCTCATTACCTCATCCAAATCTAATCACCTCCCAAAGGCCCGCCTCCAGATACCATCATATTGGAGTTAGGACTTCAACATTAAGAATTTGGGGGAGAGGAGGAAGGTATATTTTGTCTGAGAAGAATAACCAGCCAAAAGGGTTAATATGTAAAATACATGTTGGAGAAAGCCAATTATTTGATAATTGAAATGTAGTTTGGCTGTGAAGAATGGTAGGAAGTGTGGGACACAGTTGGAAGAAACCTTTAAATATTAAGGTGAAGTGCTAGACTTTATGCAATGGGTACTAAGTGTTCCTTACATTCTCCTGAGTTGGGTAACATGTGTTTTAAAAAAAAAATCTCTTACCCTACAAAACACATGAGTTTCCAGTAAGTAGATTGTGTTAGTAATCCAGATATGAAGTGGTGAGAGTCACTCAAACTAATAACTTACATAATTATAAGGTTGCAAAGTGTGATTCAATATCCTTGTCAAGGAGGTGGAGCAGATATTATTAACTCTTCTATTTTATAGAATGAAATTGAAATACAAAGGTTAAAGCAATCTTCTTCAGAATACTGTTTTCCCTTCTGGACATCATATTTTTAAACAACTATATTCAGACATAATTCACATACCATGTAATTTATCCATTTAAAATATACAATTGAAAAGCTTTTAGCATATAAACAGAGTTGCACAACCATTATGGCCATCAATTATGTTTTCATTACCCCCAAAATAAACCCCATGACCCATAACCGTTATCCCCAATTTTTCTATCCCTGACTCCAAGTCCTAGGCAACCACTAATATACTTTCTTTCTCTATAGAATTGCCCATTTTGGACATTTTATATAAAAGAAACCATATGGCATGGTTTCTTGCAACTGGCTTCTTTTCACTTAGCATAAGGTTTTCAAGGTTCATCCATGTTGTAGAATGGATCAGGACTTCACTTCTGTTTACTGCTGAGTACTAAGGAGCATCATATGTTAGAAGTTAATTATACACCTGAAACTAATATAACACCGTATGTTAACTATATTAGAATTAAATTTAAAAAAAGAAAGAGACGTATTAAGACCAATTGAGACACATTCAGCTTAGAGTATCTAGGTCTTAAAGGGTCTCAAAACTGCGTTGTAACTCAAAACCGTCTGGCTATAATGTGGTACAGTTACAAATATTGGAAGAAAGCTGTAGCAAACAAATTTTAATTTGATGTGAAGAAAAATGGTACACAATCCTTAAAATGCCTAAAGGGAATAGGCATCTATAGAAACATACTCATTCATTCTTCTTCTTTCTTCCTTTCTTTCTTTCTTTCTTTCTTTCTTTCTTTCTTTCTTTTTTTTTTTTGAGAGAGAGAGAAAGAGAATCCCAAACAGGCTCCACACTCAGCACAGAGCGCATCCCAGGGCTCAACGCTGCGGACATCCCTGGCATCCTGACCTGAGCCAAATCAAGAGTTGGACACTCAATGGACTCAGCCACCCAGGCACCCTGAAACATATTCATTCTTGATGAAGATAGAAACATCTAGACTAGATGACTGTATATTGGGAAAGATCTAGAAATAGATAAACTCTTAGGATCCCTTCCAACCTTGAGATTTTATATTATTCAGAAGTCAGATGGGATTAGTGTCAGAAATGAGATTAAAATTCAGAAACTTCTTCTGGGCTCCAACCTTTTCCCTACTTATCCTGCCATATGACAAACGAGTAAAAGTGGGAAAAGAGAGAGTATCTGAGATGTGTGTACTTGGTATGGATTAGTGTAGGGGTAAGAAGAAACCAAAGAAGACAAGAGTCAGGACAACCTGACATGTACACACACATACATACATGCACACATGCATGTGTGCGTACACACACACACACACATGCAGAAGGGAGAAAGAAAGAGAGCAGAAGGGCAGTGTGTATCTTTGGCTCACTGAGAACCCACGTGACATGTAGACACTTTTCCATTGCCTATGTTGAGGTTTTTGCTTTCTAAGTGCGAAGGAAAGAGCTTGGTTTGGAGAGAGGCTAAAAAAAGTTAGAAAAACATGGCATCTGTAGCCCTCTTTAGCCAGAGACATAAAGGCCCAAACCAAAACCATTTCTATTAGAGATGTGGGCTTCCAGGCAAAGGTTGGAAAAGAAAAGCCCACTGAATTATTACTGAGAGACTTTATAGGACAAGTAGCTCTTTTTGGGGGTGCAGGTTACACTGTGGGGAAGAGGCAATGTAGAAGCTATCATCTCTGCATGGAACATAAACACTTCTCAGGCACCTGGGCACTAATGGACTAAAACTTCTAAAAACAGTGCTTTGGGTATGGACATTCACCTTCTCCTGATGGGCATTGGACACCAATAGTCAGTCTCCCTCAAGTAGCTTCACAGACAGTGGCCATGACAAAAGTAAGCTGGAAAAAAATGAGAAAAACATGGAGGATATTAAGCAATGACTTCGACCAAAAGACTGGTCTGTGAGCACATGTGAGCATGACACCACCTTGGTGGACTCTGAGAAATGTTTGGGGAATATTTTTAGGAGGCTTAATTTCCTGCTAAAGCAGGTAAGTCTTGAAGTCATTGTTGACGAGGCCAAAGGACATTGAGAAATATAATAGGACATAAGTGAAGGAGGGAGAGGTTTCAGAAAAAAAAAAGGGTAAAATGTGATTACAGATCCATCAGAAAAAATGCCCAGGGGGGCGCCTGGGTGGCTTAGTCGGTTAAGCGTCCGACTTTCGCTTAGGTCATGATCTCGCGGTTCGTGGGTTCGAGCCCCGCGTCGGGCTCTGTGCTGACTGCCAGCTCAGAGCCTGGAGCCTGTTTCAGTCTGTGACTCCCTCTCTCTCTGACCCTCCCCTGCTCACACTGTCTCTCTCTATCCTAGAAATAAAAAAATAAAAATATTAAAAAAAAAAAAAGAAAAAAGAAAAAACGCCCAGGGACAAGTATAAAAAGAATCGGCAATAGTAGTATCGTAGAAGCTCGAGGCAGGTAATCAGGTTAACTTTAGAGCAGTTCAGAGCTCTGTTTTCAACTGCATATTTAAAAGTCCCTTAACCTCTGTAAACTCAGTATCCCTATCTATAAAAGTGAGTTTGTTGAATTAGATCGTCTGCAAGGTCCCAATAATCCTGAGTGCCTATGAGTCGATCATTTCAACAGGAGCTGGTTGGCAAAGATTCAAAAGTACTCGGATATACTGTTGTAAATGGAATCCACACTGTCAAATTAAGAGTAAAGTAAATGCCGAGAATGCAGACCTTAATGAACAAACTTGTAAGGATTTTAATCACGAAGACTGGTAGACACATGAGATGGTAGATGGAGAGGTTTGAGATTCGTTGTTTCATTTTGGCCATGACTCTTCTTCTCAAGTGTTATGCAGGGGTGGAAAAAGAAATGGTTATGGTGCAGAGGAAAGAACGTAGCTGCTACACTTGCTGACCTCAGCCTCTGATTTTTCCATCTCATTCCCTGTGATACCTTAGTGCCACCAATTCTTTAATGCCATAGAGGCCTCGCATCCACTGACCATATACCTTTCCCCTGTCCTTCATGACTTGTCATGTGCTAAGTTCTCTCATTATGCAACTTATGTTCCATCCTCCACCAGGATAATCAGTCTTTTACGACATAACCTTCAAAACACTTCCATCATTGTATTCAATGGGGAAAACCTCAAATTTGGTTAAATCAGGTCTCTGCCTATATGTGTCTGCACCTGTACCACGGAGCTTGCCTGGAGGAAAACACTGTAGTCAGCAACTCCAACCTTCCATTTGTTCACTCCAAAAATCAGAAGTCAATGTTGATTCCTCCCTTTCCTCCAACCACAACATAGCCAGTCTATCAGGAAATCCTGTTAACTCTGCTTTCAAGTGAATCCAGAATGTGGCCAAATATCAACATCCACTGATACATGCTAGTTCAAATTATCTATGGAGTATTGCTATAGCCTGCTCCTACTTCCTCTGTTTCCACCACTATCTCCTACTATTGTCTAGCTGGCAACCAGAACCATCCTTTAAAAATGTCAATCAAATATTGCCTCTCCTCTACTCAGAACCATCCATTCACTTTCCATGTTACCTAGAGGAAAATCCTATCTAAAATTCTTATGATGACACAGGACTCATTTGATTTATCAAGTTCACCTCTTTCACCCCAGATATTATTTCCTGCCACCCTCCTCCTTGCTCTCTGTGTTTCAGCCTCATGGCGTTGAGGCTAATCCTTGAACTTGCCAAACACACTCCATCATTAGGCCTTTGCACTTATGTTCTACCTGAATGGAACAGTCTTCTGCCAGATATCTGCTTGACTCACTCCCTTATTTCATTCAGATTTCTGTTCAAATATCACCTTATCAGGGAAATATACTCCCTAACTGCCCACCTGTCACTCTTCTTTCCCTTACTATGCACTACCACTTCTTTGCACACGACACACCTATTTTGGTGATTATTTGCTTATTGTCTGTCTTCCCTCCTTGAGTATAAATTGAGAAAAGCAGAGACTGTGTTCCTTTTGTTTACTGTTTTATCTCCAATAGCTAGAACAGTAAATACCTATAGTGAATGAATAAAGGGGAGAAGCTGGATTTAGAGCATAAATCTAATCTTCTAAACCACTCATTAATTCATAAAACAAAATTAATTGAAGGCCCATCATGAGCCAGGCAGTGTTCTTAGCACTGGGAATAAGGTGATGCATAAGATGTATCACACTGGGGTGTGAATGGGGGCAGTGCTCAGAGAGAGATGTGAAATAAATGGGTAAGCTAATCAATTAAACTGGATACATTCAGAGTACTTGTAAGTGCTATGAAGAAGATGAAACCAAGTGTTTTATAAGAGAGCACACTACCTTGGGTCCTTTGAGAAGACACCAAGACAGAATTAGATATGCAAGAGATTTATGGGGGGTGTGTGTGAATGGAGCATAAAGGAGAGAGGGGAACAGGAAATGCTCCTTCAAATGGGTTGCAGCTCTGACACCTGGAGATGGAGCAAAGAAAAGAAGAAGGCCTGGGTAGAAATAGCTTCAGACTCTGGTGCAACTCTGAGAAAATCTTGAGCAGGCCAATGGGGATCCCTTCTCCCACCCCCTAGGAAATATTGCTCATTGGAGGAGGCCTGCCTTGAGTGGAAATGGCCTGAGTCTCATACCCTGACCTTGCTCAGTCATGGATTCTGGGCACCCTCAAAAGAGTGAAGTCTCAGGCCTACATGTGAACACTCAAGTGGGTCTCAAGGTGGACAGTTGGAGGCAGTCAGTCAACCATACTCCCCCAAAGGGTTATCAGAGTGACACAATTCCATGGCCACAATAGGAAGTTACTCTAAGAGAAGAGTTAGGTACTTTGAACCAACTGTTTAGAGAAATCATTCTTAGGAGGTGACACTTTTGAACTACGAAGTGGAAGATAAGAAGAAATCGGATTGAAGGAAGGGGATTCTAAACTCTCTCACTGTCAAAGTGCAAGTGCAAATTCCCTGGGGTCAACTGAGGTTGGCCCATGCAAGGAACTTAAAGGGCAGTTTAACTGAAATATAACCATGAGGTTGAGGGGGTGGGAGATGAGACAGACGGGGGCTGCAAGGTAGGCAGGGGCTGGTCCTATAAAGCTGAGTAGACAATTCAAAGGAGGACAGAATTTATTTTAACTTAATTCTTAATTAGAATTTGTAAGCTTCAAATTTTTCTTCAAAACTGAATATATAAGCAGAAGTGCTGTGATGATTAAATAACATAATGTATAACATAATTCCTGGCACATCATTCGCTCAGAGTTACAGTACTTTTCTTTCTGCTTTGTCAGATCCAAGAGTTTATGTATTTTACTCTTTAGCAGAATAGGAAAGAGAAGATACTAAAGTAGAAAAGACAATCCATGGCTTTGAGGGCCAAGACAAGGGATTTGCATAAAATCCAAAGAGGAGAGATTAGGTCATAGTCAAATTCATGATAGAGTATCCATTTGTATCTTGATGGAAAATGCTACATTTTGGAATCTATTTTTGTGATTCTTATCTGCCTTGTTATTTTCATGGTTATCAAGCTTCCTACTTTTCCTTTTGAGAATGGGCCTTCAAATGAGCCCCTATCTTTTTCTTTCTGCCATGTTTATCTGACTTTACCAAAATTCCTAAAATGCTGTTCTAATAAAGGATCAACCGAACCTTGGGCCAACTTGAAGCGAAGGCCAGCTAGCATCTCAAGAGCCAGCTACCTGGCTTTATTAAAGTCTAAGTGTTTATTTACTACATTGGATTGAAAAAGAGCTATATTGACACCTCCCCCTCAGTTTATGCTCCCTGCTGGCTCAGCTGTTTCTCTTCCACTCTAGCTCTGTTTAAGCTGTGAAACTGACATGTGTATCTCTCGTTCAGCTCAGCAGGAAATGCAACAGAAGGGTTGATAGGGACTGGGAGTAGGAGCCAGGCCAGAGGGATTCAGGGAAGTGCTGAGTGCCTTTTCTGTCCTAATTACAGTTATCTGGCAATATTATTCCAAATAATGGTAGTAAAGAGTCTCGCACAAATTTGTTCAGTATCAGTACCTTTATTAGGTTACGTATGGATTAGGGACTAAATGAGACAAAATACATTTCATAAGTTATTAAAAAATGAGCTTTGTGTAAGAGGTCAGGGTCACTGAATGGGGGAACAAATCACACACCAGGAACTTTAAGACATGAAACTCTACCGAATTTTCTGTGTACTGAAAAACAGCAGCATGCAAAATGGAGAGTTAATTACTCAGACACTGAAGACCAAATTCTAAATGTCCTGTGAAAAGACAGGGGGTAAAATACAGGTATTGGCTTGAGGCCTGCCCAAAGTACACTGCTTTTTCACAAGTAAGCCTGAGCATAATGGCCCATGAATTGTTAATATATGTGCTGTTCAGCTCTCAAACTTCAGCCCCAGTTCAACCTCAACCTTTTTCAAAGCTCTACCTGGGACATCCAGGGTTGCACAGCTACTGACAGTGTGGGACTTTCATTCACAAATTGCTGCAATCCTTTTCGAAACAGCTCTTTGGGAACTCCTGGAAGAGGAAGAGAGTTTATACTGGCAAGGTACTTTCAAGAATTTCTTGGTCCTAGAAAGTAAAATTTAAAATAATTTCAAAGCTTTACCCTAATCTCTAGCAATTTCTCGAAGCAGAAATGGACCAGTGACCTATACTATGTTGAGCCACTAATAATGGCTTTTTCAGCAACAAAAAGTTCATTCTGAGACAGAGCCAAAATGTGGAGAAAGGTAAAGCAGGGCATTCGGCTCCTTTTAAGAAGTCTGCCTTCCATAATGTTGAGAGTTTTCTTTAGCAGAAAGTGACTCACTGAAGGGCATTTTCGATAGGACAGGAAAACAGTGAAAAGAAAACTGTAGGTTCCCCTGCGTGGCTCACTAGGTTAAGCATCCAACTTCAGCTCAGGTCATGATCTCATGATTCAATGGTTCGAGCCCCACTTTGGGCTCTATGCTGACAGTTCAGAGTCTGGAGCCTGCTTCAGATTCTGTGTCTCCTTCTCTCTGTGCCCCTGCCCCATTCATGCTCTGACTCTCAAAAATAAGAAATGTTAAAAAAATTTTTTTAAAGAAAAATGTAGCATAAGTACTTGTGATTGCAAGTGTGGTTAGTGTTCATTTTGATAGTAATTTTATTGTCTTGAGTTTGAACACATGTGGAAATGTGAAGTGGTTAACTTTTCCTTAATTGAGATATAATCCATGTGTGGAATTCAGCATGTTAAAGTAGAAAATTCAGTGGTTTTTAATATAGTCACAGAATTGTGCAATCATTTACACCTAATTTCAGGACATTTTCATCACTCTGACAAAGAAACCCCTTACCCTGTAGCTGTCATTCCCAATCCCCTACTCACTCTGGCTCTTGGCAACCACTAATCTGTTTTCTGCCTCTATGGATTTGCCTCTTCTAGACATTTCATATAAATGGAATCATACAATGTGTATTTTGCATCTGGCCTCTCTCACTTAGCATAACATGTCGAGTCTTATCCAAGGTGTCACATGTATCAGTACTCCATTTCTTTTTAATTGCTTCGTATTATTCTGTTGTCTAGATATGCCACCTTTTGTTTTACCATTCATCAGTGAGTGGATATTTGGGTTATTTCCACTTTGGGACTATTGCAAAATGGGATGATATGTACATTCATGTGCAAGTATTTGTTTGAATATCTGGAACATTACAAACTGCACAGTCCTCTGTTACTGTTTGGTCATTGTCTTTCACAATTTTAAGATTCACTATGGTCAAACAATTTTTTACCCATAAGTAAAGGATTATCACATATCATGGTGCTGGTCACAGAGCAGGAATTCAAATATCTATTAGATGAGTGGATGAATGGATAATAAGTGATCTTAGTGGTTTCATTAAAAACATTAAAGGCATCTTATTAAAAGAAATGTCTTCTTTTTTTGCCAATAAAGTATGCTCCCACTGTTTTGCGGTTGTCCTAACACTTGAAGGAAGCAAAATAAGTTCAGGGCAGTAACACGAGCCTAGGAGTGAGGAGACACATAGGTTTTAGTTCTGCTCTGAAACTCATTTGCTCTAAGCATTGGGTAAAATGATTATCTTCAGTTTCCGCATCTGTCAAACGGTAATAACTGTTTTAATTACTTGACAAGTTGTTGGGTGGATCATAGGCAATAATACATTTATAACCCTGAGTCAGCTGCTGCTTCTCTGCCCTTGAAATCCTGGGTGGTGTATGCTCTGTCTCTGCCTCTGCTTTTGTACATGTTTCCTCTCTTTCTTACTGATTTGGTCCAGACATGCTTAATTTATTACACACACACACACACACACACACACACACACACCCCTCATTCCTGTAAAGTCCACAGAGCAGGCATATAACCCAGACTACTCGGGAACAACTAAAAATCACATATTGGTTATTTCTCTTCTTAAAAGTATTTTGGGGGAGGGGACAGGATGGGAGTGCTTGAGGTAGTCCACCATCAGGGAGATTTTTACAAGTTCTTCATTCTATGCAGCTTTGCTTCCCAGCATATCTTGGTTCCTCTGCCTCTGCTTCCCCTCATTTTCCTCTCCAATCCTCCTAGGAGAAAAATCTAACACCTTTCATTTTGTGAAGTAGAGGATCCTCAAGCACTCTGTTGTTCTTATCAACTGAACACCACACCCTCAGGATCTCACTTCTCTTTCAAATAGCTTGCCAAGGTATTTTCCCCTCAGCAAAAATAGTTCTATCCCTTAGAGAAATTCTGTTTCTATCTGTTAAGATAATACTTTTTTTCATTTCATTCACATGAAAAAGTCCTTTGGAAAGTTTAGGAGAGTAATGGATATTTTAGGCATTTTATGTTTGACAATCCATTTTCTTGGGAGGAAATAAGGGTCTCTCTTCCCAATCTATTGGAGAATAGCAGTTCTCATTCTGACTTGCCCTCATCTTTCATCACAATTTAGAACTATGGGTCAGCACATAATCCAAACAGAAGGAGATTCCCTGTCAATTTATGGTTGGAAATGGGAGAGAAACATCTTTAGGTGGCTAGATCTGTAAAATATATATTCTAGCTCTGGGGTCAGTCACATTTTCATTCAAGTAGAAAAGGAATCTAGCTTTAGTTTTTTGTTTTTTGTTGTTTTTTTTTAATGCTTCAGAGCAAAAACACAAGTAGAAGAGAGAAGGAGAGGTAAGTGCTTCCAGTTCTTTCTTGAGACCTTGATATGCTTTTAGTTTCAGATACGAGGAGGAGATGCTTTTGTATCCTTATAATACAACCCTTTCATTATCTTTTGCTCCACTTAAGCAACTTTGAGTTGATTTCTTTTGCCTACAATCACACGATTCGTAATAAAAGAAATATTTACAAAATGAGAACTTGTTATTACTATTAAATTTTTTTCTAAGCTTCCAGGAATAATATCTTTTTGATTTCTAAGTGTATTTGTATATTTTACCTCATTTGATTCTCATGACAACCCTGTGATATAGGCGGCATAAGATTTATTGTCCCATATTATAAATGAGGAAATAGACTTTCAGAGAAATCAACTGGCATGCCCTTGGTAAAATAGTAATTAACAGAGCCCCAAAGAGAGGACAGGGCTTCTTGGTGCTTCTAGGATACCCCAGAGATGATACAGGGAAAAGTGGCTTTTAACCGAATTTCTAATACATTGATATAAAAGGCATAACTGTTAGAAATTTAACAATTCTTAAACCCCAGTTAGTACACATTAAATTGAAGGAAATTGTAGTAAAATCCCAGTGTAGGACATAGGATGCAAAACCCTTATTGATAAGATAAACAGATGAAAAATACTATACTGCTCCTATCCAAAAAAATGTCACATGATTTCATTTATAGGGCAAGTAGCATAACTGGTTCAAATTGCTGGCTTTTTCTATGTTAACTGTACTATTTAGATTTTATTTTTAGGTAATACCACAAAATATTTCCTCTCCTGCATCTATAATTTTCTCTGTGTTAAACTTGAATCTTTTTCTGTCTAGGAACCAAACAATGGCCTTGGAACACTGGGGATATATAATTCACACAGTACAGAAATACCAAGCCCAGTGTGTACTAAAAATACTTGGAAAATCAAGATAGTCCTACTCTGCTTTTACTTTTCTTCTAATGTGGTGTGCATTGTAAGTTCTCTGGAGGTATCCCTGTTATTCTGGATACCTGGAGTTGATCTAATAGGATGGAACACAGAGAGTAAGTGGTATGAGAACAATTCCATTCCCCATCCCCATCCCCATCCACAAACCCCTAGGACTGTCCTAGATAGAAGGTTGAACATCAGAATAGAGATGATACACACTTTCTCAGGAGGGCAGGACCAAGGTACCAGGCTCTTTGTCTTCTGAGATTGTATTCAGGGCATCTTCTCAGAGACAGGCAAAAATGATAGTTATAGGCCAGAGCTTTTAACCCCTTACGTCCAGAAACTCATATTCTGTTTTTCAAAATAGCAGTATTTATCTGAAATTATACTAAAAGTGCTCTCAGACAGGTGAATTCATCATAACATGTTTTCCCAATTGGAACTGTCTGAAATAGAATCTTTTGAAGTTTATTAATTTATTTTGAGAGAGAAAGAGTGCAAGTGGGAGAGGGACAGAGAGAGTGTGAGAGAGAGTCCCAAGCAGGCCCCTCGCCCAGTATAGAGCCCTATGCTGGGCCTCAGACTCACAACTATGAGATCATGACCTGAGCTGAATCAAGAGTCAAATGCTCAGCTGACGGAGCCACTCAGGTGCCCAATTTATTTATTTTTTTTTCATTTCTTTCAGCTCTGCTGTTGTTCCAATTCTTCTTGGATTTTTTTTTTCTGAATTTTCTAGACAAGTGACAGTATTGGGCCACTTAGTCTGAGTTAGACTGGGATGCCATCCAGTTTCACATTCCTTGACCTTTCTCATACAACAGATATGCTTTATAAATTATCTATTCATTTAGTCATACATTTATTCAATAATTACCTATCAAGTGCTGTATAGGGCAGACACTGGCCTGGGCCTAAAAATATGGAACACAGACGCAGAGAAATAATGAAATCATGTCCCTATTCTCTGTGAGCTTCCATTTATTTATTTATTTTTTAATGCTTTATTTATTTCTAGGAGAGAGAGAGACAGCGTGAGCAGGGAAGGGTCAGAAAGAGAGGGAGTCACAGACTCTGAAACAGGCCCCAGGCTCTGAGCTGGCAGTCAGCACAGAGCCCGACGCGGGGCTCGAACCCATGAACCATGAGATCATGACCTAAGCAAAAGTCGGACGCTTAACCGACTAAGCCACCCAGGCGTCCCTGTGAGCTTCCATTTAAATGGACATTCAAATAGATAGTGATAAGTGTAGGACAAAATAAACAGAGAAGATAAAGAGTAGTAGGCAGAGGCCACTTTAAATGGTGGAGGGGGAGGGAAGGATTCTTCAAAAATGAGCTTTAAGCTGAAATATGATGGATGAGAGGGATCCAGGTGAAGGGTAAGGGTGGGAGGAAGATCATGTCAAGGAGAGAACAGGGACATGGACAGAGGAAGAGCAGTACGGAGGCTAAGTGGCTAAAGCATGGATTTTGAGCCAACAGTGATACAGAGGACCTGTTTGCAGAAGTAAAGAGGAGCTGAATCATGGAAAGACAAACAAGGGAACAAATAGAAGACAATAAACAAAGAGGTGATGTGATCTTATTTTAAGAGATCATGCTTGCCACAATTTACAGAATGGGAGAATTGTCAAAGAGAGCAAGGAGACTAATTAGAAAGTTTTTGCATTACCTTAGGAAACACAGGAAGATAACTTAGAACAGGGCAGGTGCAGTTCAGAATTAGAACTGACATCTTTTAGATAAATTCAAAACATATTTTAGAGTTAGATTAACAGGACCTGGTAAACAACTGCATATCAGGGCTGATGGTGTGGAACATACAGAAATCAAGCATAATTTTTAGATTTTTTTTTTTTTTTTGCTTAATTAAGTGGCAGGGTCCTTGCATTAAGTGGGAGAATAGAGAGTGAAGTGGGTTAATGGGAAGGATTATTCACCTTCCTTTTGAACACAGTTGAAGATGTCAGATAGGCAGTTGAACACATGTTTCTAGAATGTGTGATCTAGAATTCAGACCTGGGGGACAGGTCAGACCTGACAAATAAATTTGGGATGTGAAAGTCAAGAAATGCTAGCTAGAACTATGAGACATAAAAAAATAACCTAGGAAGATGTGGATAATTAAGAGGAGGAGGCAAACTAAATCCTGGGTCAGAAGGAAAAGAAAGGAGGTAAATGAGACGCTGACTTTGAGGCAACAGTGAAGTAAGAGGAAAAGCCCGAAACTGTTAGGAATTCAGGAGGGAAGGTTTCCATAACAGCATTGCCAACGAATGTGTTGAATGCTGTCAAGAGGTCATGTGGGTTAAACACTGAGAAATTACTATTGGAATTGGCAACTGTGAGGCAGTTGGAGACCTTGAAAAGAACAGTCAGTGGAAAGGGGAAACAAGTCAAATATGTGTAGTTTGGTGGATGAATTGGAGAAATAAAAAGTTGGAGAGGAGAAGGCAACTAAGGAGAAAATGTTTGCTAGGAAGAGAAGTAGGAAAATAGACTGTAACTAAAGGAAATGAGGGGTTAGGAAAGAGATTTGAAACTAGAATTAGTAGAGAATATCTGTGGGCTGGGGGACTTACTCCAGTAGAGAAGAATCGATGGGTGATGAAAAGATAAAGAGAATGAGGAGGTAGGAAACAGGACGCATGACTGAGGCAGTGAAGGCCTTAAAAAGGCAAGAGGGGTTGGAACCTAGCACATATAAGAATAGATTTGAAAGGACAGTTCCTCTATGTCAGTAGAAAAGTGCAGGGAGAATGAATATATTTGCTGCTGGGAGTGTGAGGAGTTCACCTGTAGTAACTTTTCTCTGTGAACCGGGAGGTGAGATGTGCATCAGCTGAGAACTAATGGCTGTGGGAGAGGGGAGGCAGGTATGAAATAAGTGATGACCTCAGGTAGAGGAGGGGGTATATTCATCAGGCCTTGGAAAGGAAGGTTCTGTTATATTTTAATATCATTATGAATCAGTTACTTTTCCAGACATGAAACATGAGTCCATCAAGTAATACAACTGACATATTTTTAAGGGTTCAGGAAAATAAAATCCCATGTTAATTTTAGAATTAGCTTTCTCATAATTGTTAGCATCTGATTCTGTTTCCACTTCGCCCATTTATTCTCTGTTCCATCTTTAGTGCTCTGGGAAGCCCTTGATTATCTATACATACAGATTCCTGGCTAGACTCAATGTCTAAATATCTTCAATGAAGAGTGATATTTAAATAGGAATAGTTAGATATAATGAGAAGTCTTAGAACTACCACTTATTGTCCTGTAAATTCAGGCATTATATTATTGAAGGGTCTGCATCATATTTTCCACAAGGCTTTTCCAAAATGTACACATAGGCACATGCATGAAAATCCCTTTTCAAAACATCCAGATAAATGAATAAAATAAACTGTAAGGTAATTTAATATCTTAAAGGATATAAATCACAAAAATATGGATTTTAGAAAATCATAATAAGATTAGAACCTAATGTGTACTAAAGCAGTAGTTACTGTCTTACTAAATATACCAAATAAATAAAATTCACCAGGTTAAAATGAAAAGTCTTTTAAAAATACATCTAAAATGCCAGATTGGGCTCTGCTATGTAGGTTCTTTTTTTTTTTTTTTTTTTTTTTTATTTCTAGAGAGAGAGAGACAGCGTGAGCAGGGAGAGGGTCAGAGAGAGAGGGAGACACAGACTCTGAAATAGGCTCCAGACTCTGAGCTGGCAGTCAGCACAGAGCCCGACGCGGGGCTCGAACCCACGAACCGCGAGATCATGACCTAAGCAAAAGTCCAACGCTTAGCCGACTAAGCCACCTAGGCGCCCCTCTGCTATGTAGGTTCTATCTGTGCATTTTCAACTGGGATATTATGTGGGCTGTGATTTCAGTATATGTGTTTGTATGAATGTACATGACAAAATAAGTTTTTTTCCATGAGTAACAAATCAATAGAGAATGCAAATATATTAATTTTTAATTTTCTTAGTGCACTGAATTCCAATGGATTTATTACTTAGTTGAATTATGCATTATGTTTACTGGGTAAATGGAATTATAAAATTATCTTTATATTATCTCACTGGACTCTCCATTGATTGGCCCAGGTCTCACAGAAGATTAGTATGTAGGAGTTTTTGTCTTTCTTATTAACTTGTAACTAATCTGTCATACCAACACAAACACAGAAAATGTTCTCTTTCCTAGTCTTATTTCAAAACACCTAAAATAAGTACATTCAGAGGTTTCAAATGAACAGACCTCTCTGCATTTGGTAGGAGAGATGCCTTCGAGATGGTCATTTAAGTTGTTCCTTCAGTTTGTATCAGAACCTCACCTCTGAGGCTTCAGACCATCATCAAGAGCCTCAATGTCTTTTTATTTAAAAAAAATTTTAATCTTTTATTTATTTCTGAGAGAGAGAGACAACACAAACAGGGGAGGGTCAGAGAGAGAGGGAGATACCGAATTTGAAACAGGCTCCAGGCTCTGAGCTGTCAGGACAGAGCCCAACACGGGGCTTGAACCCACGAACCGTGAGATCATGACCTGAGCCGAAGTCAAACACTTAACCGACTGAGCCTCCCAGGCAACCCAGCCTCAGTGTCTTTGGATCTTCTCACTTAACTGATCTCCTGATTAAACCCAACACCATCTATTAACTGATGAGTTCCATGAATCAACTAGTTCTACTAGCCAACTAGTTCCACTGATCAAAATATGAAACCTAGAAATATCTACTTCACCTTCTATGGACTTTTCTTCTTAAATGTAATTAGGCTTTATGTATATTTATATCTGACAATTACCATCTATCTACCTGGTTCAGATGACAATCATGTCATGTCCCTATCTATGAAATATAGGTTTGACCATTTATTTTAGATCTCAGTCTGGGATAATTTTGACAATGAAAGAGGGTGCCAAAATAATTACAGAGTTTCTTGAACTGCTTATCTCTCTACCCCTGAAATTATTTTATTGTAATGCTGAAATCATACAGTGATTTCTAAAAATAAAAGCCTATATCTATGTTCATTAAAGCAAAATTTTTAACATTTATATTGAATTTGTGAATATTACAAATATTAGAATCATTTTTCTTACACATACTCATGCTCTTTAATCAGTTTGTTATATAATGCCTTTGATGTTTTTCTTAAGAATGCATTTTTCAGCATTTTTTCTTAAGAATATCTTAATTATTTTCAGTTTTCATATAATTATCTTCAATGATCTTCAATGTTGTGTTTTGTAGTTATTAATTTGAAACTGTTGATAATTTAGATAACTATTTCTCTGTAGATCATATTTTTAATTATCTCTTTATAGATGTTAAGCTCCCTGGTAAGACTTGAGCATCTTTTGCTAAATGGAAGATACTGTCAATTCTTTTTTTATTTTTGCAATGCAAATGTGCAAATAGTTAAACTAAATAGTTGGGCAGGTTTATTATTGTGTCTCCATTTAGACAACGTTTCTTTGATGTATATTTTATAAGAAACACTTGTCAGATAAGTTATCTCTCTTTCTTAGTTTTTTGGTTACTTTACCATCTTTGAAATTGTAGGACTTTCATTCAATTTTGATAGAAATTATACATTTATCCATTAAAATGAAGGTTTTTATCAAAACATTCATCCCACAATTTGAGATACTATAAAGTACAACTGGAGTATTAAAAGAATAAGTCATGTACCCTGAGCTCTCATCCTTCACTTATTTAATCTCTCTCTTGCTTTTGTACAAATACAATTTCATGCCTTCCTGATTTTAACACTGTTTTCAATTTTATTTTTATATAACCTTGAAAAGCTGAAGCTTTTTGTTGTTACGTTGGCATTAACTATTTTCAACTTTAATTTTGAACAAAATACAAGCAAAATTTAGAGGCTTATCTAAAATTTACTTTTTTTTAATGTAAATTCAATTCCACTGAAGACCTTTCAGGCTGTTTTACAAATTTTGTGTTTCAAGTCTCAAAAATTTCTTTATTTAAAAAAAACATTTTTTAATGTTTATTTGTTTTTGAGACAGAGAGATAGAGTGCGAGTGGGGGTGGGGGGCAGAGAGAGAGGGAGAAACAGAATCTGAAACGGGCTCCAGGCTCTGAGCTGTCAGCACAGAGCCGGACGCAGGGCCTGAACTCAAGAACTGTAAGATCATGACCTGAGACGAAGTCAGGCACTTAACCAACTGAGCCACCCAGCCGCCCCTCAAAATTTCTTAAAATTGTACTGATGATGAGCACCATGCACAAACACTTACTTCAGGGCTGAAATATACCTACATTTGTTTACTATCAGCTTTATCCCCCAAATTTTGTAGTTTATTCTATGAACATACTTTAAAAGGCATACATTTTGACATCTGCATCCTCTGTTTTGCCTATAGAGCATTGCACTTTTAGGGATTCACTTAATTACCTGTAACCACAACCATTTCAAATACATCTCTTTTTGGGCTCATTGCTTCCAAATGGGTTTGCAGATTGAATTTTTGTATGCACAGCCTTGTCATTCTGAGTAGGATCTACTTCCCCACCCCTTGGCTTATTTAGGACAGTGGCATGTGGACAGATTTAACAGTGTGCTAGTTTTGAGGCTCATGTTTAAGAGGCCTGCAATTTAGGAGCACCTGGGTGGCTCATGTGATTAAGCATCCGGCTATTGGTTCATGAGTTTGAGCTCTGCCTTGGACTCTGCACTGACAGCTCAGGGCCTCCTTGGGATTCTCTCTCTCTCTGTCTCTGCCCCTCCCCTGCTCATGCTCTCTCTCTCTCCCCCTCCCTGAAGTATTACAGTATGGAGCAAAGCTGACCTATATATTTAAATCTAGTCACCACCCAGTCGTCACTCCTATCTTCCTAATCTGAGCCGCCATCACTTCACTCCAATTATTGCCTTCATCTATTAGCTGGTTTTCCTGTTGTCAGTGAATCACACATCCATATGAATCAATAGTTTGTTTTAAGCCACTGAATTTTGGTATAATTTATTATGCAGCATTAATGTGGCAATGGCCAATTGACACAATAGGTTTCTTACATTAGCTAGACATTGTTTTTATCACAATGCTTACTCACCAAAAGACATATTTATATGATCATTATAAAAAGTTATATCCTAAATGTTGAACATTTTAACTGAATTTACAACTTTTATGTCATTTTCAAGTGTCAGATGTTTCACTTTCTCCAAAATTTTCACTTAGACTCCATAAATAGGGTGGAAAAAACTGAAGTTTTATTGGAATTAAGCTACATGAGTTCTTTTATTTTGTTTTTGAGAGTGAGAGCAAGAGGAAATTAGGGAAGAACACACACGCCCATGCACAGGCACAAGTAGGAGGGGGGCAGAGGGAGAGGGAGAGACAGAGACAGAGACAGAGAGAAAAGGAGAGAGAATCTTAAGCAGGCTCCAGGCCCAGTGTGGAGCCCAGCCCCACGCAGGGCTGATCTCACAATTGTGAGATCATGACCTGAGTTGAAATCAAGTGTCCGATGCTGACTGAGCCTCCTAGGTGTCCCAGAAGTAACTGACATGAATTCTTACTGGGAACACCACTATTGTTTCACTTTTCATATGTTGCCAAGAAAAACTGGGATTGAAAGTTAAACTAAATGAAATGCACACACACACACACACATTCACTTGATCTAAATGACAACTCATGCTTCTCAGTATAAAATGTATAAATTGTTGCCTTTGGAAACATTCTTCTTAAAATAAGTATTAACTTTGACATATATGTTGATGTTTTTTCAAAGAGGTGTCTTGTGACTGTATAGTGACTACTAGCTTTACTAAGGTCCCTGGGGTGAATGGTTTGCACTGGTAAGTTTTTTTGTGTGTGCATAAGTTCACATTAATTATTCACTTATTTGAGAAGTAGCTACTTAGTACTAGTTTACATTAAATACATTTTTCATATTTTGATCTCACTGCTGCCAAACAAGTCTATTGGAAGATTAAAAAATCTTTACCAAACAATAAAATAAACATTTGTAATTTACAATATTCAATAAATGACTAAACCTCTATAGCAAGAGATTTTAAAGTACTCTCTCTAAAAACCTAGGCAGTGAGCTCTCTGACATTGTCCTTAGCAACATATTTATAGATATGTCTCCTGAAGCAAGAGAAAAAAAAAAGCAAAAATAAATTATTGGTACTGCACCAAAATAAAAGACTTTGCACAACAAAAGAAACCATCAATAAAATGAAATGGTAACCTAGTGAATGGGAGAAGATATCTGCAAATTATATCTTTAATAAGGGGTTAATATCCAAAATATATAAAGAATGTAAACAACTCAACAACAATGAAAAAAAACAAACAATCTGACTTTAAAATGGGCAGAGGACATGAAGAGACATTTTCCCAAATCCCTACAGATGCCAACAGACACATGACATCAATATCACTAATCATCAGGGAAATGCAAGTCAAAACCACAATGAGAAATCCCTTTATACCTGTCAGAATGGCTAAAACAAAAGACAAGAAATAAGTGTTGGTAAGGATGTGGAGAAAAGGGGAACCTTGGTCCATTGCTGGTGGAAATGTAAATTGGTGTAGCCACTATAGAAAACAGTATGGAGGTTCCTCAAAATATTAGAAGTAGAAATACTATATGATCCAACGATTCCACTACTGGTTATTTACCCAAAGAAAACAAAAACACTAACTCGAAAAGATATATGTTTATTGCAGCATTATTTACAATAGCCGAGATATGGAAATAATCGAAGTGCCTATCAATAAAAGAATGGATAAAGATGATATGGTATAGATATACAATGGAATATTACTCGGCCATTAAAAATGAGATCTTGCCATTTGCAACAACATGGATGGACCCAGAGGGCATTACACTAAGCGAAATAAATCAGACAAAGACGAACACCATATAACATCACTTATATGTGGAATCTAAAAAACAAAACAAATACAAACAACCACAAAAACCAGACTCTTAGATACAGAGAATAAACTGGTGGTTGCCAGAGAGGAGGTGGGTAGGGGGATGGGCAAAATACATAAAGGGAATTAAGAGATACAAATTTCCAGTTACAAAATACATAAGTAATGGAGATGAGATGTATAGAGAATATAGTCAATAATATTGTAATCATGTTGCAGGGTGACAAATGGTGACCACGCTTATCATGGCAAGGACTGAAAAATGTGTAGAATTCTTGAGTTTATATGTTGTACACTTGATACTAAAATAATATTGTATGTTAATTATACTTCAGTCAAAAATTAAGCACTTTCTTTATATTACAGAGGTATTATGTATACTTAACCATTAATTTTCCATGTTTCCTGTTGACCCTGTGGACTGTTAATTGGTAGCTTTATGTGTCTTTCAAGTGTCTGGCAGAGACTGAAATTACAAATGCTTTTCCAGTAACCACCTGAAACTGCAAAGAGAAAACTGTTCGTAGCCACCCAGGTCCAAGTGTACTTGGTATTATCATCAGTGAGCGCCCCCATGCTGTCCTTGGAAGGGACGTGTTAGTTACTTTGACTATGAAAAGATGCCAGGGGTGGAGGGGAGGAAGGTAGGTGGTTACGAAAGGTCATTTTAAAGGGTATCACCTGTGATTCTGATAGACCACAAAAGAAGCTGCAAATACAAAGAATAGATCCATCCGACTCATTCCTGATTATTTTAATATAAATATTAATACTAATACTTTGACGGAAATGAAAAATCCTGGATAAATACTGAGTAGGTGTCAATGAGGCCTGAGTCAGCAAAACTGGGACACCCCCCCGCCCCCCCCCACCCGCCAACACACACAAGAGCCGTGGGCTCTTAATTGAATTGGCCTCCCTTAACTCATTGTTCCTTCCATTCTAAGCCCTTCTCCAAAAGAAAGAAAAAAAATAACAAAAAGAATACAAAAGGCAAATTGTAGTAAAATGTCTCTGGTACTGATCCACCGAAGATTTGCCTTGAACCCAGAAAAATCACATATCTATTCTGTGGGTTTAGTATATTCTTATGGTAAAAGGTTATGTATCAGTTTTTTTCAGGCTTGCTGGCATCAGCCATTATAATCATCCGTCTAATGTCTTTGGCTCACAATAACTATCTGATTATAATATTGCTTCCCACACATATTTGCCCCAGGAAAAGAATGTGCTGATCAAACATGAGTATCCTTTCTTCTCCTCGATAACATAATCTTATTCTGAAATAATGAGTCGCCTTTCTGGCTTGATAAACAGTCTAACAAAAACACTTTGAATGTATCTTCCTTTTGGATATCACCCTACATCTTTTTCTGTTACAGTCTATTCTTAGAAGAATAGTCTTTGTCTCTGATTCAACATCCATTCATTCATTCAACTAATGTTTGTAGAGGACTCGATACATGAAGGGAAGAAGCCTTCTAGCTACATTTAGTGGACTGTCAAACTAGGACCCAGTTTTGTGTGCTTTTCACTCTCTTATGACTTCTTTAGATTTTGAAATCTTTTCAAGTCCTGCAAAGAAAGCGAGTAGAGTGTTCAACTACTTGAATATTTAAGAATTTTTACATTTAGTTCAATGACATACTGAGTCTTACCAAAATTATTTTAAATTTGATTTTATTTTAAAATTTCCAACCTAGAGTACTATGTAAATAAAATCTCATTTCCACCCAGTTCTGCACTGTGCCTATTTGTTTAAACTGACTCACTCAATGGCCCAGTTATAATACGTTGATTCTCAAGAAAATCCAAGATATGAAAAAGTAAAGTTGAATACGATTTGAGTTACATTTCTCTGGAATTTATTTTCTTTCCACACCACCTGTGACCTTTCAACCTCGCAGCATACTAGCTTTTTAATCTCTTCAGCATTTCTTCTCAAACTCAGTGTACGTGCAAACATCCAAGGATCTTGTGAAATTAAAATTATGATTCAGCAAATCTGGCACAGAGTCTGAGAGTCTCCATTTCTCCAGGAGCTGTGGATACTGCTGATCCAGGGGCCACATTTGAGTAACAAAACCCTAGAAGACCAAGATATTAATAACTTGTTATGTTTTATAAAGAGAATTCTTACAAAGAACAACATGCATACATTGTGATAAATATTCTTGGTAACATACAATGATTTGCCCTTAGGGCCTAAGCCGTGCACCTGGCATTGCCCAGGAATGCAGAATCACAGAATAAACCTTTTGTTTTAAAAACTAAGCATAGGGGCACCTAGGTGGCTCAGTCGGTTGAGTGTTCAACTTCAGCTCAGGTATGATCTCACATTTCGTGGGTTCGAGCCCCGCATCGGGCTCTGTGCTAACAGCTCAGAGTCTGGAGCCTGCTTCAGATTCTGTGTCCTCCTCTCTCTCTGTCTCGTCACTGTTCATGCTCTGTCTCTCTCCCTGTCTCAAAAATATATAAAATATAAAAAAAATAAAAACATAAAAACTAAGCATAAACCAAAATTGCTACAAACCAATAAGTTGGTCATTCTAGACAATATCAGATCTTTAGGTATGGACAATTGTGTTCATTAGTATAAATGATAAATGTTTAGCTCATTAAAGATTCTTAGCTGTAAACACAGAACTCAGTATGCATACCAGGCTTGTGGAAATTATTTTTTATTTTAAATTTTTTTTTAATTTTTTAAAAATTTATTTCTGAGAGAGAGAGAGAGACAGTGTGAGCAGGGAGGGTCAGAGAGAGAGGGAGACACAGAATCTGAAACAGGCTCCAGGCTCTGAGCTAGCTGTCAGCACAGAGCCCGACTCAGGGCTCGAATCCACGAACCAGGAGATCACGACCTGAGCTGAAGTCTGACACTTTACTGACTGAGCCACCCAGGCACCCCCTGTGGAAATTATTTTAAACACAGTATTTAGTCAAGAATTTGAGAACAACAGTATTATTAATGTCCTATGTGTATGCTCTTGTTCCATAACAAACTGTTTAACATATTGCTATTGATGTTTTTACTTTTCCCCATGATTTAATTATTATAAAAGAAAATTTCTATTGTGCAATATAATTTAAAAAATAGCTATGTCCTCCTTTTAAAAGAAAATAACAAATCTAGTGTAAAAGTACAAATATAAAATATCATGAATGTAGTGTTTTATCATCAATTAATTAAATACTGACTGAATGTTCAGGATTTTTCAGACCACATACTGCTTCTTCTGCTTCTCGATAAACCTTGAAATGCTCCAATATCACCCTGCTGTATTAAGGAAGGGGGCATTCTAAAAACTCAGTTATTCTATTTTTATGGTAATCAGAACCATCAATTTCTATCTGATATTTTTTAGTCAAAGAAGTCTCATTTACATGAGTACAATAAACGTTTTGAAGTGTGGCAAGGATCATTTCCATAATTCCATATTTCTTATCTTTCCTTAGTCTTCTTGAACCTGACATCTTGCTATAATTTGCAAAACTGAAATCCATTCAGAAATAAAAATTCTTGGTAGAAAAAGTGAAAATCAAGAAGACAGACACCACATTAAACGTATCTTTTCTCTTTCACCATTAACCCAATGGGCAGGAAGAAAAGCTTAGAGAAGTAGTTCACCATAAGGGCAGAACTGATTAATTTGCTAGAAATAGACATCGTTTTCATCCAGGTTTAGATTGGCTCATACAAAGCGCTGTGCGATTTCACTTGGAAATGGAACCAGCTACAAGTTGCTACATGCCTGAGATGAATACAAAAATTGTACCTGTGCAATTACTCTCCCTTTTTTTTTTTAATGTTTTATTTATTTTTAGGAGAGAGAGAGAGAGAGAGAGAGAGTGAGCAGGGGAGGGTCAGAGAGAGAGGGAGTCACAGACTGAAACAGGCTCCAGGCTCTGAGCTGGCAGTCAGCACAGAGCCCGACGCGGGCTCGAACCCACGAACGCGAGATCATGACCTAAGCGAAAGTCGGACGCTCAACCGACTAAGCCACCCAGGCGCCCCAATTACTCTCCCTTTTTGTGTAGAACACTCTTATAAGCATAATAGTAAAAATGAAAAGTTACAAATATTAACAGCAATACTAAAACACCGTTACAATGTGTCTTTGAATGTTTGTGCTTCATAATCAACTCTATATACTTTTTTTTCCCCCCAAACAAGAGTTTTATTCTGTTTGTGTCTTGGCATTCCAGCAAGCATGTGTATCGTGTTCAGTCATGAATGTGTTCTTTTAATTGAGAGGATGGAATAAATTATATGCTCAGTTGATAAATGCACTTTCTTTTTTAAATAAGCAAATTGACATAAAAATACTTGAGTAAGTCACTTCTCTGTATTTTACTGATTTTGAAATTTGTGTCAGGAACTTCAGTTTATCTACAGGAGCTACATAGTTATTTATCAGGTTTTTTCCCCCTGAGATAAGGCAGTGTTACCAGATGAAGTCAAATAGCATTTCCATGAAGCTTTTTCTTACACCCTGAAAAGCAAGCACTTAGGCAAATGAAGTAAAAGTGTGCCTTGTAAAGCCACATCCTCAATGGATGTCTTTCAGAGGCTGCACTTTCTACTTTTAAATCGAAGCAGGATACTTAGAGCCCTCAGAGATAAAACAGCAGTACCTACCTGTCTCTCAGCATCTGAAACCACAGTCTATACCTGTCATGTATTGTTTTGTAAATGAACTAAAAATAAAAGATTGATGTGTTGTGTGAAATCCACAGTTTCTGTTAATGGTCTGCTGAAATGGCCATGTGTTTGGGACACTGGATGTTACTCAATGGCTCTCCCCTCCCCCTCCCCCCACTGTTTTAGAAAGAACTCTTCCAGCATGTATTTCATTATTTTTTTCTGCTTTGACTTTGAAGTAAAATAATAATGTTACTTATTAAATTTCGTGTTTCTATAAAGACAGCACATGATTTTGCTTTCTAACTTCACAGAAAATCAAGAGTTCTCAATTTCCTGTCCCTCCTCACTTAACTCCTTGAAAACAGTCTTGCATTCATGTAAGTTTTCTTTTTAGATTCAGGGGCTGGGCTTAACATACAAACGAATGTTAACGTATATTGTTGTCTGGATACTAGTACCCCCTCCTGCTCAGGAAAATATCTTCACTAACAATTTCTGTCTCCGTGTGTGTCTCTCTCTCCTCCTCCGTCCCTATCACTAACTCTCCATCCCTATCTCTATCTCATCTGTCTTTCTCTCTCTCCTGTATTTTTCCGGCTACTTCAGTTCCACCTGCTCTTTCCCAACTTCTTCAGTTCGCTCCTTCTTTTGAGACTCTTTCCCTTGAGAATATAAATACTCCCAGTCTCTTCTTCTTTTTTTTTTTTTTTAATTTTTTAATGTTTTATTTATTTCTAGGAGAGAGAGAGAGACAGCATGAGCAGGGGAGGGTCAGAGACAGAGGGAGTCACAGACCGAAACAGGCTCCAGGCTCCGAGCTGGCAGTCAGCACAGAGCCCGACGCGGGGCTTGAACCCAAAAACCACGAGATCATGACCTGAGCGAAAGTCGGACGCTTAACCGACTAAGCCACCCAGGCGGCCCCCCAGTCTCTTCTTCTAAAAATAAGATCCTATCGCTGTCCTTTGGCCTCTGTTCACAGAACTCCTCAAGACACCAAAGACGTCCATAACTCCCTCTCACTAAACAGTTTCTAGATGGTATTTACTTGGAGTTTGTGACATTTAATAAAGTTGATTCTCCCCTTCTTCGATGTATTCCTTTCTTGGCTTATCTTTTTTGCCTCTGTATTTCCTTATTTTTCCTCATTATTTTTGAGCCCAAAATATTTAAATAAAATTATGTGCAGGGTTGAGCAAATTCTTACATGTAAAAGGAAAATAAGTGCCAATCTGACTGTACATAAAAAGGCACTCAATTTCCCAGACCCTAAAATTATATAAGAAAAACAGATATTTTCAGTGTTCAAACTGGGTAAATACATAAAACTATAATTTTATCTTCATTTGTCAGTAAAGGATAAAACTACTTTGTTTTGTGCATTTATCACTGGATGCTTGAACTGACTTAATCAACAGAAACCACTAAGTGGGAAGGCACAAAAGTAACTCTTTCAAAGTTGTATGATTATGGAAAACAGGTGTCAAATTCTCAACTGTCTCAGTTTTCTGTTTTTCAAAAAGGAAGGAAGGTTTAAAAGGTACTAATCAGAAACCAGTTTTAAAACTTTTTAAAATGTTTATTTATTTTTGAGAGAGAGAGAGAGAGAGAGAGAGAGAGAGAAAGCATCAACCAGGGAGGGGCAGAGAGAGAGGGAGACACAGAATCTGAAGCAGGCTCCAGGCTCTGAGATGTCCGCACAGAGCCTGACACGGGGATTGAACTCACGGACTGTGAGATTATGACTTGAGCTGAAGTCAGATGCTTAACTGACTGAGCCACCCAGACGCCCCTGAAACCAGTTTTTTTAAAAAAGTTTATTTATTTTTAGGAGACAGAGGCAGTGCCAGTGGGGGAGGGGCAGAGAGAGTGAGAGAGAATCCCAAGAAGGCTCCAAGCTGTCAGTGCAGAGCCCGGCATGGGGCTCAAACTCATGAACCATGAGATCATGACCAGAGCTGAAACCAAGAGTCAAACACTTAATCAACTGAGTCATCCAGGTGCCCTTGAAACCAGTTTTTAAAAAGTAACTCAATCTTTCTATTTCTGCTAAATTTTACATTCATTTTAATGAGCAAAGTTGTATTCCTTTCTTAGGGCTGCTGTAACAAGGTACCGAAAACTGGGTGACTTAAAACAACAAAATTTATTCTCTTATAATACTATAGGCTAGAAGTTAAAAATCAAGAGTTAGCAGGTCCATATTCCCCCTGGAGACTCTAGGGAAGAATCCTTCCTTTTCTTGTCTAGTTGCTGGTGGGTGCCAGCCATCCTTGGTGATCTCTGGCTTCTCCACGTGTCACTCTAATCCTTGCCTCTGTCTTCACATCCCTTCTACCTTTGTGTCTGTGTCCAGATTTTCTTCTTAAAAGGACACCAGATACACTGGATATAGGGCCTACCCTAATTCATAACTCATCTTAAGTTAGTTACATCTGCAAAGACCCTATTTCCAAAAAAGCCACATTCACAGATTGTAAAAGAAGATGTATTTTGGGGAGATACTTTTCAGCCCGGTATAAATGGAAAACCAAACTTGAAATTTTAGAAAATAAAAAGAGAAAAGGAATTTATTATTGTTTTTAAATGAATGAAAACAGTATATTGTTTTTCTTCCTCTGCAAACCTTACTAAAACAATAGTAAAGGAATAAAGCAATAAAAAAGATATATGATAAAAAAAACATTCCCCAAAAATCCATGGGAAGCAGAGATAATTCAGGCTCTACTCTTTTTAAATGTGAACATACTCTAATATTGTCCAATAAATATATGAATAGGATACTGTGAAAAGGAAAAATCACAGAACAAAATTGTGATATACATATGATATAAAATAACTCATTATATTTATTTTATGTCATATATATTTGTAAACATATATAGAAAATATATGAATTATATATAATATATAAACATATTTATAAACATATTTATGATATAAATATAAATATGATATATAATAACACTATAAAAAGATTGAAAGATAAATCCCAGGGCCAAATGTAAAGCAAAGAATTAATGAATAAGAAGTAAAGAAAAGGAAAACAGTAGATTTTCCTTTTTGGGCTTATAGTCCCCTCAGTAAGAATTATAGACAGAAGTGGTGCCTGGGTGACTCAGTCAGTTAAGTGTCTAATTTTCAGTCAGGTCATGATCTCGCCATTCACAAGTTCGATCCCCACGTTGGGCTTTGTGCTGACAGCTTGGAGCCTGGAGCCTGCTTTGGATCTGTGTCTCCCTTTATCTCTGGCCCTCTCTGGCTCTCACTCTCTCTCTCTCTTTTTTTCTCTCTCTCTCTCAAAAATGAATAAGCATTAAAAAGAAATTACAAAAAAAAAAGAATTATAGACAGATAAAAGAAGGGAATGAACTATCAAGAAAATACTTTTTTTTAGATATGAGGAACATAAATCCCCAAACTGAATGTGCCCAGCACAAGTGGCCAGTAGGAAAATGGTAGAAGACCCCACAAAACACATGAGATGTGAAATTTCAGATTAACAGCTCTAAAGTAGAAAATGTAAAGTTTCTGGGGGAAATCACAAAGGTCACCTATAAGAAATAGCAAATCAGAATTGTGTTAACCTTCTCAGAACAATAGTGAATGACAGAAGACTTTGAAGAAATATCTTACAAATTCTTTTTTTTTTTAATGTTTTATTTATTTCTGAGAGAGAGAGGCAGCGTGAGCAGGGGAGGGTCAGAGAAAGAGGGAGTCACAGACTGAAACAGGCTCCAGGCTCTGAGCTGGCAGTCAGCAAACAGCCCGACGTGGGGCTCGAACCCACGAACCGCGAGATCATGACCTGAGCCGAAGACGGTTGCTTAACTGAGCCACCCAGGCGCCCCAATATCTTACAAATTCTTAATAAAAATGCTATTTGATTGAACAGAATAGAACACCCAGAAGTGGGCCTAGACATACACGGTCAACTAATCTTCAACAAAGCAGAAAAGAATATCCAATGGAAAAATAACAGTCTCTTTAGCAAATGGTGCTGGAAGAACTGGACAGCGACATGCAGAAGAATGAAACTGGGACGGCTTTCTTACAATGCACACAAAGATAAATTCAAAATGGATGAAAGACATAAATGTGAAACAAGAAACCATCAAAATCCTAGAGGAGAATCCAGGCAGCAACCTCTTTGACCTTAGCCGAAGCAACTTCTTACTAGACACGTCACCGAAGGCAAGAGAGACAAAAGCAAACATTGGGACTTTGTCAAGATCAAAAGCTTCAGCACAGCAAAGGAAACAATCCACAGAACTAAAAGGCAACTGACAGAATGGGAGAAGAGATTTTCATAGATATATCTAATAGTTAGTATCCAAAATCTATAAAGAACTCCTCAAACTCAACACCCCAAAACAAATAACCCTAGTAAGAAATGGGCAGAAGATATGAATAGACACTTTTCCAAAGACATCCAGATGGCTAACAGACACATGAAAAGATGTTCAACATCATTAATCATCAGGGAAATACAAATCAAAACCATGATGAGATATCACCTCACACGTGTCAGAATGGCTAAAATTGAAAACAGAAGAAAAATGAGATGTTGGCTAGGATGTGAAGAAAAGGAAAGACTTTTGCATTGTTGGTGGGAATGCCAAGTGGTGCCACAACTCTGTAAAACAGTATGGAATTTCCTCAGAAAACTAAAAATAGAATTACCCTATGATCCAGCAATTGCACTATTAGGTTTTTTTTTTTCAATGTTTTATTTATTTCTAGGAGAGAGAGAGAGACAGCGTGAGCAGGGGAGGGTCAGAGAGAGAGGGAGTCACAGACTGAAACAGGCTCCAGGCTCTGAGCTGGCAGTCAGCAAACAGCCCGACGTGGGGCTCGAACCCATGAACCGTGAGATCATGACCTAAGCGAAAGTCGGACACTCAACTGACTAAGCCACCCAGGCGCCCCATATTAGGTATTTACCGAAAAGATACAAAAATACAGATTTTAAGGGGTTCATGCACCCCAATGTTTATAATAACATTGTAAATAATAGCAAAACTATGAAGAGAGCCCAAATTCCCAATGACTGGTGAATGGATAAAGAAGATGTGGCTGTATTACTCAGCCCTCACAAAGAATGAAATCTTGCCACTTGCAATGACATGGGTGGAGATAGAATGTATTATTCAGAGAAAGACAAATATCCCATGATTTCACTCATATGTGGAATTTAAGAAACAAAACAGATGAACATATGGGAAAGGGGGAAAGAGAAGAGAGGGAAACAAACCACAAGAGACTCAATGATAGAGAACAAACTATGGGTTAACAGAGGGGGATGGGCTAGGTAGGTGATGGGTGGTAAGGAGGGCACATGTGATGAGCACTGCATGTTATATGTAGGTGATGAACCACTGAATTCTACTCCTGAAACCAACACTGTGTGTTAACTAATCGATATTTTAAATTAAAAAAGGAAAAAAAGAAAATGATATTTGATGAACAACTCTACATTCAGCCACTCTATTGATTAAGAATGAGAATGAAATAAAGACATTTTTAGGAAGGTAAGTACTCAAACACACCTATCTATGTACCTTCTAGTCACCCATTCATGGATGCTACTGGAGAATATGCTGGAACAAACGACAGGGCACCTTAGGAAAGAGACAGATGTAGGATATAGTAAGCAGTGAATCACAGCCAGAAAAATGACAGAATTTTTGAGGATGACAATGAAGGGAAGTACATGGACAACCGGATGTGCCAATAGCCTCAGGGTAACCAGTCCACACTGGACAAGGAGAATGGGCAGTTGCAGTGAGGGGTCCTTACTGGTTCAAAGAAAAAGTCAAAGTGGCATAAATTATTATTGCAGAAAGGAACATTCATATTAACTGCAAATGGAGACAAAGCTAGTTTTTCAAAGCGGGGAGGAAATCAATTAAACCCCTGTCATCCAAGACAGAATTTATTTTTCTCTCAGTTACCTACAACTTACAAAAAGTTGCAAATTAGCTCAAAGTAAAGGGACTGGAATATGATAACTCGAGGTGTATATAATAAAAGATGCACACTTTTCCCTGGAAACACAGGGAAAAGTTTCCTGCACATTAAAGGACAAATATGTTAACTTTGTGAAGTTGGTGTTCTTTGTCGAAGAAGAACCTCAAGCTTACAAACCGGTTATGTAAATGATTTATATATGTAGTAACTTAGATTTATGTATGTAACATATATACATAGTTTATATTTCCATAGTCAGCAAAGCCATAATTAGGACTGTAAATTGTACATGCATATGTGTATGGGTTTTCAAGATTCCTCCATGAAAGTGCTAATTGTGATTTTCTTTTTATAAATTTCCAAAGAAATAAACAGGTACATGTGGCTTATTTTTTTTACAAAGTTGATATTGAAAATGTATCACCTAGAAACAAGGCAAAGCAAAATAATTTTGCTTCTCAGGGTCTTTACCTACAGTGAATATTGCCATAATTTTTCCTAGTTGCTCCTAAGAAGGGGAGCCAATTTTAGGGCAGCAAGGAGCTTGGGCATCTGTGTGACAGGGAACATAAAGATTCCACTTTCTTCCCCAAAGAATGGCAGTCCTCTTTGTGTGTGTGTGTGTGTGTGTGCTCATGCATAATCACCACACTTCTTTCACATTTTCCCTTTCTTTCCCTGGTCTTTGTAAATTTGGTCCCCTCCCCTGTGTTTGACCTCACTAGTCTGACTCTGACATCCTAGGTCTGGTCTGAATCTGGCTGTACTTTGCTGACTTTGGCTACAGACTTGCTGTAATTAGTTTATAAAAAGGAAATAAGGACCAGAGGGACAGTGTTGGTCTCTCTCACCCTTGTCCAATTTAGTTCTTGTGATATTTATAATTACCAGGGAATGTTTGCAATCGCCATTGGGGTCAAATGGCATTCCTTTCAACCTACAGCTTTCCCCAGAAAGCCACAGAAGCTCCTCTATATTTATACAGTGTGCGGGAGGGGCTGCGGGGATAACCAGGTGCTTGCAGCACCTTATACTCTAAAACTATAATAAGCATCAAAAAAAAAAAAAGTAGAGTATGTTTTTTTTTTTTTCTAGAGAGAGAGAGAGACAGCGTGAGCAGGGGAGGGTCAGAGAGAGAGGGAGTCACAGACTGAAACAGGCTCCAGGCTCTGAGCTGGCAGTCAGCACAGAGCCCGACGCGGGGCTCGAACCCACGAACCGCGAGATCATGACCTAAGCGAAAGTCGGACGCTTAACTGACTAAGCTACCCAGGCGCCCCGAGTATGTTTTTAAAAGAATGCTAAAAGTCCTTTCTGTTAACAGAAAGGGCAGCAAGGGTATGTAGGGTCAAATTTGTCCCCAAGTTTGCACGTTTAGTCCTTCCATTGAGTTATTGTATACCTATTGCATGGTAAAGTCATAATTTTATCAGGTGACTCAGAACTTGTTAGCATTTTGGGAAATTACTTCGTATGAATCACCAGAGATAAATAAAATGAAATGTAGAAGTTTTAAATGGCGCTTCCTGAAAATATTATATCTTTTAATCCAGATCACAGGTTGGGGAGGTAGGTACCATGCCCCCTGAACCAGAGGGTAAAAACCAGTCCAGTGGGTGGAATTAATTATGTGACAACAGATAACTCAGCCGGATCTCTCTCATTAGAGAATAAAGCTTTTCTTTTTTTACCTGAATTGTTTGGGTAAAAGACAAATATTACATAGGCTTTCAATAAACTATCACTGCCAAGATTATAGTTTTTATCTAATATATGGAGTCATGGTAAAGAGAATTTGTATATTCAGGAAACAATGCCATTGAACCACTACACCCTAATGCAGTTATTTACTTCTGTTAGTCGAGGAACCTCCCTAGGTAGTATGAAGACACAATAACAGAATCACTGCATTTCTTTTTATAGACTCCATGATCAGTATCCTTACACTATAATAATATTAACCTCAAATATTTAAAAATTATAATAGTTGTCTAATAACGAGATGGTAGATTAATAAATAGTCAACATCCATTTTGGGAAACCCTTTAGTCATATTAGGGGGTACTTGGTAGATATCTTATGTTTGGGTGTTAGTGGGTGTTGTAGGCAGTTTCTACAGTGACTGCCAGAGATCTACATTGCCTGATATTTGTGCCATTATGCAATCTCTCCCACCTGAGGGTAGGCTGGACTTAGTGCACAGTTCTAATGATTAAAATATGCAAGAAAAATATGGTGTGTCACTACTGAGATGGGGTTATAAAAAGACTGGGGCATCTTTCTTGGGTGCTCAATCTCTCTCATATTACTCTTCCTTGGGAAGCAAGCTCCCATATTATGATCAATACTATGGAGAGGACTTTATAGTGAGAAAACGAAGTCTGGCCAACAGCCAGAGACAAACTTCAGCTTGGAAACAACATGGAAATGAACTTGGAATTGGATTCTTCAAACCCTTTTGATTCAAGAGAGGACTGTAGCCCTGCTGACAGCTTAACTGCAGCTCCTGAGAGAGAACCTAAACCAGAGCCGTCCAGCTAAGCCACTCCTGGATTTCTGACCCTCACAAACAGAGACAATAATAAATGTTTGTTATGTCTAAGCTGCTAAATTTTGGGATCACATGTCATGCAGCAACAGATAACGAACAAGGGTAGTTTGTGCTATGACGATATTATTTTGAATATTTAAAACATTAATCAAGTGGCAGCTTATGAGATATCAGTTGTCTAATAAGATAGTATTTTATTAGTCAACATTAACTACTATAATTACATTGTTAGATTTGAAAAATCCTTAGTGTATTTAAAGGAATGCTTGATAAATATCTTGGACTTTAGAACTATTTGGAAAGCATAACAACTCAAGTATCTAAAACTTACTACTAAATTCTCATAGGTATTAAAATACTGTCATATGCCAGAGCAATAGGGCACCGACTCTACCTGATACTAATAAATTGTAGTAATGATTTTATTTAGGCCTGTATTTGGGGAACAAATGGATTCAAGCCTTAAAACAGCATATCTATGAGGAAAGGGTCTTAATTTGGGTGTCAATGGGTTGATTGCCTTGAAGAAAGTATTATCCTCTGTATTTTTGTGGCCCCATGTAGATTCAATTTTGGGTCAGTTCAAGACTAAGGAGAGTCACTTAAAAAAATTTTTTTTTTATGTTATGTAGTCCCATTTCTACCTTTCTGTTAGAAATCATGTAGAGAAAGAATTTTGTAACTAAGTGATAGGCCACTATTCACAAGTGCTTACCTCATTACATATATTCAAATCACTTAGGTTTTTAGTCCATATATGTTATTTATTGATCAGTGATAAATCAGCTCTAACAGCTGCAGATTTATATTGATAATGGTAAATATTTTGCCTTGTCATTTCTTTCAAATATTGTATTGCTTTATTTTGGTATGAGTTTTTTAAAAATTTTTTTTTATGTTTATTCATTATTGAGACAGAGAGAAACAGAGCATGAGCAGGGGAGGGTCAGAGAGAGAGGGAGACACAGAATCCAAAGCAAGCTCCAGGCTCCCAGACATCAGCACAGAGCCTGACGTGGGGCTTGAACCCACAAACTGTGAGATCATCACCTGAGTTGAAGTCGGATGCTTAACCAACTGAGCCACCCAGGCACCCCTATTTTGGTATGAGTTTGACTAATGCCAGGCAAAGATACATACTCATTTTAAAACTATAAATGCTGATATTCCAGAGTCCAGAGTGCTCACCATTACACCATGGAACCCCTCTGGTAAATGCTGATATTCCAATTCAATATGTGACTCAATAAAAAGAAATCTAAATTTAATATCAATTGTATCATTTAATGAGTTTTTCACAAAACAGTGGCATCTAGTGGTCTATAAAAATCCTCCTCCTAGAAATCCTTTCTGACTTGTCTTCACTATTAGTTTGAATCTGGCACAAGTTGCCGATAGCTGGTTAACTTGCTAGTGAGGTTTGCTAGGATTTCCTGTTGTACAGATTCAAACCTTCATAACACTAAATGGACCTTTTATTTGGTAGTTGTGTATGTAACCTAATGTCCACAATGTTGTTCTTACTAAAGACCTTACTCTAATATAGATCTTTATTTGTAGATGCTGCTAATACTCATTACTACTTTTCTGCTACAAAAATAAACTGCTTTTAAGACATCAAAAAAAAAAAAGACTACTTTAAAACCAAAGGCTATATATAAAAAAAAGATTTACCTTTGGAGGCAATAAAATTTACCTTTTTATCTCTAAAGCAAAAAAAGAGTGATAAGTTATTTTATCACCATTTGGTATTAATAGTATGGATATGCTTTCATCTATTGCCTAGAAGTTTGGAAACAAGACTCCAACATATTTGTGCTTTAAACTTTCTTAAATAGTGTTCATTAGAAGAAAGATATTGACATTATTTTTATTTGTTATGTCCAAGTATGGCATGTACCATTTAGTTCAGGAAAGAAAAAGAGAATACTATAATGTATATGTAAATGCACTAATTAGTAACAATAGAATATATTTTTCTATCAGAGTAATACTTGCATGTATATTTATCTGCATGATCCATAGAAGATAATGTGACATTGCTTAAAAGCTTTTTATACTTTATTTAAAGTAAGAATTCACTTTTTAGGGATTTAATTTTGTTTGATAATATTCATGTCATTCATATGAACACTACATGCAAAACTCAGATGTCACTGTCACTGTACTCCAATCCTAAAAATGATTTTAAATAATCCTAACTGAGAAGGAACTCAGAGGTGTGTTTGATGGCAATTATTAAACAAATTCATATTCACACCTAGTTCAACATTTACTGCATGAAACAAGAGGAACTCTGTAATATTCTATTTCTTAACCTGGAGGCTAGTTGTATGGTATAAATACAATGAGCTCTATACTTGTAATTTGCATATTCATGCTATGCATAATATGTATATTACACGTAAATAACACTTATGTTTAAAAAAACTATGAGGTGCAGAAGTTGATAATTTTTTAGAAAGTTCTTGACATTGTAAGCACTATTTGAAACTTGCAGGCCTAATGGCAAATTTTTTATTGAAAGAATTATTATATTCTTTTAAAAATATCATTTTTTTTCTTATCAGTATAATTATAACAGATACTTAATACAGTTGACCCTTGAACAACATGGGTTTGAATTGCATGGATGCACGTATATGTGGATGTTTTACAGTCCTGTAAATGTATTTTCTCTTCCTAATGATTCTCTTAACATCTCCTTTATTGTAGGAGTACAGTATATGATACATATAATACAATATATATATTAATCTACTGTTTATTATTGGTAAGGCCTCTAGTTAACAGCAGTCTATTAGTAGTTAAGTGTTTGAGGAGTCAAAAGTTATACATGAATTTTCTACCCTAACCATGTGTTGTTAAAAGGTCAACTGTATTTAACTTTGTAGTTTACTTATAGAGAATAAGTCAGTGATTTGTATAAAAAATAACTTGTAGATCTTTTAACATTAACCTATTAATACAATCGAGCATTATTCATTTGGTTAACTAACACCAAATCTAAGTTTGGGTTTTAAATTACTTAGGTATTCAGCATTCAAGAGTATCTCATGCTTTGCCTCCCTCCCTCTCCCCAGCTATTTTTTCCCTTCTTCTCCCCCACAGTCCTCCATTAAGTTCCTCCTAGTCCTCCTATGTGTGCAAACATATGGTATCTGTCCTTCTCTGCCTGACATTTCCCTCAGCATAACACCCTCTAGTTCCATCCATGTTGCTACAAATGGTCAGATTTCATTCTTTCTCATTGCCATGTAGTATTCCATGGTATAGATAAATCACATCTTCTTGATCCATTCATCCATTGATGGACACTTAGGCTCTTTCCATGTTTTGGCTATTGTGGAGAGTGCTGCTATCAACATTGGGGTACATGTGCTTCTATGCATCAGTACTCCTGTATCCCTTGGGTACATTCCTAGCAGTGTTATTGTTGGGTCATAGGGGAATTCTATTGTTAATTTTTTGAAGAACCTACACACTGTTTTCCAGAGGGGCTGCACCAGTTTACATTCCCACTGACAGTGTAGGAGGGTGCCCGTTTCTCCACATCCTCGCCAGCATCTAGAGTTCTCTGATTTGCTCATTTTAGCCACTCTGACTGGTGTGAGGTGGTATCTCAGTGTGGTTTTGATTTGTATTTTCCTGATGATGAGGGACACTGAGCATCGTTTCATGTGTCTATTGGCCATCTGGATGATCTCTTTGGGGAAGTTGTCTATTCATGTCTTCTGCCCATTTCTTCACTGGATTGTTTGTTTTTCCGGTGTGGAGTTTGGTGAGTTCCTTACAGATTTTGGATATTAGTCCTTTATCTGATATGTCATTTGCAACTATCTTTTCCCATTCTGTTGGTTGCCTATTAGTTTTATGGATTGTTTCCTCTGCTGTGAAACTTTTTATCTTGATAAGGTCTCAATAGTTCATTTTTGCTCTTGACTCTCTTGCCTTCGGGGATGTGTCAAGTAAGAAGTTGCTGCGGTTGAGGTCAAGGAGGTTGTTTCCTGCTTTCTTTTCTAGGGTTTTGATGGCTTCCTGTCTCATAGTCAGGTCCTTTATCCATTTTGAGTTTATTTTTGTGTATTGTGTGAGAAAATGATTATTTTAATTCTTCTGCGTGTTGTTGTCCAGTTCTCCCAGCACCACCTGTTAAAGAGGCTGTCTTTTTTTTCCAATGGATACTCTTTCCTGCTTTGTCAAAGATTAGTTGGCTGTACACTTGTGGGTCCAATTCTGAGTTCTCTATTTTATTCCATTGGTCTATGTGTCTTTTTTTGTGTCAATACCATACTGTCTTGATGATGACAGCTTTGTAGTAGAGGCTAAACATGAGAGACTCTTGAATGCTGAGAACAAACTGAGGGCTGATGGGGGTGGGGAAGAGGGGAAAAGGGGTGATGGGCATGGAGGAGGGCACTCGTTGGGATGAGCACAGGGTGTTATATGGAAGCCAACTTGACAGTAAACTATTCAGGGAAAAAAATAAATTACCTAGATAGGCTCATTATTTCTTAAGGTAACTATAAGGCAAGCAATCACTCAGTAGTAGCCTACAATAACATTTAATGATAAAACAAGTTTTCTAACAGTGATGTTTTACTCGTAAATCTGTGTAGATTTCACAACTAATTCACATGAAAATATTTTTCTCTTAATTGGCTCTAAAAAATAGGAGGAACATAAATGAAAAAAATCATTGCTGCAGAAATTCAAACCACAAATTATATGAGGTAAAATAATACTTTGTGATTAGATATTAAAAAGTCATGTAATTCATTTTAGTCATTAACATTGTAAACATGAAAGAGCTAGAAAAATGTAGTATCAGGTAGTTTCTACTTTGAGAAAAATAATTTAGGAAATGACTCAGAAACTCTGAGCTGTAAATATGCATACAATAATGAGCTGATAGTCTGAAATGTCTATTTTCATACCATTCCACAATTATAAGCTAATTATTTATTTTAGATTCACTTTTAAATTAACAACTAAGAGACTGTACTCCTTGCTACATGATTTTTTTTCTTATTATTAAAATTACCCCCAAAATATTGAAGCCTATGTGGTACTCCTTGCTGAGAGAAAACATAAATTCCAATAGTGTTAAGAAGACATTAACCATTTCCTCTGCCTATGCTGTTATAGGGGGTTTGTCAAAAATTTTCATGTGTCTCCTCAGATTTTCTTGGCCTTGGCAAACTTTCAGACCCAGGGCTTCATGCTCCAGCATAGTCACCACTGCAAAATGCAGAATCTGATTCCCCCAGAGGCTGCCACAGAGACTAAGGAATTCAATATGGAAGCGCAGGGTAAATTCTTCTCATGGGGCAAATTTGACTAATGGTTGGCAACAGATACAAAGAAGACAGCAGATGATTTACTTCTCCTTATTCTTCTTGCCAATGGACTGTTCCATTACATAAGCTTTCCACACGTGTTCTTTCAAGGCTTGTCAAATAGTGGCAGCCAGCATAGCAATATGTCACCTTTTATTTTCTTTCCAATTCTCTTGCCTCACTTCCTTTTTCTCTCACTCTTGGTGTCCTGTGATTGTACTCCCAATTAACTAACATGTTAATATGCAGGTATTATCTCAGGATCTTTTATCCTTTTCTAAAGAACCCAAACCAAGATAGGAATTCTTTGAGTTCAAGCTATATAAGGAAATAATATATTACTAATATAATCCATAAAAATATTCTTAATAGTGAAATGGGATATCTTTCATTCTAATATATAACCAACTATATTTAAATGGCAACCTCCACTTTCTCCAAATACACCTTCATAGAGTTGGCATTTATTGAACTAGTAAGAGTAGAGAATATTTTTGTTGTGATGGTGGTGGAGAGATACTAGTTCAGCTTTGAACATTTAAACTCGAGATGACTACTGGACATCTTGGATATCCAAGTAGAGATACAGAACAGGCTGTTGGTTTTGAGTCTGGATTTCAGGAAAGGGGTCCAGGATGGAGATATAAATGTAAGAATTTAGTATTTTGAGATTTTCTACCTCCCCACTTCCTATTTAAATCTGTTTATTAAAATATAGTGTAGTATTGGTTTCAGTAGAAGAACTTAGTGATTCATCACTTACATACAACACCCAGTGCTCTTCCCAACAAGTGCCCTCCTAAAGGACTCAGACTGATAAATGGAGAAGATCCCAAGGACCAAGCTCTAGAAAACTTTCATATTTTAAGTCAGAAATGGAGAGAAAACAGTAAAGAGACTGAGATATTGTCCAGAAGAGGTAGGGAATAAACTAGAGAGTGTCATGTTTTAGATGCTAAGACAAAAAAGAATGTTTAAAAGGAAAGAAGTTCAGCTAATGAGTTCAATGATATTGACAGTCAAGTAAGAAAAAAAAGGACTGTGAAAACAGACTGAATATTACAATGTGAAGTATGACAATGAACAGAAGATTTTTGCATAGTGAAGGGGAGAAAGAGTTGATTAGAACAGATTCAAGAGACTACTTGAGGAAGGAGGAAAAGTAGCTATATAGACAGCTCATTCAAAGAAATTTGGTATGAAGGGGACAAAAGAAAAAGGACGTAAGCAGGAGGCCATGGTGTTATTGGGGTTTTTTTCAAAAATAAATTTGAGAAAATAGTATTGTTATATATACTAAAGGGAATGACCCAAAAGAGAAGGAAAAATGGATGATTCAAGGGAGCAAGAGCAGTATCTTTGAGGATGTGAGAAGAGACGGCATCCAGAGCGCAAGTGAATCCTGGCCCACAATAACATAATGAACAGTCTACCCACAGTAACAGGAATAAACACAACAAGGTAGATAGGTTTATACTTTACTGTTGGAAGCCCAAGGTCAACCTTTTCTGGTTGCCTTTATTTTCCTAATGAAGTAAAATCTAACTGTTACCTGAGAGTGAGGATAAAAAAAGAATTGTTGAAAGTTTGCGAACAGAGCAGAAAGGCCGATATAATGTCTAGGTGAGTAAGTGAATGGTTTATGGGTTTACAGTATAGTAATCAGCAGTGTTAAGGATGATTCAGATTAGGATTATGAATTTAAAGTGATACAAAGAAGTATGACTGTATGCTTTTCTCTAGTTATGCTCAGCTATGGATGAAATTACATTCAAGGAGTATACAGATAATTGGTCTTAACGAGGATTATGGATTAACCATACAAATAAAACAAATGAGAAAGGGATAGGGAATGAGCACATAGACAAAAAAAGTAACTATAATAATTGAACATAAGACTTTAGTTAGGCAAACAGAAAGGACATAGGGAAGGTGGGAGAGAAAGAGGGTTGTATGCTCAATACATTGTAGGTGCTGGTGGAAGCAAATAATTCGGGCATTTAGGGAAGGATTTGGAGTAGTACTGAAGAGAAGGATAAAGGTTATGTACGAGTTGTAATTATTGGTATTGACAAGGTCATAGTAGCAAGTGGCTGAAGAGGACCAAAGGATCATTTATAGGAGTTCCAGGAATTAAAAGACCATGAAACTAAAAGAATTATCTATGTGGATACTGCGATTAACAAAAAATTTAACAGGGGTAATGTTGGAGAACATGACAGTGATCAAAAGAGCCAGTGATCCTTGAGGCACAGGGTGACTCAGTCTGTTAAGCATCTGAGTCTTGGTTTCAGCTCAGGTCATGATCCCAGGATTCACGAGATCGAGCATTGTGTTGGGCTCCTTAATGACAGCACAGAACCTCCTTGGGATTCTCTCTCTCCCTGCACTCTCTGTTTCTGCCCCTTCCCTGGGAGGTCCCACACATGTGTTTGCACACATTGTCTCTCTCGCTCTCTCTCAAAACAAACAAACAAACAAACAAATAAATAAGCAAGCCAGTGATCCTTATTGAAAGAAAAAGGGGGGGATGACCTGACCCTGAGAGTTACAGATAGATGACTGTAGCAAGGACAGATAGTGGGAGATATAAACTGATGACACGAATTTGAAAACTGGGGACTTTTAGGGAAGAGAAAAGGAGAGTGGACTGGAAGTAGCTAGGAGGGGCAGGGAGGATGCCTATTACTTCTCTAGGCCCAATTTAAGGAGAGAGTAGAAATGAAATCAGCCATCATTTGACAAGAGTATAAGCAAGGAAAGTCCTCAGGTTTCCATTAACAACTAAATGGTTCAGTGAAGGTTTACAGAAGGGACTGAGGCTATAGAAGAATTTGTTAATAATCTACCGTGAACTTCAGCGGCCACAGTGAGAAGAGATGGAAGGAGTAGAATATGAGGTCAGAAAAGCCACCAGGCACTATAGCCTAAATACTCTCAGAACCTTGTGTTTTTTTTCTTGTGTTTGACATCAACTGGTAAAAAAGGATTAGAATTTAGTTGTAGTATTTCCAAGGCAGAGAGTGGTGGCCAGACTCTGAGTAGGAACTGGAGGTCTTATGAGGAATAGGACTTGTACTGGGCCCCCATGTTTCTTCTATGACAGAAAAGCACAGCTTTTTTCAGGTTAGTCTTATTCCCAGTGCAATCAATCTATCCCTCTTGATTTCTATAGAAGGAAACTTCCTGCCTGACAGGGAGGCAGTCCTATTATGAGTGCAGGGCATCTAGGGTCCTTTGACTGCAAATACAGAGGAATGGTCTTTCTTCAAGCACATGGGCTCCTCTTTGACTTCTCTGGAAAGAGGCCCACGGAAAGAACACCATACTCACAAGAAAACCAGGAACTTATTTGTGTCATGAGTTTAACAAGTTTTACTTTTCTCTATTTCATAATTATTTTCCTTTTTCCTTTTTCTTTTTAAAATTTTTTTCGTAGTTATTATTTTCATCTGCAAAAGTCTAGAAAATTGAGTGGCAGCTCTCTTTTTTTCATCCCTGGAGATCTTTATTATGATTATAGGAAGGTACACTACAATAAAATTATGATTTAATAAAAATTCAGAGTATCTTTTGGCATTTATTATACCATGATTATAATTTCAATTAGTTTTGACTGAACTCTTAATAAATATGTCTATTGGAGTCAATTTTCACTCTTGAAATTGATATTAAGTACCCATTATACACTAGTCATGGGGCCACAAACTGGGATACACTGAAGGAATGCACAGTCATAATAAGATTACACTTTAAAAGATAATTTAATTTTCCTGATGACATGTTAGAGCTATGTACAAGAGTCTGTGGGGGTGGAGAGGTAAGATAGTAATTCAATTTGAGATGCTTTATTCGAATCTTTGTAACAATGGTTCTCACAGTTTTCTGCCCTGGCATATTCGACAGGTGCAACATGTTCTCTTTCTCAGGTAGTGGTTTTCTATTACAATGAATGTCCATTAAGTGTGTGAAATGATGTGTCATTTGAAGGGCAATGGATCAGAATCTCCAAGTGGAGAGGGGACATGGATAGCAGGTAAAGCCTTTGCCTCTCAGATCAATATCCTCTACCTTGGAGACAGTTTTCTCCCAACCTGTGAGAATACTGCTTTGTAGGATAAGTAGTCTTAGAATTGGGCAAGAGCATTTGAGAGGTGTGGTTTGTGGAAAAAATAGCAAAAGCTGGAGGTGGTGGCGGGCACAGATTGGGAGGGGCTGTGGCAATACATGAGATATGAGAAAGAGGCAAGAATAGAATATAAATTGCCTTAAATTGCACAGTTAAGGCTTGGATTAATTTTTCTGAAGGTTATCAGGGATTATGGATGATTTTAAAGCAATTCCAGGATATAAGTAGGCGTAAATACTCAAAAGCACATTGTAGACATAAAGCATGAATTGGAGAATGTTTAGATTAGACATTGGAAGACCAGTTGAAGATACTGCCCATTCAAGCAAGCAACAATAAAGTGCATTATAATGTAAAGCAGTGATAACAGAGATGGAGAATGAGGAATGGATTTGAAAACATAGGAAAATGAATGAGGAAGTTATGGATTAGGTGTATGGTCAATTAAGAGAGAGGCGGGGCGAATTCGTATTTTTTTGAAGATCTACTATGTGCTTCCTGTTAAGCACTTCAAATATGTTACTATTTGCTCCACTCACGTAGAGCTGAGAATTTAGTGCTGCCCTATTTTGACAGAAGAGAAAATTGAAGCTCAATTTTTTCATGCCAAAGATTAACAATTAAGGAGCAGGAGAGCTAGAATTAAGCCAGGTTGTTTTGGTTTCAAATTATACTCTTTTCTACATTATATGACAATTCCTCCAGAATTACAAAATAACACTAAGACTCTCAGATTTCTAACCTAACCAGTTTAGATAAATGGTGGCACTGTTAATAAACATACACACTATTGGGCAGAGGTAAAATATAATGTGTACAGTTTTGCAAAGGATGAGTTTGAGGCACCTGTGACTTATCCACTCGGATACATATAATAAAGGCATTTATACATGCAACTCCAAAGATCAAAAGATACATACTCTGGATGTAGATATACATACAGTTAGAGTTATTCATCTGAGATTTCAGTGAAAGGGCACAGAATAAGAAAAAAGGACCCAGACAGAAATTTGGAGAACACCACCCTTTGACAGAGGCAAAAAGACCCACAAAGGAAACCAAGACTAATCAAATAGGTAGGAGGACAATCAAAAGAAATTATTTTCACAAATTGTAAGAGAGAAAAGAGTTTCAGGAGGATTAATTGTTCACAGGGACAAAATGTAACAGAAGGGTAAGGATCAAAATATTTTCTTTGGCATTGGAAATTAGGTCATAAGCGGCCCTAATGGGAAGCAGTTCATTGGAAAGATGGAAGTAAAAATGAGCATTAGAATTTATTAGGATTACTCTTCCAAAACCAGTAAACACAGTATGGATGACAATGGGATGTTACAGGTATACGGTGTTGATATACCTTGGTATGCCATGCTTCCATAACCATCTAATTAAATACATCAAACAAGCCAGGAAAAAAAAAGATGACCAAAAGAAACACAGTCCAAGAACAAGAGCTGACAATTCACAAAAAAGAGATTTTTAAATTTCAAGAAAGCAATTTGAATCTCTTGTTAAGTAAAATATTGTAAAGTAAACCACAGTAAGTTTCTCATTGTTGGCAAACAAATTAATAGAAATGTTAAAACAAGGAGCACCTAATGATGAGATGCAAGATAGTATAACTTTCCCAGAGAGCATTTGGGCAATATGTATGGTAATGTAAATTTCCAAAGGGAAATTTGCTTTGATTCAGATATTTAATTTTAAGGAATTTTTCTTAAATATAAATATATACACATAAATGTAAAAAAATATTTAGCTGAGAGATTTTAGTTACTATATGGTATTTATATTAATAAAATTGTTATAATTAGAATATAATTGCTTTAATAATGTTGATAAATTAGTGTATGTAGGCATTGATCATCAATGACTGTTGACATTAGAAAAAGACAGTACAATATTATGTACCATCTGAGGGCAACACACCATAACACCTATGAAATTATTGCCAAAACATGAAACCTGAATTCTGGATTGAAGTCCCTATTTCTAGGAAATATAATTGGTAGAGCTTTATGTTAAACAATACCAGTGATGATGCAATCTGAAAAATCCAGGACAGGACAAATAATATAGATCCATTGACCTATTATTTCTTGTTCTTTAAAAAAAAAAAAATAAATCTCAAGGAAATAAAACAAGAGATGGAGAGGAATTTATTCAGAGAGACTTACCATTTGCAGTGCATGGATCTTATCTGAACTTTGATTGAAATAATCTGGAGAGGGGGAGGGAGGTAGGGGTTTTTGAACATTGCTTGATAAGGAATTGTTTTAATTTTTTTGAGGTGTGATAATGGCATTGCATTTATGTTAAAAAAAAGTAGAACGGGGACATAGGTGAGGGTGGAGATGAAATATGACTGACCATAAGTTGATAATTGTCGAACTTAAGTCATGGGTATGTGGTGGTTTATTAAACCAACCCTGCTTAAAAACTACCCTTTTTTATAATATGGTTTTGATTGTTTATGGCATATCCATGAGATAAAAAATATGCAGCTATTAAAATCTCATTTATATTATATATTATTAGAATGTGTAAAAATATTCAGGCATTCCAATGTTCATAAAATATTAATAAATGTAAAAAAGTTACAAAACAGCATGCAGAGAATTAACCCAGTCACATGCACAGAATGGAAATAAAGACCCCCAAGTTGGTAGTAATTACTTCTGGGAAAAAAGTCTTGATTGTGGAGAGAAAGGCATTTAGAGGAAAATATAGGCTCATGAGACATTTTTTATTTTTAGATAAGAGAACTTTATAATTATTTATAGTTAATTTGTTCAAGGACTGACTATATCAGACCTTGTGCTGGCACTTTATAAACTTGTGAAGCATTTGTGAGATAACTGTATTTATTTATTTATTTATTTATTTATTTTTTAAATATTTTTATTTATTTCTAGGAGAGAGAGAGAGAGAGAGACAGCGTGAGCAGGGGAGGGCCAGAGAGAGAGGGAGTCACAGACTGAAACAGGCTCCAGGCTCCGAGCTGGCAGTCAGCACAGAGCCCTATGCGGGGCTCGAACCCATGAACCGCGAGATCATGACCTGAGCGAAAGTCGGACGCTCAACCAACTAAGCTACCCAGGTGCCCCTGTATTTATTTTTTTAAGAGAATCCAAGTACAGAAGTTTTGAGACATTTGCCTTAATTAACTAGCTGGAAAGAGAGCCAAGGTTCAAACCTGCAGTTTGACTCAAGAGGCTTCATGCTGAACCATTGCCCTTGAGGGAGTCAGGAGAGGGCACAAACTGAAGGTCCTAAAGGGAGAAAACAAGTGGATGAGGCGAATGCTCTGAGCACACATGCACAGAGGCCCATCCAGAGCAGAGGTGAACTCACCTCTGCGGTTGAGAGAAAGAGCCTTAGTACAGTGGCAGATATTTGTCAAGTGGGGGTTCCTGGAATCTCCTCGTTTGGCATCTTAAAGGCAAATCACAGCTCTCAGTTCCTTGTTTTCCAGCACTCAACAACATAACTTGTAATGATTTCAATGAAACACATTTTTTCTGGAAATGAAGGTGGTTTTCTCAAGCCTATATCTTGCCAAAATGTCAATGGCTCTTCATATGAAGTGGCAATTTGGCTCTTTTTGGTGGATGGTTGGGAACAGATCCATTTTTACCTAGGACCCCTTGCCTTGGGTTTGTTAAAGTTTTGCACTTAGAGTTTTGGGGAATTGAGAGCCTAATTGATTTCATTCTATTTTCAGTGCAGGTTCATTGATATTGTGGCATGTATTAGAACTTGATTCCTTTATATGGTTGGAGAATATTCCATTATTGCTGAACCTTCAGATGGAAGTAGTTTTATATATATATATATATATATTTTTTAATGTTTATTTATTTTTGAGAGAGAGAGAGAGAGAGAGAGAGAGAGAGAAAGTGTGAGTGGGGGAGGGGCAGAAAGAGAGGGAGAAACAGAATCCAAAGCAGGCTCCAGGTTCTGAGTTGTCAGCACAGAGCCGGACTTGGGGCTGGAACTCACAAACTGGGAGATCATAACCTGAGCCGAAGTCGGAAGCTTAACCCACCCAGGTGCCCTATATTATAGATTATTATAGAACCGGACTTATAAGTCTGAGCACTGCTAATGAGACATTTATGTCCATAAATATTTTTAAAAGAAACTGATTGGGGCGCCTGGGTGGTTCAGTTGATTGAACGTCCCACTTTGGCTCAGGTCATGTTCTCACGGTTCGTGGGTTCAAGCCCCGCGTCGGGCTCTGTGCTGACAGCTAGCTCAGAGCCTGGAGTCTGTTTCAGATTCTGTGTCTCCCTGTCTCTCTGACCCTCCCTTGCTCACAGTGTCTCTCTCTCTCAGAAATAAATAAAACATTAAAGAGAATTTTTTTTAAAAAAGAAACAGATTAGGGCTTGATGTTCATAGAGCACTGTCAGTATGTGGATTTCCAGATTTTCTTTTTTTCTTCTTCACATACCTCTTAATGGATTCCATATGACTTTTTGTCATTGTTGATATTTTTGTTTTGTTTTGCTTAAAAGCATATTAATCTGATATTTATTTAACTGCACTTTGAGAGCTGTATGATTATAGTCTTTCTAAGGCTACAGTTTGTAGGGGATAGATAACTTATTACCCTGATATTTTTAAATGTCTTTTCCAAAGATAAGTTGCCACGTGTCACTTTTGCTTCTGAAAAATGAAATTATGAGTTATTCACACACATACACAAAAAGCATGGGGTCCTATCTAACTAGAAGATCCTTTTTTTTTTTTTTTTTTTTTTGCAAACCAAAAGTCTGACATAACCTTTTTAAGTGGTTTAAAATTTTTATTGTGTAAACCATCTTTTCTTTCTGTAGAAAATACTATGTTTCTGGGGCGCCTGGGTGGCTTAGTCGGTTAAGTGTCCCACTTTCGCTTAGGTCATGATCTTGCGGTTCGTGAGTTCGGGCCCCGCGGCGGGCTCTGTGCTGACTGCTAGCTCAGAGCCTGGAGCCTGTTTTGGAGTCTGTGACTCCCTCTCTCTCTGACCCTCCCCTGCTCACGCTGTCTCTCTCTCTCTCTCTCCTAGAAATAAATAAAACATTAAAAAAAGAAAATACTATGTTTCCATATACTAAATACTGACAAATATTACAGAGATTCTGCATTTTCTATTCTGTTTAATTTATGCATCCATTCATGTACAATAGCACACTCTACTACTTACTGTGCCTTTTTTTTGCATTTTGATATTCAGGCGCAAAATAACTACTGAGCGTCTACTACATGCTTGACATAATGCTTCCATATTCAAAAATTTAAATATTTAAATATTCATGGTGTATAAGACATACAGACATTCATATCACCAGCCCTCGTGAAGTCCAGGGATCCACAACATGTTTCCATAAAGAGATAGAAAATACTCCAGGCTTTGCAAGTAATTCTGTCCTTGTTGCAACTACTCAACTCTGCCATTGTAGCTGCAATAGGCCAAACAACGTATGAGTGAAGAATGTGGCTGTTTTCTGACACAGGTTTATTTATAAAAACAGGCAGGAGGCTGGATTTAGCCTGAGAGCCTTGTTGTAGGTTGGCAAGGCAATTCTCTGATTGATACATTGTTAATGGTGAAAAAAATGTGGAAGTGGCAATGGAAACATAAGAGACTCTACATTTTGTTTTTATGTGGCCCCAGTCCCCTGTTGTTTGGGATGGAGGCAGAGTGACGTACGTCTTTGTTTGCCCCAGCCAGGGCAAGTTTACAGTTGTTACCCTGGAGTAATAAACAGAGCTCCTATTTTCACCCTTCGGAATTTTCCAGTGACTGTGGTCAACTGTGTGGTTATCTTTAATTTAGGAGCAAGAACAATGGTCTCCTTCAATAGGAAAAGGAAACAAATATCTGGTAAGGCAAAATGACGGCAGAAACATGGAAAGCATGTAGAAAAGGTTTTTTACTGAAGAAGGTTTTCCAGAGGGCATATTAGGAAAGAATTAGGAAGGAAGACAACTAGAATTCTTATCTAATGGTGTCTTAGCTCAGGATGCTCTAACAAAGAACAATAGACTGGGAGACTTATAAGTAACAGAAGTTTATTTCTCACAGTTCTAGAGTCCAAAGTCCAAGATCAGGGTGCCAGCATGGTTAGGTTTCAGTGAGGACCCTCTTTCAGGATGCAGACTCCTGCCTTCTTGCTGTGTCCTTACACGGTAGAAATGCCGAGAGCTACCTCCAGGGCCTCTTCTTAGAAGGGCACTCATCCCATTGGTGATCTAATTACCTCCTAAAGCCCTTCCAAATATCATCCCACTGAGGATTAAATTTCAACATGTGAATTTTGGGGAGGACACAAACTTCCAGTCCATAACAAACAGTGTGTGTTTAAAAAAAAAAAAAAAAAAAAAAAGAAGGGAGTGGTTGGATAATGGAATGTGAAGAAACAAGAAAAATAAAGGAACAGAGTCTGGGAGAAACATTAAAGATACACTGATTTTTTTGGATCATTATTACAAACGATTGTTGATAACCTATGTCCACCTTTAAAAAATCAAGCCCAAATACTTATACTTACCTCATCCTTACTCTGTAACCAGGCAAGTGTTCGTGTGATAAAAGTTCATAGAGGAAGGAAACAACCGAATCAGTGAGTTCATTCGCAGAATATTTACATTCCTTTTTGCCAAATGTAGTTACTTTTCAGAAAACAGCGTTGATATAAACATTCACATTTAGGATGTTTATCCATAACAGATATTTAAAGCTATATCCATTAAAAGTGTCTGCTGTTCAATTCTAGGGTCAATATTTCCTCCCTAGCTACTGCCTCTGCTCTGCTGGCAACATTAGAGCTCTCCTTGGTAAGGTGTTCCTCTTACTCCATGAGGCAGGATTCACCATTCTATCTTCTGTGCTCTCCTAGGACACCATGTTCATATATAGACTTAGAATCAATTGGCTATGAAAAGCATGATGCTTAAGTTTCAAGGTGAGCCCCTTAGAAGCCGGAGGGAGGACTTTCTCACATGCTCATGTGGTTATATGTTTTTGTGAAATTGGCAAGTATATTTTAAAACTGTAATTGAATAAATCATATCTTTTTTTCACTCTACCTTCTCCTACTCTGTTCTTCTCTAGTGTCCATGGGTCAAGGGAAGCTGCAGGCATTTCTGGGATCTGGCCAAGGGGACGGGTTGAGGATGGGGCTATAGCAAAGAACTTCAAAGTCACTTCTGAGCGCAGTTTTGATATCATTATCCTAGCAGTCTCATGTGGAAATAGCTTCCATCTGTTTCCTATGTTGGCTCACCAGCCTTGTGAAACACTAAAAGTGCAGACCAGAAGTTATATGGTGATATGTAGGTGTCTTTCAGTCAAGTGTATTTATGTGGAAGAGAAAGAATGATCAATACAGGGTCTGCCTCAGTGGCAGAGAGCCACCTCTGCTGACACCCTCCTCGGAATAGCCTGCATCGAGTGATTGAGGCAGAAGAGGTAAGTGGCCACTATAGGATGTTTACAGGCTCTGTATCAGGTTGATAGAGTCAACTGAAGGCTTGCTTTACAATTCCACTTATTCCTTGGCCCAATTCTGCTCTGTATCTTTCTCTTTCACTTATTAATCTTTAATAAATATCACATGCTCTAATCTCTACCTCAGCATCTCCTTCTGGAAAATCCAACTGTGGCAATAATCTTAAAAAATTCTGTTCATTAAGAATTTCCAGAAAATAGTAAAAACAGAGCCCCTGGGTGGCTTAGTCAGTTAAGTGGCCAGCATCTGCTCAGGCCATGATCTCACAGTTGGTGAGTTCGAGTCCCTTATAGCGCTCTGCACTGACAGCTCAGAGCCTGGACCCTGCTTCAGATTCTGTGTCTCCCTCTCTCTCTGCCCCTCCCCTGCTCGCATTCTCTCTCTCACTCTCTCTCTCTCTCAAAAAAAAAAGTAAAAAGAATTTTTTAAAAAATGGTAAAATGTCTCTGATACAGATATAAAAGCAAACATACACTGAAGAATGTATTTTATTCATGATATGAGGCAGAGGCTACAAGTGACTCAAAGTAAACTCAAAACAGTGTGAATTAATATGGAGTAAAGCTGTGTTGAGATGAATTGCAAATGGAGACAAAACTATCTTTTTCACAGCATGGAGGAAATGAATTAAATCACTTCTGGAAGAGACAGAATGTGAAATTATCAGCTACCTACAATTTATTTTAAAAATCGCAAAATATCTCAAAGACAATGAACAGGACTGGAATCTGATAACCTAGAAGACTGTAGAATGGAAGATGCATAGTTTCCTGTTGAAACACACTTTTTTTGTTATATCTCTGATTTCCAAAAGTGCTTTCCATCCTACTTCCCTTTTTGTATTTTTTATTTTTTAAATAGTTTATTGTCAAGTTGGATTCCATATAACACCCAGTGCTCATCCCCACAAGTGCCCTCCCCCATGCCGATCACCCCTCTTCCCCTCCACCCCAACTCCCATCAATCCTCATATTGTTCTCAGCATTCAAGAGTCTCTCATGGTTTGCCTCCCTCCCTCTCCCCACCTATTTTCCCCCCTTCTTCTCCCACACGGTCCTCCGTTAAGTTCTTCCTAATCCTCCTATACGTGCAAACATATGGTATCTGCCCTTCTCTGCCTGACTTATTTCACTCAGCATAACACCCTCTAATTCCATCCATGTTGGTACACATGCCAGATTTCATTCTTTCTCATTGCCATGTAGTATTCCATCGTATAGATACCACATCTTCTTGATCCATTCGTCCATTGATGGACACTTAGTCTCTTTCCATGTTTTGGCTATTGTGGAGAGTGCTGCTATGAACATTGGGGTACATGTGCCCCTATGCATCAGCACCCCTGAATCCCTTGGGTAAATTCCTAGCAGTGCTATTGCTGGGTCATAGGGGAGTTCTATTGTTAGTTTTTTGAGGAACCTCCACACTGTTTTCCAGAGGGGCTGCACCAGCTTCCATTCCCACCAACAGTGTAGGAGGGTGCCCGTTTCTCCACATCCTCGCCAGCATCTAGAGTTCTCTGATTGGCTCATTTTAGCCACTCTGACCGGCGTGAGGTGGTATCTCAGTGTGGTTTGATTTGTATTTCCCTGATGAGGAGGGATGCTGAGCATCATTTCACATATCTGTTGGCCATCTGGATGTCCTCATATCTTCTGCCCATTTCTTCACTGGATTGTTTGATTTTCGGGTGTGGAGTTTGGTGAGTTCCTTATAGATTTTGGATACTAGCCCTTTATCTGATATGTCATTTGCAACTATCTTTTCCCATTCCGTCAGTTGCCTATTAGTTTTATGGATTGTTTCCTTTGCCATGCAGATGCTTTTAACATCCTACTTCCCTTTTATGTTCAAAAGAAGTAACAGGTAAAATTTGCCAAGTTCTGTTGGGATTTCAGCACACACATGGATTAAAAATACTTTTTTATAAACTTCCAAACAGTAAAACTTCAACAAAACTTTACATAGCTGTAAATGACTATCATTAAAAATTAAACACATTATTAGTCTAATATTTGCTTTATTATTCAAATGAAGCTTTATAACAGAATCATAAAACCAAGCCAGCTCATTTGAACAATAGAAAAATATTATGATCAAAGTTAGTGCCTTGTAACTCTAAATACTGAATTACATGTTGACTAAAAGAGAAAATAAGCAATATACATAATCTATAATAATATTGTCAATATGTTGGTGACCTAGGAAGGTGGTTTAGAAATGTATAAAATTAGGTTTGACTAGACGTCTCTTTGGGGTCCCATTCATTTGTTTCTTGCAGTAGTATTACAAATTCAGAAATGAGATCAGGTTTTGGTCTCTCATTTTCAAGTTCAAACTTAAAAGTATAAATTTTGCCATAATTGAAACTATTAAAAAATATAAAATCTTCAGAATTTGTGGACTTTAAAATTAAATTTTATTAGGTGAGTAATTGTTCATTGTGGATGTTTTATTAATATTTTGTAGCGATAATGCTTAAATTTTCCAATTCAATGTTTGAAGTGTGACAATAGATTTTAAATAAATGATGTAATTTTAAATGTGTTTAATGCTTTTAACTGTGCTATTTATTCCTCACAATCCAGTGATGTGTATGGGTGGTTATTTGTATAATTCTTTCACTTTGAATGGAAGAATAGAGTTCTTTGTATTCAAGAAGATATTTGGAAGCCTGTTCTAAAGATATAAAATTGCTCTAGGAAAACACTAAGAGAAAACAGGCTGTATTGTTCTTCCTCAAAGAGCACAAAAGGCAATCAAACAAGTGAACTACAATGTGGTAATTATTGAGAATGGTGATGGTACCCTTAAGATTAAGCCACAGAAGATAAATGCTTTTCTGGGATGAATTTTCTGAAAAATCTATTAAGTGGTTTGGGAAGAGGATGGCAAACTTCTGTTTCCACCTTGCACGTAACAATCCATTTGTGTAATCTACCAAATCATAGTTCTCGATTTTGCTTATAGAGCGTGGACAGTAAAATTGATTACTGAGGAGATAACAAATGGCCATGAGAAAACAAAACAACAACAAAATACAGGTAAAATGAAGATAATAAAGGTGCCATTTCCAGAAGAGCTCCGGCATGCCGAGATTAGAAGAGGTAAAAAACATATGAATTCCATTTAGTTTGCAAGGCAGCCTTCAACCATGAAGATGAATAAAGATTCAGGAAAAGAATGCCCTTGATGTTAATTCCCTTACAGCTCTCTTTCTTTTAGAAACTCCTTGGAGATCAGATGGATAAGACCTAATCTTTATTTCATGTTTCTGTAACTAAATTTCTCTCTGCTGCTTCTCAAATACTGACAATAATCCATAATGCTAATACTGAGAATGCTAGATTTTGAAACAAAAGAAACAAAGTAAAAGCCTTTATTCTAGATTAATATGCAAAAATATATTTTTTAATCAGCAGCTTAATGACTAAACAATCCCACTACAATTTATACTACTGGTTTTAGAATAGGGGAGAACTTGCTCGCATATGAAGTGCCCTTGGAAGGGTCTCAGAAGAAGCATTTTTGCTGACTGACTCTATTATTGATGAAAACATCAAGGCAGTTCTTCACTGGGTTATAAAATACTGTGACTATTTTATTTTATTTTATTTTATTTTATTTTCCAGTTACATTGAATGATTTTTATTGTGTCATATTCTATTAAATGAATATATCTATGCATTTTTTTAAATGTTTTATTTATTTCCAGGAGAGAGAGAGAGACAGCTTGAGCAGGGGAGGGTCAGAGAGAGAGGGAGTCACAGACTGAAACAGGCTCCAGGCTCTGAGCTGGCAGTCAGCACAGAGCCCGACGTGGGGCTCGAACCCACGGACCGTGAGATCATGACCTAAGCGAAAGTCGGACGCTTAACTGACTAAGCCACCCAGGCGCCCCTATAACTATGCATTTTATTGGTGCTGCACATTTAGGTGGCTTTCAATTTGGGGTTATGTTATGACCAATCCTGTAAAAATTTTTTTTTTTAAATAGTCCTCATTCTTTTTAGTTTTCCAACACTCCTGCTTTTGACAAAACCAAGCGTTACGGCATGAATGCTTATGTACTCCTCAAAATTCATGTTAAACAATCCTAACCTTCAAAGTGACAGTTTTAGCTGGTACCTTCGGGAGGTGATTGGGTCATGAGGGTAGAGTGTCATGAGTGGGATTAGTGACCTTATGATAAATCGAGGACTCAGAGAGTTGGCTGGTCCTCTCCACCATGTGAAGATATAGCAGAAGTTGGCAGTCTACAACCCAGAAGAGGGTCCTCACTGGAACCTGACCCTGCTGGTACCCTGATCCTGGACTTCCAACTTCCAGAAACAAGAGAAATAAAAATCTGATGTTTAAAACCTACCCAGTGTCTAGTATTTTTGTTAAAGCGGTCCAAATAGACTGAGATGCCAAAATATTTCCAGTTTATTTTATTTTTTAAGTTTATTAATATATTTAGAAAGTGAGTGAGCAGGGAGAGAGAGAGAGAGAAAGAGAGAGGGAGAATGCAGGCCTCAAACTTACGAACTATGAGGTCATCACCTGAGCTAAGATCAATAATTAGAGGCTTAATTGACTGAGCCACCCAGGCGCCCCTCCAGTTTTAAAATATAGAAACAGCTACAACATAATCCCACTCTTTAAATCAGTAGAACAATAAATTTTAGCAATTACTTCATACTTGTAGTAGAAACCCTCTTGAGTAGTCCCTTCCTTTAATAAAAAGAAGCATGCATTATCTTCAATCACCTAGTTTATACTACCTACAAGTTATGATTAACATGGCCTTTGACTTGAGAGTCAGTCTATGAGTATTACGAATGTTTTTAGGCTACATATATGCATACTTATCATAAGCAAAGTGAATTGTACTATTTCATGTGACATAACCGTAAGCCAGTTTATTATTTGGACTTCCATCACCACTTTAAAGTTATTCATTGGGACCATGTCCTCCCTTGTATGTGGGCACAGACTTGTACTGAACTATTACTTGACTTCTGTTGGTTTTTGGTTATTGAAATCCCTATGGGCATTTTCCTATTTCAATTCCTAACTTGATTTTAAATTGATATTTCTTCTTTTCTCTTGGCTAATTCCTTATCCTCTTACTGCCACCTCTGCTGCAAATAACACTGCTTCTCTCATTCAAGAATTATTATTATTATTATTATTTTATTATTTTATCATCTCTTCTGTACTGGTCACTGTGGTAGGCAAACCAGACACAAATGGCCACTTCTTTCAAGAAGCTTACAGTCTGATCAGAAGAGAAAGATAATAAAAATTTAAACAGACAAGTATGAATGAATAAATGACTGTTATGAAATACAAAAGTGGAAGAAACACATGCAAAGCTTTAACTGACCTTTCTGTCAGGGGAGACACAATCTGATGGGGCTTTTCGCAGGTATCCCCCTCCTGGTTTCCTGGAAGAAGCAATGCTGCTTACTCTCCATAAGACAACTAAAACTGAGCTCTGAAATTCAAGTTTTCAAGAAGGCTTGGAATAGCTTAAGCACATCACATGGAATAAACAACCTCCTGCAATAAGGGATGAGTGTTAGAACCCATGGGATAAAAACTATGAACAGAGTTCCTACCTACAGAGTGAAGGTCTGTTTCACCAGTGTAAAGCTGCGGGCATTCCTAAATTTTACAACGTAGACCCAACTGCTCATTATTTTTTTTAATGTTTATTTTTGAGACAGAGAGAGAGAAAGAGAGAGAGACAGAGCATGAGAGGGGAGGGGCAGAGAAACAGAGAGAGGGAGACAGAATCTGAAGAAGGCTCCAGACTCTGAGCTGTCAGCACAGAGCCTGATGCGGGGCTTGAACTCACAAGACACTGAGTTGTGAGATCATGGCCTGAGCCAAAGTTGGTTGCTTAACCAACTGAGCCACCCAGATGCCCCCCAGCTGTCCATTAAACCAGAATTCAATGCCTGCATGGAATGATGGATAGTAGGTCTATCCTCTTCCTTCGAGGTAACATATTCTTATCATTGTGAACTTATCAAAACACACACAATGACTAATAACGCACATCCAAGATTCATGCTCTTCAGCTTTTAATAACACTATTCTTAGAACAAAGCCTAGTCACTAAGTAGCCCTTCTCTAAATCTGGTGCAATTCCTTATTGTAATATTTGCACTGTTATGAATAGAAAATAATCCTCCTGTGCATTCATACATATTATAGGTTTAGACCAATCCACCTTTGAGGAAATTCCTGGGTGAAAACACAAAGATACCCCAAGAACAAATCACAATCTTCACATGTAAGTCAACCTAAATCCAAATTTGAGTAGAAAATGTCTTCTAAATATTCAGGGACACATTTGATTTACATTTACATATGAAGTAAAAGCATGTGATTTGAAATCAGCTCACCAATTATCAGAACTTGTAAGAACAATGCGTAGGGAATTACTTTATCATACCCTGTCTATTGACTATCATCAAAGTGTCATTTTTAAGAACAAAATAACTTCCCCAAAGATATTTCAGTATTCACTGTAAAAAGCAAAAACTGCTCATGAATTCTTCCAAACACAATTTTTTCCAGTCCAGATCCATCCAATTTAATCCACCCAATTAAACCTATTTGACTCTACACACAACTGAGCCACTTAAGGCCTGAATTGTTACATTTTTATCTTTGTGCTCGAGCATCTAGACAGTATTCTGTATTTCATAAAAGCGCAAGTGAAGAAATGAAAGAATTATCTATATAAGTTAAACTATTTAATAGCCTCATGACAAGGGTCAATTATTTAACCAATCAAAGGCTCAATTTCTTTACCTATACATATTCAATACAATACTAGTTGTTTGATAACTTGTCATTGTAAGCAAGAACTAGTGGTATTAGTACTGTTTTCAAAGAATGAAATGAATCAGATTCAAAGCAGATTTCTAAGTAGTGAGTTCCAGTCAGACAACAGAGAATCAGGCTGGAGAAAGTGTCCAGGAATCAGTGAAATCATTTACTCATATTAAAAAAATAATAATAAAACAAAAAAAAACTATAGTCAGCAAACCCCACAGACATGATGGCAGGTCCTAAATGTGACTCTACTGATTCAGTAGGCAACCTTGTGTTCAATGATATCCATACACACGCTGTTAGGGAGTCTTAACTATTTTTTATTATTGTATAGCAATAGGTTCATCTTTTACATTAGTAGACCAAACGCATGTTAGAAAGTCTTTTGAAGATGGCCTTATAGAAAGACTGTCACTGGCAAACAAGCTTCAGAACCAAGTCTGTCACAATCTTTCTAAATTTCAGATCTTTTCAGGCCAATTTTAGTGGACTTATGAAATTTCACAGATGGTAATATATTAGTGATAGATGAATGTTTTTAAAAACACATGTTGACAAGGAGCACATTTCTTTAGGTCAAGTATATTATAGCTCATTTTTCTTCCTACCTCGTTCCAGTTTCCTCTTAGGAATGCCCTGGAAACATCTAGGATAAAAATGGATGTCTGGGTGATGGTTATACACTAGTGTTGATGTACTTAATGCCAGTGAATGGTACCCTCAAAACGGTTGCATTGCAAATTTTATGCTATGTATATTTTACAATTTAAAGAAACTGTATATAGAAATATTAGAGACCTATGTAAATATGATCGTGCTAAATAACGAAGCTCAGTTTATTTTTATTTCTTAAATACTGGATTGGTTCATTAGTTCAATAGAGGGTTGGAGAAATAACAGAGAGAATCAACCAGCTTTAGCCTCGCAAGATTAAGCAGTTGGGTCTTTTCTTTGTTTTTAGAGCTAATCTGGGTCCTTGAATTGCTGTGTGCTTCTGGCCGAGATGGAGTGCTGCTTTAGATGAAGGGTTTCTTTGAAGACCTATGAACTTTTTGGTTGTTACATGCTAAAGCAACCCAAACAGATTTAAATGCCAATATTTCTGCTATCAGCAGCTGTAGAAAACAGGCTGAATTGAGAATTTTGAATGTAAAGAAAAATTTTTCCTTTAGTGGAAAACTATGGATTTCTACATTCTAGAGGACACCTCTTTGGGTTATCTTATTCTGATTGTACGGAAGTGATTTTGCACCTTTATAGAGATAACTTAAAACAATGGAAAATAATTCTTGTCTGTAGTCATAGAAATTCTTTCCTGTCTGGGTAGAGGTTCGATTGATTCTACTTTCTTCCCCATCTTGTGGAAAAACCAGCTTGCATCTATCTGCATATTTATTTCAATATTCCCTATCTATAAATGTATCTTAGGGTTTTCATCAGACTGAGTTATAACATCTGCTAGGTTTTCTCATTGACTACAAGTTAAATAACACCCTTAACACCTGTTCATTTTTATATCCGTAGGAGAATAATGATTTTATCATTTCTGAAAATTAGCTGTTAGAACAAGAAATGAAGAAAGGGGAAAAAACAAGGAAGTTTTCAAGTTTGTCATTTACCTAGCCTTGTGTAACAGTTAGGAAAAGATTAACATCAGGAAGTTAATTCTGTAATAAAGATTATGTTACTAACTGAATCTTACTTATAGCGATCGGTTTTCTCAAATGTAAATTTGCTTCTGGAAAACCCTTTTATAGTTAAAAATTTATGGTGTGTCTCATCTGTTACAAAAATTCCAAAAGATTATGTAAAACGAATCATAGGTAGCATTTTATTTTTTTTTCTACAGAAAATGCCATAGCAAATAAACTACCTGAAGAAAACATGTGTGGGGCAGATTTTGACAGGAGCTGGTTAACTAAAATTCAAACTATTTTCAATCAAGTATAATAGGCATGTTTCAATTCTAAATAAAATATGATGCTCCCTTTCTCATCTAAACATTTATGGATGGTAAAAGTGTTTGTGGGCCTACGTGTTCAGAGAGCAAGAGCTCATGGGGAGACATTTTTTAAATCACCTCTTTTAAATATAATTTATTGTCAAATTGACTAACATCCAGTGTGTACAGGGTGCTTTTATTTTCAACAATATCATTAATAACACTTTTAGGATGGATTAAACATTGCTTTACAAATATATTTTCAAAAGTCAATGTACTATGGAATATGTCAAGCAGAAAAAATCCACATTATGTGTTTTTATAGAACAACTCAGAAATCTGTTTACCTGAATATCCTGGAAAATATTTCAAGACTGGCAAAGGCTTCTAAATATGTCTAGTCACAGTATGCTTTTAGCATTGCTACAGTGATCAAGACAGCTGGAGGCATTGACTGAGGTAGTAAATATTGCAGATAATCTACAGTGAGCTTGATCATCAGCTGTGCCTCAGGGAGAACCCTCACCAGGCCCCTTCCTCCTCCGAGTTTCTTCAAGGTAGGTGTGTTGGTGCTATCTAGGAAACAGAACCATTCTGACTTAGATATAAATACACATATGCATAAACCAGTACACACACATGTATGTCATGTGCATATCTCTATCTATCAGAAGATTTCTTACAAGAAATTGACTTAAGTGCTAACAGAGGCTGACAAGTTCTAAGATACACAAGTTGAGTCCCAGGAGAGCTGATGGATGTACTTCCAATCTGAAGGCTTGTACGCTAGAGCCCCAGGAAGAGCCAATATTTCAGTTAGTGTCTGAAGCAGGAAAGAACTGATGGTCCAGCTCAGGGCAATTAGGCCAAGCTAGTTGTTTCCTCTTCAAAGTAGGCTCAGCCTTTTTGTTTTATTTGTGCTCTCAACTGATTAGATGAGACCCACCCACATTGAGGAGGGCAACCCCTTTTATTCAGGCACCAATTCAAATGTGAATCTCATCCAGAAACAGGGTAATGTTTCACCAAATTTCTGGACATCCTTGGCCCAGTCAAGATGACACAGAAAATTAACCATCCTAGTAGTTTAGCAAGGCTCAGGGCCTGAGAGAATTTGTGTTAGTGAAGCTTTTAACTTAAAAGCATAAAGTTGAACAAAATAAAAATGACTGTACTAAAGCTACAGCAGAGCTTGATTAAAAAAATTTTTTTTAATGTATATCTATTTTTGAGAGAGAGAGAATGTGTGAGCAAGCGAGAGGCAGAGAGAGGGAGACACGAATCTAAAGCAGGCTCCAGGCTCTGCGCTGTCAGCACAGAGCCCAACGCAGGGTTCAAACTCACGAGCCGTGAGATCATGACCTGAGCTGAAGTCAGATGCTCAACCACCTGAGCCACCCAGGCACCCCAACAACAAAGCTTGATTTTAAACTAAGTAACCTTTTCTGCTCTTCCTCAAACCTCCCATCCTTAGCCTTTTGCTTAAGGAACCAGGTATCACCCTGAAAGCATAGGAGGCTGTCCGCACATATGCAATTCCTGTCAAACCGGCTAGACCTTGAATTTCCCTCTCACTTTCCAGCCCTTTGCTCCAGGTGGACTTGCAGTTTTGAAGTCCTTAGCCTGCTGCAAGCTCCTTTGCCTGGGAAAGCAAAAAAGTATCATTCTTTATACCCAAACTCTGTCTTCATGTTACATATTTTGGCTCCTGAGCACAGAGGTCAGTTTTCTTTCTTTCTTTCTTTCTTTTTTAAATGTTTTATTTATTTCTAGGAGAGATAGAGATAGACAGCGTGAGCAGGGGAGGGTCAGAGAAAGAGGGAGTCACAGACTGAAACAGGCTCCAGGTTCTGAGCTGGCAGTAAGCACAGAGCCCGACGCGGGGCTCGAACCCACGAACCGCGAGATCATGACCTAAGTGAAAGTCGGACGCTTAACCAACTAAGCCACCCAGGTGTCCCATAGAGGTCAGTTTTCAACGACATTAGCACACCTGTTCCCAGATTCTGCCTCCCCAAATGAAACAGTTCTAGAATATTCACTTGCACATAGTTTCCCCAGAATAATCTTCTGTATATTCTAACATGCTTTGATAGTTTGGGCTTGGAGGTTAAGTAGGATTGGTTGTTTGCACACTTACATTTGATTTTGAGTGGAGAAAGTTATGTTTACTATTCCAGAGTCTCTGGGATCTCTTATTACAATGAAATTACTGACAAATAAAATAGTACTTCAGCTGGAAAATGATATGAAGAAAGTAAGAAACACATTTCCTCATATAAATGGAGAATTGGAACACAAGGACATAAAATAGACTATATTGATATAAACAAGGATGAAAAATGAGAATCAATATTTATATTACATCTCAATATTATTGATAGTGTCAATAATCTCGATATCTTGGAAGTTTTCATAAATTGACTCATTTAATTCTTTTTTTTAACTGTCTCTAAAACTATTTTATTTTATTTTATTTTTTTAAAATAAGTCCTGGTTTAAGTTTATCATTCTAGGGGACTACAGATAGGAAACTTAAATGATCTGGTTGAAGGTTTTTTTTTTTTTTTTTTTTTAGTTTATTGTCAAATTAGTTTCCACATAACACCCAGTGCTCATCCCCACAAGTGCCCTCCTCCATGCCCATCCCTCCTCCCCCCCACATCCATCAGTCCTCAGTTTTTGTCAGCATTCAAGAGTCTCTCATGGTTTGCCTCTCTCCCTTTCCCCCACCATTTCCGCCTTCTTCTCCCCCTTGTTCCTCTGTCAAGTTCCTCCTAATCCTCCTATACGGGCAAACATATGATATTTGTCCTTCTCTGCCTGACTTATGTCGCTCAGCATAACACCCTCAAGGTCCATCCATGTTGCTACACATTGACTCATTTAATTCTGATAATAACTCTATTTGGTAGATTTTGTCACTCCTGGTTCATGAAAAAAGCAACTTAGACGAAACACAGTTGGAATTGCTACTCTGGTCTGTTTGATTTCAAAAACATTCTGTTCTTCTCATTTCATCAAATAGCCTCACTGTATCTACAGATTCTGTCCTCTCTCACTTTTTTCCCTTTGTCACATCAAATATGGAAATCACATAAAAGCTGAATGTTAATGTGTTTGTTACCTTTTCTATGTTTCATAATCATGAAAACTATTCTTCAGTTTGAAATATTTAACATAGGAATGTAGATCATCTTAGGGTATGTATGTCTGTATGCATATCGTTAAGCACGGTGGTAAACTTGGTGGTTGTGAGTAGAACCTGGCCACCAAAAGATTAACTGGTGAAATTTTCTTGACTTAAAAGCTGAGGAGCAGAACTTGTATCCATGGTGACTCCACGAATGTGCCAACACCTGGCAAAGCTCCCTTGGAAATACCTTGTCAGCTTCTTTCAGAAATGAACATTTCTCTGAAAGAGAAACAGGATAATGAGAAATCCATTGAAAAGCAACTCATGAGTAATAGAAAAATTAAGAAGATAATTACATATTTGTTTCCCATGTCCAAGTCATGGAGGACAAGTTCTTGGATGAACAAAATAGGATCCTTGCCCTGAGAGCGCTACTATTTTTATAGGGACAGAGAAGTATGTATAGAAATTACAGTTCACATCAACAGTCAGGGGAGCTATAAATAAAAACAAAAAGTGCAAAAGGTTTTTGTTTTTTTTTTTACAAATAGTTTATTGTCAAATTAGTTTCCACATAACACCCAGTGCGCATCCCCACAAGTGTCCTCCTCCATGCCCATCCCCCCCTCCCGCCCACATCCATCAGTCCTCAATTTTTGTCAGCATTCAAGAGTCTCTCATGGTTTGCCTCTCTCCCTTTCCCCCACCATTTCCGCCCTTCTTCTCCCCCTTGGTCCTCTGTTAAGTTCCTCCTAATCCTCCTATACGTGCACACATATGATATTTGTCCTTCTCTGCCTGACTTATCTCGCTCAGCATAACACCCTCAAGGTCCATCCATGTTGCTACACATGGCCAGATTTCATTGTTTCTCATTGCCATGTAGTATTCCATGGTATAGATAAACCACATCTTCTTGATCCATTCGTCCATTGATGGACAACAAAGTGCAAAAGGTTTGTTGATGGGAAGAACTTGGATTGGGGCGTAAATGAATGGTAATATTTCTGAGGGGGCACTGATAGGTGGGGGCAATGAGAAATAATGTGATTAACTGCCCTGAGGTAGATGTGAGTCAGTCAGGAATGTCATATGATATGATTGAACCTGAGCCACCACTTCACCTCTTGTCTGGCATGTTTAAGAGTTTTAAAGGAATTTATTCTACAGGAATCAATGACCTTCACATGGTTAATCTCAATGGATGTGTTTCAGTTATTAATCTGATATGTTAGCATAAATCAGGGCTATAAATCACTTCCTCCACTTAGATGGGCTTCTTTCCTTCAGCTTCTTTGACTCCTTTGTATCTAAAAAGGCTTCATTTTTTATGTTTATTTATTTTGAGAGAAAGAGATGGAGAGAGTGAGCAGGGGATGGGAAGACAGACAGGGAGAGAGAGAATCCCAAGCGTGAAGCCCAACACAGGTCTTGATCCCAGAGTCTGTGACATCTTGATCTAAGTCAAAATCAAGAGTCAGATGCTTAACTGAGAGAGCCATCCAGGTGCCCCTAAACAGCCTTCTTTTCTCTAATAACTACTCTCAGGCTTCTGTGTCCATCATGCCTCCTCTGAGCTCCAGTGCCACTACTAAGAACTTCTAGAGGGAAATAAAAGTCATTATATCTGAAACTGAAAGTAATGTTTTTTTCTCCTCTTCTCTCATTGTAAACCTGGGGTTATTCCTGTGTTCTTTCTCAAAGCAAATAACATGATCACATCCAAGTAGGTACTAAAATCAGATATTCAGGAGTCAACCTTAATACCTCTCTTTCCTCAACATGAATAGGTTGAGTACATCCAGACTCATGTTAATATTCCCTCCAATTATCCCTCAAATCCACATCTTCTCTCTCTCCCTCATTCACTATTCCTTAGCCACACTGGTTTATTCTGGTGTCCAGAACATACATTCCTTCTCCCTGCCTCGAGGATTTGGTATGTGCAGTATCTATCATTTGGCATTTTCTATCACGCCTATCCCACAATTAAAAATCACTCTTGTTTTCAGACCACATCTCAACTACAAATTTCTTGATAATGACATTTATAATCGTCCTCATTAGATCATTTATTTTAGTGGTATCTTAACATTAGTTTGCATGCCTTATCACAATTGAACTGTAAAGATCAATTTCATAATTATTAACTTAGTTCATTAATCATCGCTAGACTCTAAGTTACCTGAGAGCAGGGAATACCTGTTTGTACTAATACATAATAAAATTTAAATATATACTTGATGAATGAATGCTAGAATAAATTAACAAATGAACTAGAGGCAGAGAGGCTGGAAAGTAAGCAGTAGTCTATGCTTGTATGAATGTAGAAATAGTTGGTGTGGAATAGATAGTAAAGTTTTGAGAAATGGTAGAAAAATGCAAACATTATTTTTGGGATGTGGAGATTTAGGGAAAGACGGAGATCAAGGAGAACACCTAAATTTCAGGGTTGTGTTTATTCATTGTCTGTTTAGTGTAAGAAGTGCTTGGGGCTGAGGACAGACCGGGGAACCCCAACAGAAAAGAGAGGCAGCAGCAGAGGAAAACCAAGTAAGGAAAAAAATCTGAGGGAGGAGAAAGTTTTTATGATAATATAAATTCCCTGTCTCTTATCAAAATTCTAATTTATATAACATACACTTATGGGTTCCTATTTTATTCAAAGGGTTATGGAACATTAATAGCATTTATTTTGAGGCTCCAATTGTTCCAAATGTGAGCAGTGAGAGTCATTTCTTCTGGCTTCTGTGCCCTTTTCCCCGTTAGTCTGTGAGCATTTCCTTTCCGGCACAGCAGTGCTTACTGGACTCATCTTGTGCTTTCTTTCTTCAGCCTTGTTGAAATCAACCTTTTTTTTTTTCTTTGTCTTTTTAAAATTTTTATAAGGAGTATTGGTTTCTTTCAGTAGAGAATGACATTAGAAATCAAGATCTAGGTGCTAGTTATACACACGCACCCTCACATATGCACCATGTTTACATGCATACATGTAAACACACATTTATATTTACAGCTACCTACCTATCTAACACAAGGATATTTCTGTATAGCACAATGGAGTCCTTATAGTTTTCCTCCTTTTCATATCATTTCACTGACAGTGAGTAATCGGATTCTCATTCTTAATATAATTATTAATATTATTAATCTCCCTATATATAACTCCTGGCCTGTATATAATCTGCCACTTTCACCACTGTACCTGCACCAACAGCTTCCTTTTCCCTACTCGGTTTGTGATATTCTTTACCTGCCCCATTTCTGCCTGGAAGGCCCCCCAATCTCTCTTGGGTTCTGACACCCTGAGCTGGCCCTCCGCCTTCTGCTCTGGCTCACACATTCACTGTCAGGGTAACTCCTAGCACAGAGGCCCTCCTCATTCTGTAAGGATTCTGAGTGTACATGTACCCTCTATGCCTTACTGGAACTTGAACCCCTCCCACCACAGCCCACATAGCTCAGACTTATCTAGTATCTTTTGGACAGAAGGGTAGACAGATGGGATGTAGACTTACTCTGTAAGTCTACTTTTTAAAATATATGATTAACATTTCCTATATTATAAAATGCCCCTCTATTACATGAATTTTATATTTCATTTTGTTAATGTTCCTATCTCTTACAGGATATTCGTTTTCTACCATGGGAATTATTGACTATATTTGAGAAGATAAATGTGATTTTACAGAGACTATGTAATCCATGCATATTACATCTGGTTTTGCATTCTTTTAGGAAGATACATGTGCTTTAAGTAAAAATATTTTGGTCTGAGTCCCAGCTTTGCTATGTGATCTTCAATGCCCAGGGTCTTAGTTTCTCCTCTTAAAATGAAGATGTCCAATTCATTTTTGCATCCGGGACTTGGTGCTAGTTGTTTCCTCTGCTTGGATCCCCCTGACCCTGAAATTTATTTACTCTGGCCTGTCAGGTCTCAATTCTCTGAAAAAACTGACATTTGAACAGGGCTTTTTCTTCCTTTCTGTGATGCTGAAGGCCTCAAATCAGCTGGGAACATTATTTCATTCTTTTCTTGGCAAACTTACCCTCAATTTAGTGCCCTCTTGGAGACTCCTCCGATTTTCTCCTCACAAGGCTACAGATAACAATGTGTCTCATACATATATGATAAGAGCTTAATAAAAGTTTGCTTTCTGAATCGGTACTGATAGAGATGGCAAATGACATTAAAAAAACCAGACAATTCTGTATTAGCTTAATAAACAATATAGACTAAAATTTATATTAGAGCAAATAGTTGAAAATGGTAATGATGGCTCAGGTGATGCCAAATACCATAAACACCCTGGAGAAGATTTTGTAGCAATTGGGCCACCTAAAAATGTCTAACATATAGGTCTCCTATAGGTCTTCTAAGTCTTCCAATAGAGACTTAGGCCTTAACATTTCAACTTTTCCATAAACCTCAAGTATGCTATATTATAGAAATGCTAGGAACACAGCTCTTCACTAATAGTATTTCTCTACCTCTTACTACCTGCTATTCACATACATTCTATTTTCTTATTTTGAAATTTTTTTCTCTTCATAAACTCAACTCAGCGTAGCCAAGATGTTCACAAATCTACCTCATGGCATTATTTCAGCTTTATTTCCCACTGTTAATGTCTTCATTTTCTCCATATGTTTTCGATTCAAATTTCTGTGCAGGACAATATGATTGCCCCAGCTATCTGTGAGAAAATGTCATAGAGCTCTGTCACACCTATTTGTGGCCTGGGAGAAATGTCACCTGGTTTATACTAATAGAGGCTGCAGAAGGTAGTGTTGTTCAGAAAGGACAATGGTCAAATGGATTTGTCTACTCTAATCTCAACAATGCCATTAGCAGCAACGAAAACAAACAATTGCAAACTGGAAGCACATTAATATGACAGCTATATAGGAGGTTCAGATTGTCCAATCACTTTTTCAATAAATTATACAGAGTCAATCACTGGTGTTGTGATGAGTTTGATTCTTCATTTATAAATGTGTAAGAGTTATTTTTAAAGCTTTCAAGTATAGAAAGCTGCCTATACTCTGTACAGCCTTACTTATTTTGAGGACAAGATTATGTGATTTGAATTTCTGGAGTTTTGTTTTTCAAGTTTGTATTAAAATCATTCCTGCTATGCTTGGTTTATAATACCAATGTAGACCTCCTAAATTTTCCCCAAGAAAAGATCTCTTACCCATCTGAAAATAGTAACTTATGTTAAAAATTAATAAATATTATTCATCTTGCCATGTTCAGTATTATAATTATAGAAGATAAACAGAATCCTGATACTTATTTGTATTTACAAAATAAATACAGGTAAAGAAAATTTTGTAATTCTAACAAGAATAGCCCTGAGATATTTTTCCAAGCCAGAGAGAGAGACAGAGACAGAGAGAGAGCATAAAGTACTAGACTTAAATGGAAAACAGCTGTTTTTCAACATGTATTTCAACAAATATTTCTTAAAGTTTAAAATGTGCCTTGAGTTAGTATTACTAAGTATAATATAAAGCATATTTCATCAATTTGGTACATATAACTAAAATCTCTAAATGTAAATCCAGTGAAAAATCAGGAGATCTAATGACATACACACATGATGACCACTTGGAGTGGATATTTCCTAATTGGGTATTTACTGTATTTTCCTACAGATTTCAATGTCTTAAAAGATACCTCTGAGTTTGTCAGTATTCCAAAATAACCTCTAGATTAGGTAGTTAGAGATGCGGCAGCTAGAAACACAGTATCTAGTAAACAATAAAGACTCTTTTCCAGAAGAGTCCTCGATGTCACCCGAAATTCATACACACATCCTGCTTTATGCATGCCCTGATCCAATTCTGGTTCAACTTATAGGGGACACTAAATTGCCAGTGTGGTCACTGGCTTTTGGTTGGGTTCTAATATACCTTTGCCTTACTAGGTTTTGCTCTAGTATTTAACATATAGATTCAACCCATGCCCTTATAATGCAAAATGGAAAGGCTTTACTCTCCCAGTATGAAGGAGAATTTATCCCATGCTTTAAGTGAGCTACAGACTGCTTCAATTAAGCCTACTTACTTGCTTTTTTTTTTTTTTAAATCACCTATTTAATAGCTGCGTTCTAGGGTCAAATAGAAAATAAGAAAGGGCCTTTCATCTTCTTTCCTCCATTATTTCCTTTGTTCTTGAGATAAGACACTCCTACTGCAGCCTTGAAGACCTTCTGGTGCATGAAACATTTGCCCTGGAGGAGGTGGCCATGCCAGACGAGGTAGAAGGACCACAACACTGGCTGTGAACAAGCACAACTGTACTAGGTGAGCACTGAAGTCCCTTCCCTGACCACAGGCTTCTTTACTAAAATCACAAAAGAAACAGAGGCAAAATTATTTGCTTCTAATTACAGCTATTTCTTTCCTTTAATAAGGATGTCAAAGACCACCTTTCCCTATTCCCCTTGTATGGATCTAGAAGATTCAAATGACACCTTGACCAGCCTGTGATGGGACACAAATCCTAATGAAAAGCAAACATAATCTCTTGATGCCAGTTAAAAAAAGAAAAAAAAAGAAAAAACAATGGACACTGAAAATGATACTGTTGCTCACGATAGGAGGATTACATTAGGAATTATAGTATTTCAGTCTGAAACGAAGTTAGCTCAGGAGAGAACAATATGAGATCAATGCCAATATGCTTTAGGATGTGAGAACTAGAATAAGCAATTTTATTTTTAAAAATGCAATGGAAACAACCAACATATTAGAGAAAAGTAGGAGGCATGAATGAGAAATTTTCAAAGAACTCAAAGAAGAAGAGTAAAGAGGTTGGGTGGGACGATGACAGATTAGAAGGACCCTAAGCTCACCTTGTCCTATGGATACAATGAGATAATACCACATAAGCATAAATAACCCAGAAAACGACCTGGAGAGTGGCAGAACAAACTCCACAACTAAAGGCAAGGAAGAGGCCACATTGAAGAAGGGTGAAGATCCCATCTGGGAGTGAAATGGACTGCGGTCCTTGGTGGGGAGGGAGCTGGTAGAACACAGGCTCTCACATGGGGGAGCCCACTGGTGGGGAGGATGAATCTCCATAATATTTACCTTTGAAAATGAGAGGCACTGAACGCTCTCATGAATTCCTAAAACAGGCAAGACTTAAACCCTGGAATTTAAAAAAACAGTTGGCTCATCTCTGGGAGAGCTGGGATGGAGTTAGGAGGTGGAGCTCTTACCCTTACAGAGACTGCAGGACAAACAGTCCATGCAGAAATAGCATAGAAATAGCAGTTTGAAAAACACCAGGGGCAGACAGGAAGGATCCTGATTTGCTGATCTCAGAGCGTGGCCTGGAGAGACAGAGAACATGGGGAGAACCTTCCAGGTCTGAAGGAACTGGCAGGCATCACTTCCTTGCCCCCACCCCCCAGCATAAACAATGGCCACCTATGGGAACCAGCACCCAGCAGATACTCCTTGTTTGCCTCAAGCCCTGCCTGCCTCCTAGCATGGACTTTAGCAGATCCACCTTTCCCAGTCACACTTCCCTCATCCCTGGAGCTGTGTCCCTCCTCTAGAAGACCAGCAAAAGCCCCGCCAACACATCTTCTGACCTTCACATCATGCTGGATCTCCATTCTGGTGGCAGAGACAGGTCTCATTTCATAAGCAGACCACTGTACACCTTACTGCCCACAATAGTCAAATGGATTGAAGGAAAAAGAGGCCAAGTCTCAATACCAGAGCCCATGCAACACACATAGGAGAGAGCCCCTGAAGTGTCAGATCCTGAGAACAGGGAACACTGTATTGCAGGGCACTACAAGATCTCCTCTTCTTAAGGTTATTATCATTTAAGAGCAAGAGAAGAAACAGACATAGAAATCAGGTAAAATGAGGAGACAGAGAAACATCTTCCAAATGAAAGAACAGGACCAGACCACAGGAAGAGACCAAAGCAAAGTGGATGTAAGTAATATGCTTGATAGAGAATTTAAAGTAATGATCATAAAGATAGTCACTAGACTGGAGAAAAAAGTGTAGGATATCAGTGAGACTTTTGGCACACAGATTAGAAAAAGAACCAATCAGAGATAAGAATATATTAAATGTAATTAAAAATACACTCGATGACATAAATAGCAGGCTAAATAAAGCACAGGAATGAATTAACGACCTGGAAGACAGAGTCATGGAAAGTAACCAAGCTGAACAAAGGACAGGAAAAAAAATTCTTCACACTGAAAATAGTTTTAGGGAATTCACGGACTCTATCAAGTGTAATAACATTCACACTATAGGGATCTCAGAAGAGAGAGATAAGGGAGCAGAATATTTGAGGAAATAATAGCTGAAAACTTCCCTATTCTCGGGAAGAAAATGGATATCCAGATCCAGGAAGCACAGAGATTCCTCCAAAAATTCAACCCAGGGAGGTCCACACCAAGACACATAGTAATTAAAATGGCAAAAAGTAGTGATAAAGCAGCAAGAGAAAGAGGACAGTTACCTACAGGAGGAAGCCTCATGAGGCTATTTTTCAGCAGACACTTTGCAGGACGGAAGAGAGTGTCATGACATATCCCAAGTGCTGAACCAGAAATACATGCAGCCAAGAGTGCTCTATCCAGCAAGGCTATCATTCAGAATAGAAGGAGAGATAAAGAGTTTCTCAGACAAATAAAACTGAAAGGAGTTCATAACCACTAAACCAACTTTTAAGAAATATTAAAGGGGACTCTGAGTGGAAAGGAAGAGCGTTAGTGAAAGTATGAAGAGTAAAAGGCACAAAAGCAGTAAACATGTATATCTCTGTAAAAATCATTCAAGGGATTCATAAAACAAAAAAACAGTTTATAATCTCATATACTTAAAACATGGGGAGGAGAGGAGTGAAGAATGGATTTAAATTTAAGCATCTATCAACTTTATATAGACTGCTAACTGCAGAAGATGTTATATACAAAGCTAAAGATAACCACAAATCAAAAACCAGTAACAAATATGCAAAACATAGAGAAAGGAATCCAAGTATATCACTAAAGAAAGCCAACAAACCATGAAAGAGAGCAAGAGAAGGATCAGAGTAAATCTATAGAAATAACCAGAACCCTAGTAACAAAACAGCAACAAACACATATCTACCAATAACTACTTTGAATATAAATGAATTAAATGGTTGCATCAAAAGACAAAGGGTGACAGAATGGATAAAACAACAACAACAACAAAACAAGACCCACCTAGGTGCTGCCTATAAGACACTACTTTCAGACCAAAAGACACATTCAGATTGAAAGTGAGGGTATAGAAAAATACCTAACATAGAAACGGATGCCAAAAGAAAGCCAGAGTATCAATACTTATATCAGACAAAATAGACTTTTACAAAAGTCTATAATAAGAGACAAAGAAGAAAACTATATAGTAATAATGGAAACAATGCAGGATGAAGACATAACAATTGTAAATATATATGTATTCGACATGAAAGCACCCAAATACGTAAATCAGTTAGTAACAAACATATAAGAAATCATCAACAGTAATACAATAATATTAGAGGACTTTAACACCCCATTTACTTCAATGGACAGATAATCCAAACAGAAAATCAACAAGGAAACAATGGCTTTGAATGACACATTGGATTATATTGATTCAATAGATATATCCAGAACATTCCATTGTAAAACAGAAAAATACACGTTCTTTTCAAGGGCACATGGAACATTCTTCAGAGTAGATCATATATTGGGCCACAAAATAAGTCTGAACAAATAAAAAAAATCAAAGCCATACCATCTTTTCTGACCCTACCACTATGAAACTAGAAATCAACTACAAGAAAAAGTCTGGAAAAGGCACAAATACATGGAGGTTAAATAACATGCTATTAAACAATGAATCAGTCAACCAAGAAATCAAAGAAAAAAATTAAAAAATTACATGAAAATAAAAGAAAATTAGAGCACAATTGTCCAAAATCTTTGGGATGCAGCAAAAGTGGTTCCAAGAGAGATATTTATAGCAATACAGGCCTACATTCAAGAAGAAAAATCTCAAATAAACAACCTAACCTTACACCTAAAGAACCTAGAAAAAGAACAAGCAAAACCCAAACCCAGCAGAAGGAAAAGATAATAAACATCAGAGCAGAAATAAATGATATAGAAACTAAAACAACAATAGAACCGATCAATGAAACCAGGAACTGGTTCTCTGAAAATATCAACAAAATCATTAAACCTCTAGTAAGACTCATTAAAAGAAAAAAGACCTAGGACCTAAAGAAACAAAATTTTGATGAAAAAGGAGAATTAAAAACCAACAGCACAGAAATACAAATAATTATAAGAGAATGTTATGAAAACCTATATGCCAACGAATTGTACAACTTAGAAGAAAAGGATAAATTCCTAGAAACAATAACTTAACAAGCTAAAGCAGGAAGAAATAGAGAATTTCTTAAAATAGAAAATTTTAACAGATTAATTACCAGCAATGAAATTGAGTCTATAATGAAAAAGAAAAAAAACCCCACCAAAAACCTCCCAAAAAACAAAAGTCCAGCCCCAAATGGCCTCAAAGGCTAATTCTACCAAACATTTAAAGAAGAATTAATACCCATTCTTCTCAAACTATTCCAAAAAATACAAGAAGAAGGAAAACTTTCAACTTCATTTTATGAGGCCAGTATCACACTGAGAATAAAACCTGATAAAGACACCACACATGGAAAATAAACAACTACAGGCCAACATCCTCAATACAATATTTGCAAACAAGATCCAAAAATATATTCAAAAATCATACACCATGATCAAGTGAGATTTATTCCTGGAATGCAAAGGTGGTTCAGTATTTGCAAAAACAATTAATGTGATATGTCGTATCAATATGAGAAAGGATAAAAACCATATGATCATTTCAATCGAGGTAGAAAAAGCATTTGACAAAGTATGACATCCATTCACAATAAAAATCCTCAACAAAGTAGTTTTAGAGAGAACATACCTCAATATAATAAAGTTGTTATATGAAGAACCCCACAACCAACATATATTTAATGGGGGGAAAACTCAGTGTTTCCCCTAAGGTTAGGAACATGACAAGGATGCACTCTCACCACCTTTATTTAACATAGTCCTGGAAGTCCTAGCCACAGCAATTAGACAACAAAAAGAAATAAAAGGTATCCAGACTGATAAGGGAGAATTAAAACTCTCACTGGGTGCAGATGATAGGATATTATATATAGAAAACAATAAAGCCTCCATTAAAAAGCTATCAGCACTGATAATTCAGTAAAGTCACAGGACATAAAATCAATGTACAAACCTCTGTTGCATGGTATAGAAATCTGTTGTGTTCCTATACAGTATTAATGAATCAGAAGAAAGTGAATTTAAAAAAAAACAATTCCATGTACAATTGCAGCAAAACCAATAAAATATCTAGGAATAAACTAAACCAAAGAAGTGAAGGACTTGTACTCTGAAAACTATAAAGCAAAAGAAAGAAATTGAAGACGAGATAAAGAAATAGAAAGACATTCCATGCTCATGGGTTGGAAGAACAAATATTGTTAAAGTGTCTATACTATCGAAAGCAATTTACAGATTTAATGTAATCCTTATGAAAATATCAACTACATTTTCTTATGGAACTAATACAAGCAATCCTAATTTTTTTAAGGTTTAGTTTTGAGAGAGAGAGAAAGAGAGAGAGCATGCAGGCAGGGGTGAGGCAGAGAGAGAATGGGACAGAAGATCTAAAGTGAGATCTGTGCTGACAGCCAAGAGCCCAAGACAGGGCTCAAACTCATAAACTTCAAGATTATGACCTGAGGCAAGGTCAGACACTCAACTGACTGAACAACCCAGGTGACCCTAAAATTTGTTTGGAGCCGAAAAGACCCTGAATAGCCAAAGGAATTTTGAAAAAGGAAAACAAAACTTGAAGTATCATAATTCCAGATTTCAAGTTATATTACAAAGCAGTAGTAATTAAAACAGTGTGGTACTGGCGTAAAAAGAGACACATAGATCAATAGAACAGAAAACCCAGAAATAAGCCTACAACTATGCGGTCAGTTAATCTTTTGATAAAGGTAGAATGAATATACAATGGAAAAAGCATAGTCTCTTGAGCAAATAGTATTGGGAAAACTGGACAGCCGCATGCAAAAGAATGAAACTGGACCACTTTCTTTCACCAGACACAAAAATAAATTCAAAATGAATGAAAGACCTAAATGTGAAACCTGAACCATTTTAAAAATCTCTGAAAAGAGGATGGGCAGCAATTTTTCAGTCATCAGCTGTAGTAACATTTTTCTAGGTATATCTCCTGAGGCAAGGGAAGCAAAAGCAAAAATAAACCCTTGAGACTACATCAAAATAAAAAGTTTCTGTTGGGAACCTGGGTAGCTCAGTTGGTTGAGCATCCAAATCTTGATTGTGGCTAGGGTCATGATCCCATGGTCACTGGACTGAGCCCCAAGTGGGACGCTGTGCTGACAGTGCAGACCCTGCCTGGGAATCTTTCTCTCCACCCTTCTCTTGCTTGTGTACTCTGTCTCTCTCTCAAAAATAAGTAAAAAAAGTTAAAAAAAAAAACCGCTTTGCACATCAAAGGAAACAATCAACAAAACTAAAAGACAGTCTACTGAGTAATAGAAGAAATGTGCTAATGACATATCCAATAAAGGGTTATTATGCAAAATACATAAAGAACTTATACAATTCAATACCCTAAAAAACAAATAATCCACTTTATAAATGGGCAGAAGATATGAATAGACATTTCTCTAAAGAAGATATCCAATGGCCAGAGACACATGAAAACATGCTCAACATCACTTGTTATCAGGGAAATACAAATCAAAACTCAACAAGATATCACTTCACACCTGTCAAATGGCTAAAATAAAAAAAACCAAAAATAGAACTACCTTATAATCCAGGAATTGTATTGCTGAGTATTTACCCAAAGAAGACAAGAATACTAATTCAATGGGATACATGTAGTCCTATGTTTATTACAGCATTATTTACAACAGCCTGATTATGGAAGCAGCTCATGTGCCCATTGATAGATGAATGCATAAAGGAGATGTAGTATATAAACAACAGAATTTTATTCAGCCATAAAAATAATGAAATCTTACCATTTGCAATGAGGTTGATGGAGCTGGATAGTGTTATACTAAGTGAAATAAGTTACTGAAAGATGAATACCATTGGCTCTCACTCAAATGTGGAATTTGAGAAACAAAACAAACGAAGGGAAAAATAAGAGAGAGAGAGAGATACAAACCAAGAAACATACTCTTAATTGTAGCGAACAAACTGATGGTTACCAGAGGGAGGTGAGTGAGGGGGATCGTGGAAATAGGGGATGGGGATTAAGGAGTGGACTCGACATGATGAAGTAAAAAAAAAAAAAAAAAAAAGAGGGGCGCTTGGGTGGCTTAGTAGGTTAAGCATCCAACTTTCGCTTAGGTCATGATTCCGCCGTTTGTGGGTTCGAGCCCCTCGTCGGGCTCTGTGCTGACTGCCAGCCAGCTCAGGGGCTGGAACCTGTTTCAGTCTGTGACTCCCTCTCTCTCTGACCCTCCCCTGCTCGCGCTGTCTCTCCCTCTCTCTCTCCTAGAAATAAATAAAACATTAAAAAAAAAAAGTGAGAGGATTAATGGGCTCTGAACAAAGGCCAAAGACCGTGTTTGCCAAGTAAATTATAATATCTTGAACATATTAAAACTCTCAAAGTCTTAAAAAAAAATAGAATAAAATCAATGTGTAGATAACAACAATAACAACAATGAAGAAGAATAAAGAGATAAAGAGATGAAAATAATGGGCGACATGGTGGAGACGCAGAGGATGAGAGGGGCATATAACAGGAACTACAGAAACAAAGGGCTGAGGGGACAAAGTGGTAGCTTCCATGTAAGACACAAAGGAAGAAGATTATTCTGAGCTGGAGAAAGATTTGTGTATTTAGATTTGTGGGATGAGGAGAACCCAGACCACAAAGTTAACAAAAGCCCAAGACTTAATATACTTGGGGGAAGTTTTATAATCTCAAAGCTGAATTGACAGTCTCACAAAAAAATCCACATCGGGTGAAAATGGTTATCTACAAACAACAAAACAAAACTAGAAATTACTCTATAGCAATTAATACTGAAAATTGTGGAGAAAAACCTTCAGTTTTGAGAGCATGTTATTTTGATACAAGATACAGATAGCCATAGTTTCTGCTATTCATGCTCCTTACTTTTGAATTCTTGACCTATTAACATCTGCTATTACATTCTTCTATTTTCAAGAATCCTTGTTATGTACATATGTGTCTAAAACTTTGTGTTTTTACTAGCAGTAATATTGACGAATAGTTTCCTTATAATAAAGTTCAGCTATTTAAATGTGCATTTATCGAGTTTTGGTGAACGAATGCCTTTTGCTGGTAGTGATTGGTGCTCTCACTTGATGTTGGTGTTTTGCATTCCAACAGCCTCAGGGCAGAGAAAGTGTGGGCAATATTGGGAGCATAAAGCAAAAGTCATTAAGAGTTTCCATTTATCTCATGTCTACTTCCTTCTTTGAAGCAAAATAACCACAGAGTAACTGCACCCTACTCAGGAAGGCAGCCACTTAGAATGGGTTTATTGTGCTTTAGTGAGGTGAATACGACCACCAGCAAAACTTAATGCAACCATATGCAGGCACTGGTCAGAGTGGCTAAAATTAACAACTCAGGAAACAGCAGATGCTGGTGAGGATGTGGAGAATTAGCAACCTTCTTGAACTTTTGGTGGGAATGCAAACTGGTGCAGCTGCTCTGGAAAACAGTTTGGAGGTTCCTCAAAAAATTCAAAATAGAACTACCCTACAACTCAGCAATAGCACTACTAGGAATTTATCCAAAGGATACAGGACTGCTGATGCATAGGGGCACGTGTACCTCAATGGTTATAGCAGCGCTTTCAACAATAGCCAAATCATGGAAAGAGCCTAAATGTCTATCAGCTGATGAATGCGTCAAGATGTGGTTTATATATTGAATGGAATACTACTTGGCAAGGAGAAAGAACAAAATCCTGTCATTTGCAGCAATGTGGATGGAACTGGAGGGTATTATGCTAAGCGAAATAAGCCAGTCAGAGAAAGACAGATATGTTTTCACTCATATGTGGAACTTAAGAAACTTAACAGAAGACCATGGGGGGAAGGAAAAGGGAAAAATAGTTACGAACAGAGAGGGAAGGAGGCACACCTAAGAGACTCTTAAATACAGAGAACAAACTGAGGGTTGATGGGGGGATGAGTGGGGGAGAGGGGAAAATGGGTGATGGGCATTGAGGAGGCACTTGCTGGGATGAGAGCTGGGTGTTGTATGTAAGCAATGAATCATGGGAATCTACCCCCAAAACCAAGAGTTTAGGACAGAACTGGACCCTTTCACCTTTTACTGTATTTTATCACTTCTTTGTATATTGTTTTTGACACATCTCAGCTGTCTTTAAGAGCCTTTACCCATATGGAGCCCATAATGTCTATGTTATGATTTCACTAAAACTATAGTTTTTGGATTTTCTTTTTGTGGCTTGTTTTCATGTGGAAAAGGATAAATATGTTGACTTATTATAGATGAGGAGCCTGAAATTAAGTCCTCCGTTAAGAGCAACCTCAGGCTGCACGTAGCCCCAGTTCCAGGAAAAGCTTCAGCTGAAGCCACCCTCAGGACCACCCTCAGATCAGCCAATCAAAAGAAATGTGTAACATTCCTGTGGTCTGAGTCAGGGCTGGGAACTGCAGGTAGTTACTCTGTACAAACTAGTCAATCACTCACCGCTTGCCTAAACCCCACGTAGGCCCTTTGAGCTCACCTTATAACTGGACATTTTCAAAGGATTCTCAAAGGTCATGATTGGGTCCCGCCAAAAGTAACAGACGCCTCACGGATACTGAATGGTCAAAACTGTGTCCACTAGTGATGTACAATTATGATCGGTGCTTATGTGATGATGCTATACATACAACGTGTGCACTGTAACACCCCTGTCCCTTATCCCATAAAAACCCTGCTCTCTATTGTTCGGGGCTTCACCTTGCTGCTGCTGTGCCGGCTAACGGGTGAGCCCCTGCTCGAGCTTGTAATAAAGACCCTTTTGTACTTGCATCGGTGCAGGCTCCTTGGAGGTCTCTGGGGACTCGCGATTCGGGCATAACAATAGATACATGCTTATAGGACATTCTGACGTATTTTAGATCCCTCCTCTCTTTTGTTTACCTTGAAAGGTCATGAAATATTTTCTGAATGAATTTTAGGCATTAGCTATTTCTTCTCTGAAGTTTCGGAGCTCAAAGTTCTACTCCATATAAAATACAATTTTTAAAATAAGTAATAAAACTGTTTTAAGATGTGCAGAGGATTAATATTTTTAAATTTTCTGAGTAGTGTATAGATGGAGGTTCATTACACTTTTTTTTGCTATTTAAATAAAACCTTTATACTTAAAAAACAAAGAAATTGAAACTGTATGGTTATGTTGCCCACGTGAGGTAGTGCATTTTTTTCTAAGTAAAAATGCTTAACAGAAGCTGTAATCATTAATGATCAGGAATATTTTAAAATCAGTTACAACATAAAAAAAGGCTTAGTCTGATGATATCTTAACCCATTTCAGCTTGAGAATTTTGTTATATAAAAATTTCTTTTAAATTTAAATTTAGCTCTAGGGTCACATGGGTGGCTCAGCTGGTTAAGCGTCCTAGTCTTGATTTTGGCTCAAGTAATGATCTCATGGTTCCTGAGATTAAGCTGCACTTTGGACTCTGCACTGACAGCAGGGTGTCTTTGGGATTTTCTCTCTCTCTCTCTCTCTCTCACTTTTTCTTTCTCTTCCCCCCATTACCCTCTCTCCCCCTTCCCCACTTGTGCTTTCTCTCAAAATAAACATTAAAAAAATAAAATATAGTTCTGATTTCAGAATAGATATTTCGAGCCAATGTTTTTAACAACTGCTTTCAAGTTTATTGCAAGTTTAATGAAAGTTTATTGCATTTTCTTGAGAATATCAACTACAGAGAGTGTCATCTAAATGGGGCCAAATATATCAAATGCTACAGAATCAAAATCCAGTGAACATCTTTATTTCACGTGCAGTAACAGTGAGCACAGATTTCAGTCTTCCCTTGGTATTTGACATCACAAATGCTACTTTGCCACCTAGTGGTTAATTCTGCAACTTTCTTTGGAAAAAAAAATCTAAATTTTTTTCTGTTTTTATATCACAACATATTTACTACATTCATATTTAGGATTAAATAATTCTGGGAATCACTCAGTTTATACTTTTTGTATTGTATCTGGGTGAACCCATAATATTCAAAATATTTCTATTGAACATCAAACTGGTGCAATTTAAAATTCTTAAATGTTTTTTTGAAAAAAGTCTCGTCCTAAATATCCTTATTTGAAGGATTAAAATAAAAAAATGATTTTATTGTCTTCAAAAAATGACTTCTAGAGATTTGTAAGATCATATCCCCATAGAGATATAAAAATAAACATGTTAATTTTATTTAACCTAATGATGAAACTGGTAAAGTCTAACAACTAGTTCAAAGGAAAAGTAGAAAAAGAGACACATTTATCATTACATTACTGTGCAACTGGAGGTAAAACTAGCTTCTTTAGTGGAGGAGGGAGGTCATTATATCTTCTTCCAGATAGAATTTGCAAGTCTACAGACAATAATCATTTTGTATTGTTATCAGCTACCTACAATTTACAGAGTTGTAAAATAGCCTCCAGCGAATCAGGTCAGATGTGAGCTGTGGACATGCATGTTTTCCACTGAAAACAAAATTTTCCTTGTATATTATCTAAGTTCTGTTTTATAGATTTCCAACTATAGCTGACTGTGGCAATCTGTATTGTTTCAAATACAGCTTCATTATTTGAAACCAGAATCAGCAACTGGGCATAGATAACAAGTAATGCTTAGTGTCTATTTCTATTGCTTGGTGGACATGAAGTCTATAGTCAGTCATCATCTCCCCTAGCACCTCGTGTTTAGTGAGCCTCCCACTGTTTCTGATGCAGGCAAAGAACCACTAATCTAGAGGAGGACTTTCACTCTGACTGAACATCAAAATCACCTCCAGAACTTAAAGGATTTTTACGAGTTAGATGACTGGAAATATGGGAACTGGGAGAAGCCCTGAGATGAAAGATAGGGTTTGCAGAAAGGGAATGGTAAAAATGGTAACAATTACCATTTATGAAGCATGAGTTAAAATACTAGGATCATCTTTGTGATTTGGAAACATTTTGTTACTTAGTCATCATAAATCACAACACAGTTGGTGTAGGAAACAATATATACATGTACAGGGTCATGTAGGAATGTCACCACCAGAGAGATAAGACCGTTTGGATCCTTTCTCTAGCCCTATTCATATTAATCAAGTTCATAAGATTTACATAAAAGAAATCAAAAGCCAGTTTATTAATCCAAGATGGAAATGTTCTCAAAGAGGACCAGATTTGTTTTTGTGTAATGTGATCCAAATATTTTCCTAACTATAGGCACGGTACATGAGAAAGCAAATGATAATCAGAAGTTCCTTTAAGAATACAGTTTCTGATGAATGGAATATCTAAAACATCAAGCCACATCCCACAATAATGGTGGTTTTGCTAATGAAACTTAACTATTGGCATTCTTTGTTTACACTGTATCATTCTCTACATCCAAGGAATACTCATGGACTAGAGGCTGTAAGAGACCACAACTAAAGCACCCAATGGCCATGAGAGGCCTGTTTCTCAAAACCAGAGACACATTAAAATCATCTGGAAGAGTTTGTTATTGTTGTTTTGTTTTCTTTGTGAAACAAAAAGCATCAATGTCGAGAATCTAGATCCAGAGATTTCAAGTTGAAGTAGGCCCCAGACATGAGCATTTGTTAAAAAAAAAATTTCTCCATGGGATTCTAATGCATCACATGGTTGCAGACCCTCAAACTAGAGTCTCTGGTTCTCAACCTTGGCTAAATATTAGACCAATGATTCCCACAGCCTTCATCAGAAACACCGAGTGGACACATTAAAACACATGCTGCTGCGGTGCCTGGGTGTCTCAGTTGGTTACTCATCTGACTTTGGCTCAGGTCATTATCTCATGAGTCGTGGGTTCAAGCCACATGTCAGTCTCTGTGCTGACAGCTTGGAGCCTGGAGCCTGCTTCAGATTCTGTTTCTCCCTCTCTCTCTGCACCATCCCCTGCTTGGTCTCTCTCTCTCTCTCTCTCTCTCAAAAATAAACCTTAAAATTTTTTTAAAAATATTGCTGAATATTCATTTTAAAAATTTTGTTTATTCTGTGAGAGAGAGAGTGAGAGAGAACACAGGAACTGGAGGTGGGAGTCAGTGCAGAAAGGGAGAGAGAGAATCCAAGCAGGTTCTGCACTGTCAGGACAGAGTCCCATACAGGGCTTGATCCCGTGAACCATGAGACCATGACCCGAGCAGAAATTAAAAATTGGATGCTTCATGGACTGAGTCACCCAGATGCCCCTGAATTTGGATTTTTAACCAGTTCCCATGTGACAATGAGGCAGGTGGTACAGGAATACCCTGAGAACTACTATCTAAATAATGCCAGGAGCAGCTTTTGAAACCAGTGCTTTACAATTAAAGTTTTCCTTTCAATCTACTTAAAACAAGGCTAAGTTGTTGTTGCCTCGTGTTTGTGGTAAAGTAAACTGTAACCTAGGGCCTGTTTCTAACCACCTGCTTCTCGGCTGTCTGTAGCTTAGTTATGTTCTACCAACTCCCGAGGCCCACCTCCATCTAGGTCAGACCCCTGGAGACCACTGACCTTATTACTGGGCCTGTGCAATTGTCTGACAGGTGATGTTTTGATGTCAAGGAGGCCAAAATCTCTACCCACCATTGTATCAACACCCTCACCTTTTGAACATGTGATCAACAAGGCATGATGACCTACTGTACGTGAGAACATCAACAATTTTATCAAATTATCAAAGCTCTCCCTTTGTAGCTTATGGTCACATTTGCCCATGCTCTCCCTACCGAAGAGCCCTTCCCCCTCTTTTACCCCGGGGAGGAAGGGACATTTGTTTCATACCTCCTCCTTTGGCTGCCTTGTGAATTAAACTTTCTTTGCTGCAAACCTGCTGTCAGTGTCTGGCTTTGCTGTGCATCAGGCCCTCGTTTGTTTGAGTTTTTCTAGTTTTCCTTTATCATACTGCTTTAAACTTCTAAGGCTGACTAAAACCAATTTTTAAAAATTGTGGTAAAATAACATACTCTACAAGATTTTTGTGATTCCTGACAAAGAAAAAAAATGTATAGGTATAAGTGCCCATGTGTATGTGTATTTTTAAAAATAATTTTTAATGTTTACTTTTGAGAGAGAAAGAGACAGAACGTTGAGCAGGGCAGGGGCAGAGAGAGAGGGAGACACAGAATCCAAAGCAGGCTTCAGGCTCTGAGCCTTCAGCACAGAGCCCAACGTGGGACTCAAAGCCACTAACCATGAAATCATGACCTGAGCTGAAGTCGGGTACTTAACCGACTGAGCCACCCAGGCGCCCCTGTGTATTTCTTTTTTTGTAACCACACAAAGGGTTTATTCATTATATATATATTTTAATATTTATTTTTGAGAGAGAGACAGAGACAGAGCAGGAGTGGGAGAGGGGCACAGAGTGGGAGACACAGAATCTGAAGCAGGCTCCAAAGCTCTGAGCTGTCAGCAAAGAGCCCAACGTGGGGCTTGAACCCTTGTAAGAGCATGACCTGAACCAAACTTGGTCGCTCAACCGAGACATCCTGGTGTCCCTCATTATAAATTTTCGATGCTTCTTTTTTTTTTTTTTTAAATATTTTTATTTATTTCTATGAGAGAGAGAGACAGCGTGAGCAGGGGAGGGTCAGAGAGAGAGGGAGTCACAGGCTGAAACAGGCTCCAGGCTCTGAGCTGGCAGTCAGCACAGAGCCCGACGCGGGCTTGAACCCACGAACCGCGAGATCATGACCCAAGCGAAAGTCGGACGCTTAACCGACTAAGCCACCCAGGCGCCCCCGATGCTTCTTTTTTAAGTAGTAAAAGTTTCACTTATATAACTTGACAACACAAGACTGAGTACATCTTTTCAAGGCTGTTTTGTGCCATAGGAAAAGTAAATCTGGGATTACAAAGTTCCAGTAAATGAGCTACAGTGAAGTTTCAGTGCAAATTGTTGTAGCCACAGTGCTTAGGAGTCTTAATAAGAAGGGCAATTCATGTAAGACTTTTTACACTAAGCAGGCTATGGCCAAATTACATTATTGATATTTAATATTATTTTTCTATAGTTATACTATTTTGTAGATGGCTCTTAAAAAGTTTAATAGTTATTTATTAAAGAAAATATAGCCAGCTACTCCTGACTTGATTAATAAGCTACTGATCTTTCAGCTAGTCATTCAACCTCTCTAGACTTTATGTGAAAAGTGACCTATAAGTTTCTATTTACACACATACATACATATATATATTCATTTATAACATATATATTCCTTTGTAATATATATATTCTTAATATCTAATATAAATATCAGGGAATATTTGTTTAAAATTATAAAATATAGTGATGCCTGAGTGGCTCAGTTAGTTAAGTGTCCGACATCAGCTCGGGTCATGATCTCCTGGTTTGTGAGTTTGAACCCCTCTTTGGGCTCTGTGCTGACAGCTCAGAGCCAGGAGCCTGCTTCAGATTCTGTGTCTCCCTCTCTTTCTGCCTCTCCCATGCTCATGCTCTGTCTGTTAGAAATAAACAAACATTTAAAAAAATTAAAAATATATATAAAATATAAAGAATGTGATGAACATCTATATTCTACCATCCAGCTTATGAAAAGCTTTTACTACCTTCTTTAAAATTTCCCTGTGACCCTATGTAATCCCATACTTTTTCTTTTTGCTCAGAGGAAGCATTACCATGAATTTAGTGATTATCATTCCTTTGATCGTCTTCACAGTTTTTTCACTTCTGATCAACAATGTTTATTTTAGCATGCTTTGAGCATTACATAGATGTATTCATACCATAAACTTTCCCCTTGGTGATGGGCAATTTCTTTACTGTAACCTTGGGAAAGCAGGCTTATATACAGTTTAATGATTAATTCTGAGCACCCCATTAGACTTCCTATCTTGGACAGTATTCTCTTTTACTTCTTAGGTCAGTAAAACTAGAGTTCAATTTACTTTGGCTGATATCCTCAAGGTAAAAATGGTCCGCTGTTTATTGGTTTCTGATTTCCTACTTTAACTTAGATTTTGGTCCTGATTATCCCTTATTTTCTTGTTACTTCCTCCCTGAATTTAAAAATGGGTTTTCAGGGGCGCCTGGGTGGCTTAGTCGGTTAAGTATCCGACTTTCGCTTAGGTCATGATCTCGCGGTTCGTGGGTTCAAGCCCCGCGTCGGGCTCTGTGCTGACTGCCAGCTCGGAGCCTGGAGCCTGTTTCAGTCTGTGACTCTCTCTCTGACCCTCCCCTGCTCATGCTGTCTCTCTCTCTCTCTCCTAGAAATAAATAAAAACATTAAAAAAAAGTGGGTTTTCAGTATTTTATCCATAGTTTTAGGAGTTTAGCCAAAGACTCTATTAGGCAATTGTGAGAAGGCAATTTAGTCATGGTTCCTGACTTCTAGAATATTTGATCAAGACTCTGCAAAGATAGGTAAACAAATACTCAAAATATTTATTCATTGAAAAAATATGTATTTACCTTCCATCTTCAGACACAAACTAGACTCAAAGCAAGGCAAAAGTGATAACAAAGATCAGAGGGGTATCTGGGCAGTTCAGTCCGGTAAGTGTCTGACTCTTGATTTCGGGTCAGGTTATCTCATGGTTCCTGAGATCAAGCCCCCCCATCGGGCTCTGTGCTGACAGCAAGCAGCCTGCTTGGGATTGTCCCTCCCTCTCCCCCACTCATGCTCTTTCTCTCAAAATAAATAAACTTAAAAAGAAATAATAAGGATTAGAATGTAAATTTATAGAGAACACAGAAACAAGAGAGGAAAAAAGTCAAGAAAATCAAATGTTGATTCTTTGATAAAAGATCACAAAACAGGGGCGCCTGGGTGGCTTAGTCGGTTAAGCGTCCGACTTTCGCTTAGGTCATGATCTCGCGGTTCGTGGGTTCGAGCCCCGCGTCGGGCTCTCTGCTGACTGCCAGCTCAGAGCCTGGAGCCTGTTTCAGTCTGTGACTCCCTCTCTCTCGGACCCTCCCCTGCTCATGCTGTTTCTCTCTCTCCTAGAAATAAATAAAAATATTAAAAAAATAAATAAATAAAAGATCACAAAACAAACAAGCCTTTAGCTAGACTGACCAAGAAAACAAAGGGAGAAGCCTGCAATTCCTAGAAACAGAAATAAAAAAGGAGATCAACTGCTTTCAAAAACAGTCTAATAGTTCCCCAGAAAGTTAGCCTTAGTTTATGGAACCTAGCATTTTTACTTCTACATGAGTACTTAAGAGGAATGAAAAAAATTATTCAAATACTTCTACATGAACATTTAGATCAACACTATTCATAATAGCCCCAACGTGGCAACAACCTAAATGTCCATAACTGATCACTGGGAAAAAAATATGGCATATCCAGACTCTGGAATATTATTATTCAGTAATTTAAAAAATGAAGTATTGATACATGCAACAACATGGGTAAACCCCTGGGTGAAAGCATTTGCTAAGTGAAAGAAGACAGCCACAAACCACATATTTTAAAACTCTATTTGCATGACATGTCCGGAAGAGGCAAATCTGTGAAGGCCTAAAAGTAGATTAGTGGTTAACTAGGACTGAGTGGGGAAGTTGTGGGAAATGGTGAGGTAACTGCAAAAGGATATAAGATTCCTTTTTGGTGTGATAAAAATGTTGTAAATTGATGGTAGTGATGGTTGAACACCACCATGAATATAGTAAACACCATTGAACAGTACACTTTAAAGGGACGAATTGTATGGCACGTGAAATATACATCAACAAAGTTGCAAATGAATGATGAAATCACCAAGGTTCAATATCAAATGCAATATTTGTAGATATTTAGCACCCAATCTCAGCAGACCAGTAAACTTCATCCATAGCTATGAGATTAAATGACAAATTTTAAATAGACATAGGGGATGCTATGTGAATCATAGATGCTTAAGGGAATAATATCAGAACTTATTTCAAAACTCCACTTTGTGGTTATTAGTTCTGGTAATTCAGATAAACTTAGTATCTTTGAAACCTACTTTCCTAATTTGTAAAGTAAAAAATTATTTTTTGTGAACATTTAATAAGTCAGATCACAGAAAGAACTTAGCCTAGTGACAGGGAGGTAGCTTAACACTGTGAGGAATTATTAATTTCCTTGCCTCATTTATCAAACTAGTGTAGACTCTGTTATAGTGAATATAGAGGTAAGAAAAAACATCTTGTATATATTTTCTATCATTTTCACTCATACACAAGATACAGCTTGCTGGGAATATTCATCTTTTAAGTCATACTTGATCACATAGAAAACACTAACAAAGCAATTTTAAACACAAAGGAAAGATGTATTCAAATATTTACTTTCTACTCATTGGCCCATCCTTCTCTGCATGTTTTTTCCTTTTGAAGCTTGCTCTCAAACAGAATCAGAGAACATTAAGGGCAGCCAGCTATTTTCCATTGTAGCAACCACCTTCTACAGCTCTTGTTTGCTATTTGAACCTATTATCCCGTGGCTGTGATTTGCTTCTTTCCCTGGAACCACTTCAGGTACCTTTGCCTGGCATGTTAGGCAGCAGCAAAGCAAAGAAATCAGGTGGCCTTAATGGTCAACTTAATGGTGTGTTAAGTGTTCATTTCTAATGAACTGAACACAGGCTTTGGTGTGAGTGTCTAGTTTTATTGGAACACTGTCAACCAACCTGCATAAAGTACTAAATTTTGAAGAAATCTGTGATTTGAGTGGAGTATGAGGAAAACAGCTCAAGGGATAGGCATAAGGTAATCACAGTAAATGAGACTAGAATGTATATTTTCTCTCCCTCCATCCACTACATTAAAAAAAAATTTTTTTTTGACACAGAGAGAGAGAGCAAGTGGGGAAGGAGCAGAGAGAGAGAGGGAGATACAGAATCTGAAGCAGGCTCCAGGTTCTTAGCTGTCAGCACAGAGCCAGTTGCGGAGCTCAAATCCATGAAACATGAAATCATGACTTCAGCCCAAGTTGGATGCTTAACTGACTGAGCCACCCAGAAGCCCCTCCATGTATTTTTTTTTTAAATGTAAGCATGTATCACATATTTTACCTTGAAATAATTATTTTCTTCCCCTGAATTAAGAAATCTAGAAAAAAGATATCTAGAGATACTGGATAGCTATTTTGTTTTGCTTTGCCTCTCCATAGAAAAAAATCTGGTTAATTATAAATATTTACTTTTAATTATTTTCAAACACTTAATGAATGAGAAAAACTATACTAATTTAGCATCTATGAGATGCTTTTAAATATGTAAAGTTCAAAATGAAATTTAAAATATAAGAGACGGGGCACCTGGGTGGCTCAGTTAGTTGGGCATCAGGCTTCGGCTCAGGTCATGATCTCGTGGTTAGTGGATTTGAGCCCTGCATCAGGCTCTGTGCTAACCACTCAGCGCCGGGAGCCTGCTTCCAATTCTGTGTCTCCCTCTCTTTCTGTCCCTCTTTTGCTCATGCTGTCTCTCTCTCTCTCTTTCAAAAATAAATAAAACATAAAAAAATTAAAACTAAACTAAAATAAAATATAAGAATCTTAGTGTGTGAAATATATTACAAAAAGGTCCATTGTTCACCTTTTGAGAATAATATTTAGATGAATAAGCAAGTCATGATCGTATTAGCCATGCATCCTTATCTTTGAAAACAGACTGATATGTTAGTGAAAATGATAACTTGAGCACTTATTTGTAATATTTGAAAAATGAGGAAAAAACATGAAAAATACAAGCTTGTTGAAGAGTATTAGCAATGACCTTAGTGTTATTACATATTATGGTTGATAGGAGATTACATAAGACAAAAACCAAATTGGCTATATTTTTGCTCATATCCTTACAAATCTCAATAATTAGAAGTCAGAATTGTCCTGTACAATTATCAGGTGAGAAGTATAAATTAAAAACACATGATTATATGCATATTTGATATACTTTTTTACACTTAAAAAACTCTAATCCTCCATTAAAATCCTAAAAGTTTATAAATTATGCCTCAAAGATTCTAAAAATATAAAAGTATAATGGTAAATACCCTGTTCAATGATCTGATCAGAGGATTGGTATTTTGTTCAGACATCTCCGTGAATCATTGCTCCCTCTTCCTCAGAGGCAGGTAGAATCCTTACTACTTTGCAGCAAAGCTTCTGAAGTTTGTGAAAGTTCCCAGAAGGATTCTGGGATCCTGGAAATGTTCTGGAATTTATTAAAATTCCCAGAAAGAGTCAGGGGTTGTTACATTGAGAGTCCATAATGGGAGGCAGCCATTATGGGACTTACAAAGCCTTGAACTAAGTATACAACATACACCACTGGGGGACTTGAAAAAACAAACTGACAAGAAACTTGAACTGTTTTGACCATCAAAACTGAAATCTAAGTAGGCACAAGTCAAACTATTTTTTAAAAAATGTTTATTATTTTTGAGAGAGAGTACGAGCAGGGGAGGGACAGAGAGATAAAGAGAGGAAGACACAGAATCCGAAGAAAGCTCCAGGCTCTGAGCTGTCAGCACAGAGCTCAATGCAAGGCTTGAAACATGATCTGAGCTCAAGTCACAAGCTTAAACAATTAAGCCACCCAGGTGCCCCCAGACTATTAAAAGCCATCAGGATGTCTGTTAATACAAAGAAATCTCATGAAAGTAACAATAGACTATTGCTAATGGGAATCTCTAAAGTCAAAGCTACAAGACCTAAGGGCATGGGTCAAGCACCACAGAGCTGTTAGAGCACTGGCTACCTAACTCTAAGATTCTCTTGCTAGGATAAGTTGGTCACAGAATAAGGTAGATTGACATGGGGTCACTCACCAACATCAAGACAATTTCCATGCAATAAGCTATACTTTAAAAACACCATAAAACCCTCAACCTGACACCACATTCCTGCCAAGTATTAATTTGACTCTGAGAAATCTAAGGCTTAGCTAAGAAATAGGATTCTCTATGTTTGAAAGAACTGAGTGCTCCACCTTCTGACGTTCCTATTTTATATCTGATAACTGTGGTGACAGAAGCTATAGATGACTGAAAAATGGCAAAATCCTACAAAGACAACCTGGAGTTTTACTGGCCATAAAATGATGGGAGATGTTCCAATTAGACAAGATCATTCATTTAAAAAGTACACTTTAAAGCAGGGGATCCCAAATCAGCAAACAGAATGGGATACCTATCTTAATCAGCATGCAAAAGCCTCCGAAAGTCTTAAAAATTACAAAATGGTGGGGCACCTGGGTGGCTCAGTCGGTTAAGCGTCTGACTTCAGCTCAGGTCATGTCTGACTTCAGCTCAGGTCACGATCTTGCAGTTCGTGGATTCAAGGCCCCCCATCAGGTTCTATGCTGACTGCTCAGAGGCTGGAGACTGCTTCAGATTCTGTGTCTCCCTCTCTGTCTGCCCCTCCCCCACTCATGCTCTGTTTCTGTCTCAAACATAAACTATAAAAAAATTACAAAATGGCTTCATTGAAAGTTTCATCACAAAGGGCTAAAAAATAGTCAGATATAAGAGGCACCAGAAACAGAAGACTATAAAGTTGATGTGATGCTGATTACTCCAGTCTATCCTCTTTACTTGTGTACTTGCAGTCAACGTTCCTCTCTCTGAATTGCCTTTCTGCTCTGAAGAGACCGCAAGACCATAAACCAAAGACCACCAACTCACTGGACTTAAAACAGCGATAGCTTCAAGGCCAGAAAAATGAAAATAACTGGGCCTGCCTCTTTATACTGACCTAGCGGTCCATTACGAAAATCCTGGCCCCAGAAGTTGGTGACTCAACTGTACTCAGCACTAGATAAAAGATTGTTCTCAAAGTTTTCATGAAGTCCTTTCACACACACTCAAAATGCTGCCATATCTACCCTCAAAAGATGGCCTCCATATGGGCCACTCCAGAATTGACGGGACACTGAGGAATTCCCAGAAATCAGTAACTTCGACCACTTATTCCCATAAAAAGACAAGGGAAAACTAAAATTAAAAGGATTAGATACCAGGGTTACACTGTCTACTTAAATCCCACTTGCTTAGGAATCTGTAGACAGGATCTTGGGGACACTGCTTCTTCCAAGAAAAGGGTGAGAATCCTTTTTTTTTAATTTGTAAAAAAATGTTTTATTTATTTTTGAGAGACAGAGCATGAGTGTGGAAGGGGCAGACACACACACACACACACACGCACACACACACACACACACACACACACACACTGAATCCAAAGCAGGTTCCCGGCTCTGAGCTATTAGCACAGAGCCTGATGCAGGGCTTGAACTAACAAACCACGAAATCATGACCTGAGCTGAAGTCAGACGCTTAACTGACTGAGCCACCCAGGTCCCCCCAAAGGGTTAGAACTCTCACTACAGTTGGCTCTCCCGGATCCCCTCAGTGTCTGGTCAAGAAAGGAAGCGATACAGCTAAATCTGTATATGGGAACCCACAAAATGGACATTGCCCCAGTAGCACGACCCACATTACAAGCCTAAACCTAAGTCAGTCTGCACTTGATGAAAACACCAGTCAAGGAAACATAACATATACCACTAACAATCCCCCAACTCAGCTTTAACCAGCTTACCTTACCCTAGAGAAAAGGACCTTCTAGCCTTATCAGGCAATACCCCACCTCCTACCCTGTTTCTGTGTTGCCTCTTCTAATAGTCTATAAAACTCTTTTCTTGCTCAAAATCCCTCAGGAAGAGTATTCTGCTGTTTGGGAGGCATAGAACTTTGCCAATCCACAGATTGTTTCTCCTTGAATAAAGACTTCTCATTACTGAATTGTTTCAGGTTTTTCATTTGATAGAAAGTAACATTTCAACATTTTATGTTGTGCCTCCCCAAACTACATTCTTAATTTGGTTTTGGGGGTGCCCACTGGTTGTTGATCCTCTCTCTCCCAGGGATAGTTATTGCCATCTTGTCTCATCTGTGTCCTGAGAACACAGGACTTGTGTTGGCTTGACTTTCTGATTCCCTGGGACATAAAGGTTTCTTGCTCTTGCATATGTAGGCAGCTCAACTGTCAGGTTGAGGGTCCAAATATAGGGCCAGACAGAAATGTGGACTGTACCCCATTTGTAGCTAGTGTCCTAGCAACCGTTGCCAGCTCTGAGGGGAATTATCTATTTTTCTTCTGGCTATCTTTGGAAGTGGCTCTGAATCGTGCGAGGATAGTAACTTTTCCACCCTATTTGAGGATGCCTCTTTAGTTCATGAGGTCATTCAATATTACCAGATATTTGTTATTCGTATCAGCTAAAACCTGAGAAGATAGTTGATGAAAGCATTTTAAAAATTAGTCTGGGTAAGATATCCTTGACATACAGTGTTGTATGAAAGGTTTTTTGTTTATTTGTTTTTAAGTAGCTCTATGATCAGAAGTAGGCTAAACTGGAAACTGATATTCAGTGCTTGATAACTTTTTAGGCTTCTTTCCTAAACTAAATGACACTGTGTGCCCACAGGGTAAAAAAAAATTCTAAAATCAAATAGCTCTAAATATAGAACATAATAATCTTCTGATTTTTATCTTAGTTGACTATCTTCCTGAAATGCAGAAGCAAATTGAAGATAATATAGTTGGGTGAATGGGTTGATGCCTTGAAATCACTCAGTTTACAATCCAGTTACTTGAGGAATTAGAAGTAGCTGCTTTTTTCTTTATAGGACCAGAAGTGTGACTTAAGAAACAAACAAAATCCACTTATTTGACCCATCCACAATTCACACCGATTCATTTCAAAAGGCTTGTAGGTACTGCACAAACTCTGTCTGGCCTTAGGAAGCAAGAGCCCTTCCCTGAGGAGCTTACATTCTTTCTCCGTGCCTTTGAGATGTAAATGTTCTTCATGGTCTTCTCTAGGACCTGAGGACCAACTATTTGAAATACACATTTCAGGAAGGTAATTCTTTTTTTTTTTTTTCTAAATGTTTATTATTTATTTTTTTATTTTTTATTTTTTTTTTTACAAATAGTTTATTGTCAAATTAGTTTCCACATAACACCCAGTGCTCATCCCCACAAGTGCCCTCCTCCATGCCCATCCCTCCCTCCCCACATCCATCAGTCCTCAGTTTTTGTCAGCATTCAAGAGTCTCTCATGGTTTGCCTCTCTCCCTTTCCCCCACCATTTCCCCCCTTCTTCTCCCCCTTGTTCCTCAGTTAAGTTCCTCCTAATCCTCCTATACGTGCACACATATGATATTTGTCCTTCTCTGCCTGACTTATTTCGCTCAGCATAACACCCCCAAGGTCCATCCATGTTCCTACACATGGCCAGATCTCATTGTTTCTCATTGCCATGTAGTATTCCATGGTATAGATAAACCACATCTTCTTGATCCATTCATCTGTTGATGGACACTTAGGCTCTTTCCAGGTTTTAGCTATTGTGGAGAGTGCTGCTATGAACATTGGGGCACATGTGCTCCTATGCATCAGCATTTCTGTATCCCTTGGGTAAATTCCTAGCAGTGCTATTGCTGGGTCATAGGGGAGTTCTATTGTTAGTTTCCTTAGGAACCACCACACTGTTTTCCAGAGGGGCTGCACTAGTTTACATTCCCACCAACAGTGTAGGAGGGTGCCCGTTTCTCCACATCCTCGCCAGCATCTAGAGTTCTCTGATTGGCTCATTTTAGCCACTCTGACTGGCGTGAGGTGGTATCTCAGTGTGGTTTTGATTTGTATTTCCCTGATGAGGAGGGATGCTGAGCATCGTTTCATGTGTCTGTTGGCCATCTGGATGTCCTCTTTGGAGAAGTGTCTGTTCATATCTTCTGCCCATTTCTTCACTGGGTTGTTTGTTTTTCTGGCGTGTAGTTTGGTGAGTTCCTTGTAGATTCTGGATATCAACCCTTTATCTGATATGTCATTTGCAACTATCTTTTCCCATTCCGTTGGTTGCCTATTAATTTTCTGGGTTGTTTCCTTGGCTGTGCAGAAGCTTTTAATCTTGATGAGGTCCCAACAGTTTATTTTTGCTCTTGATTCCCTTGCTTTTGGGGATGTGTCAAGTAAGAAGTTGCTGCGGTGGAGGTCAAGGAGGTTGTTTCCTGAGGTTAGTTTCAGGAAGGTATTTTTTTTTTTTTTTTTTTTTTACAAATAGTTTATTGTCAAATTAGTTTCCACATAACACCCAGTGCTCATCCCCACAAGTGCTCCTCCATGCCCACCCCTCCCTCCCCCACATCCACCAGTCCTCAGTTTTTGTCAGCATTCAAGAGTCTCCTTGTTTGCCTCCCTTCCCCCACCATTTCCCCCCCTTCTTCTCCCCCTTGGTCCTCTGTTAAATTTCTCCTGTTTCACATATGAGTGAAAACATATGGTATCTGTCCTTCTCTGCCTGACTTATTTCGCTCAGCATAACACCCTCAAGGTCCATCCATGTTGCTACACATGGCCAGATTTCATTCTTTCTCATTGCCATGTAGTATTCCATGGTATAGATAAACCACATCTTCTTGATCCATTCATCTGTTGATGGACACTTAGGCTCTTTCCAGGTTTTAGCTATTGTGGAGAGTGCTGCTATGAACATTGGGGTACATGTGCTCCTATGCATCAGCATTTCTGTATCCCTTGGGTAAATTCCTAGCAGTGCTATTGCTGGGTCATAGGGGAGTTCTATTGTTAGTTTCCTGAGGAACCTCCACACTGTTTTCCAGAGGGGCTGCACCAGTTTACATTCCCACCAACAGTGTAGGAGGGTGCCCGTTTCTCCACATCCTCGCCAGCATCTAGAGTTCTCTGATTGGCTCATTTTAGCCACTCTGACTGGCGTGAGGTGGTATCTCAGTGTGGTTTTGATGTGTATTTCTCTGATGAGGAGGGATGCTGAGCATCGTTTCATGTGTCTGCTGGCCATCTGGTTGTCCTCTTTGGAGAAGTGTCTGTTCATATCTTCTGCCCATTTCTTCACTGGGTTGTTTGTTTTTCGGGCGTGTAGTTTGGTGAGTTCCTTGTAGATTCTGGATATCAACCCTTTATCTGATATGTCATTTGCAACTATCTTTTCCCATTCCGTTGGTTGCCTATTAATTTTCTGGGTTGTTTCCTTGGCTGTGCAGAAGCTTTTAATCTTGATGAGGTCCCAACAGTTTATTTTTGCTCTTGATTCCCTTGCTTTTGGGGATGTGTCAAGTAAGAAGTTGCTGCGGTGGAGGTCAAGGAGGTTGTTTCAGGAAGGTAATTCTTACCTTAGCTTTAGAAACTAAGCAAATGAAAAACTTAAAAGTTTTATCCACAAATAGTAAGATCCAAACATTTGAGCAGGTAACCTCAACTTATTCCATCTGCCAGGAGCACAATTTGGATCCAATTGTTCTTTCATACATTAGCCAGTTTTGCATTATTGTTCCTGTCTCATGGCTAAAATTTAAAAATTAAAACCATAAGATGTCTTTGTATCTAACTGTATGTTTATGTATATCTATTTATGTACAACATAAATGTATAATTTTTTCTACCTCTAGTGATATTTTTAAAGAGCTCTATTCAGATTCACATGATCTAGAATAATCTTCAATAAATGAGTATTTTAATTTTGTTCATTTAACTAAAATAGGCATGTTTTTGAGTTATCAGCATTACACATAATACTTTTATTCTACCGAGGTTTACTAAAAGTAAAATAAGCTCAAGCTATTAAAGAAAAAGCTAAAATAAGCTGTTATACAGTTTGTCAGCAAGAAAGATTAGCTGTTTAATGGCTCATAAAATTTTCATGAATAACCAAAACTTAATTAAAAATTTTTAAGATTTATTTTTGAGAGAGAGAGAAAGAGAGAGAAACAGAGTGTGAGTGGGCAAGGCATAGAGAGAGAGACACAGAAACCGAAGCAGGCTCCAGGCTCTTAGCTGTCAGCACAGAGCCCAACCTGGGGAGTGAACTCACCAATCCTGAGATTGTGAACTAAGCTGAAGTCGGACACCCAAACAACTGAGCCACCCAGGTGCCCCAACCAAAATGTAATTGTTACGAAAAAGCAAATTAAATAGATGTGAGTTTATAAATAAACTTTTCAACAATAATTATACTTTATGGTATATTAAATTAAAAATAATTTCATAACTTTTGGTAACTTGAAATCTTAAAGCCATACTGGACATTAACTATCTGGATCATTTCCAAGTAAGATAAAATACTTAAACATTAATTACTGAACATTTATCCAGTTTTGATTTCCTTTTACAGAAGAACTCAAGATATTTGGGTGTATTAGTAAACATATTTCGTCCCACAATGAAAAATTTACTATGAGAAAGAATATACTACTAGAAATCATAAAATATATTTATAAATTTCCCAGTCCATAATTGATTACCTCTTAGAATCCATAATTTCTAGTAGAAACTTAGAGTAAAGAACTCTAATATGTAGAATTAGAGCTACTAGAAATATAAGGTGTGAGAAAACAATTGTGTGTAAAAAGTAGCTAAGGAACATAGACTTTTTTCTTTTTTCTTTTTAGATAAGTATGATGGACATGTTTTGTTATTATTGTTTGCTTTTGGTAAAGGAAAAAAGAAAGTAATTTTGTCTTAAAGTGAAATGATTGTTACAGAATGAGAAAAAGGAAAAAACACAAGACAAATCTGAATCGGTATAAAAAGTGGTAGGTTTGTGGAAAAGGAATCTTGGGAAATGAATTGTATGTGTCATAAAACTGGCTAAGACTGTAATAGATTTAAGTTTTTAAAAAATGAGTTTTAATATAAATAATACACTGTTCTTTGTTGAAAGGGCAAAGGTTTTCTAGACTGCTGGACTGCTCTTAATAATAAATTGTAAATAAAGCTGTTTCTTTACCTTTTAAGTAATCTGCCTGGAGAGCGAAGATTTTGTGTGTTACCAAACTAATTTCCTGTGCTTCATGTTGTCTTTATCAGGACCTAAGTAACTTACAAAAAAGCCCAGCCTTCTCAATATTAAAAGAGCTATGTTTTTTCACATTATGTAAACTTCTGTATTTGCCTTTAAAATCTTCTAGTGTCAATTTGGTTAAATAATTATTATTTTACAATTATTTGTGATCCTAGTCAAATGATCAGAATTTTGATATTTTGACCTCTTCCCCGGATCAATTTCCAAATATATTCCTTTGGCCTTGAAACCACTTAGGTTTCCCCAAGGATCCCTGGAAAGTCTGAAAGTATTTGTCTCTTGTCTTATGAAAGACAGATGTGAAACTAATTCATTTGTTATGTTAAACATAGGAAGCATTGTCAAATAAGAACTGATGCTTAAACCTTCTTAGGTTATGTTTGTATTTATTATTAACACAAGTACTCAGGAATTGTATAACATTTCTAAAAACCTGATATGTTGGTATGTTGTCAATCATAATTCCAATTATTGTCTTACAAGGTTTTGTCACAAATAACCAAATGTTCGGGGGTGGACACAAGATGGCAGAGAAGTAAGGAGCTCCGTACTTGCACTCGCGCCCATACATCACACAGAAAAGATCTGAAGCCATTGGAAACCATACAAAACCTGAGAGACTGGGAGAAAAAGGACGCAGAATCCACTGAGAAAGCCTTCTAACGTGAGTGCGAACCGGGGAAGGTAAAATCGGGCCGGGATCGGAGACTCCAGGGTGGGAGGCGATCCCCCTCTACCCTCTACGGGGAGTGAGAGGGGAAAAAGAGAGAGTCCGAAACAGAAAAACCTCCGCTCGGTGCATAGAAAGACCGTACTTGCCAAATACCTGCACACCAGGTCCCCTCGCGACAACTGGTCCTGGGGGAGGCTGAGCACACAAACTGCTTCTTTGTGCCGCTTCTGGAGGTTCGATTTCAGAGTGGCGGCGCGCCTGCCGCCATTGTAGCTCCAGGGCGGCTGGGACCCCTGAAAGAGCCGCGCAGACACTGGGCGTCCGCGCTACTGGCTGGCTGGAACTCGAGAGGGAAGGCAAAGAGCTAAAAACTGGGAAATTTGCCTGTGAGTTCGTGTTTCGGGTGACGAGCCATAGAGAGACCCGGTTTTCCTCACTCCAGCGGGCTCAGGCTACGCGGACCCGGCAGGCAAGCCCCCGCGCATGCGCACCAGCCCGACCCAGAGAAGGAAGCAGCGATTCTGACTCCGCCCCCAAAGCTCAGCAGGGAGCCTGGAATAGCCCGAGGGGGTTGTCTGGGAAGCTGTGTCTAAGGCAACTTCAGCGGGGCGCGCGGACTGGGATTTGGAGATTGGAACTGGCCTGGGTTGAAGAGTGCAACCAACTTCGGCTGCGTCCCCGGAACGGGGAGTTGACACACCAAAAAAAAAAAGCGAGCTGCAGCGCGGGGTTCAAGAAGGGACTGGAGCACCGTCACTCTCCTCCCCACAATCCCCAAGGCAGAACCCCCGCCTGAGGCATCGGATCATGCCACGCCCATCCCTGCCTGAGAGGTGCCCTCCTCCCTTTTCCTTTTTTTTTTCTATCTTTTTTCCTTTTTTTTTCCTTTTTTGTTTTTTTCCTTTTTTTCTTCTTTCTTTTCTTTTTCCCTTTCTTTTCTCTTTTTTTCTTCTTCTTTCTCTTTTCTCGCTTTTTTCCCCAAAACACTGACCTGATTAACTCTGGTCGCCAGCTTGCTTAAACAATCACAACAAGTCCATTCTGTAAATGTAAATTCTACACCTACCGACTTTTTCAGCTATTTCTCTCAGGAGTAATTAGACTATATAGTTTCTCTGGATAATTCCAGCATCCTTCTCTCACCTATCCAACCATATTCTACCCTTTACCTCTTTGAAAAAAGCTTCTTATCCCTTCTGCCTGTTCATTCTATTTCCAAATCTGCCTCGTCTCGCCCTGCCTTCTCTCTTTTTCTCTATGCTCTTCAACCAGCACTGCATACACACGGCTATTTAACTGTAGCTGGGAAATCCAGGTATATGCTTTAAACCGTTCTTTGTCCACCGGTTTTCTTCTTTTTTCCTTTTCTTTTCCCCTTTTTGACCCTTTTATGTATTTTATGCTCCCTATTATTCACCCTCCCTCCTCTGTCTTTTCTATTAACTTTTTCATTTTTCCTCTCGTTTTGCATGTTAGTTGAATCAGCCTGTGCGCTTGTGTACTCCTGCTCCCTGTGTGTTTGTCTGTCTGTTTTCTTTTCCAGGGCTCCCTCAAGAAACAAGCTAGAGTACACAAGGTGAAGAGTCCCAAATATCACTACGAATAGGAAAATAAAATAACTAAGGTCCCAACAAGAGAGACCGAGGGATACCATTCAAAAACAATCTCTGAAAGGATAGGCCCTGGAAAGTCAAAGAGTCTTCTTGGATATAGCAGCGCTCATAGAAACAGAGAGCATAACAGGTCTTTAAAACCAACAAGAGCCAGAAAGCTAACTAAAATGATGAAACGAAAGAGCTCTCCTCCAAAGAAACCCCAAGAAGAAATGACAGCTAATGAACTGCTCAAAACAGATATCAGCAGCATAAGTGAACAAGATATTAGAATAATAATGGTAAAATTAATAGCAGGGCTTGAAAAAATATAGGGGACATCAAAGAAACTATGGCTACAGACAGAATGGAAAATAAAAAAAGGCATGAAGAATTTAAAAATGCGATAAATGAGATCCATAATAAATTAGAGGCCTCCAATGCACGGCTTGAAGAGGCAAAAAGGAGAATAAGTGATTTAGAAGACACCATTCTAGAAAAACAAGAAGCTGACAAAAAAAGAGACAAACTGATCCAGGAACAGGAAAGAAGAATTCGAGAGCTTAGCGACACAGTCAAACGCAACAATATCCGTATATAGGAATCCCAGAAGAGGAAGAGAGAGGGAAAGGTGCTGAAGGAGTCCTGGAACAAATTATAGCAGAGAACTTCCCCGACCTGGGAAAGGAAACAAATGTGGAAATACAAGAGGCTCAGAGGACTCCCCTCAGACGTAACTTGAATCGATCTTCTGCACGACATATCATCGTAAAAATGGCAAAATACAAGGACAAAGAGAAAATTTTGAAAGCAGCTAGGGAGAAAAGGGCCCTCACATACAAAGGGAAACCTATCAGAGTGGTGACAGACCTATCTACTGAAACTTGGCAGGCCAGAAAGGAATGGCAGGAGATCTTCAATGTGATGAACAGTAAAAATATGCAGCCAAGAATCCTCTATCCAGCAAGCCTGTCATTCAAAATAGAAGGAGAGATAAAAACCTTTCCAAATAAACAGAAATTGAAAGAATTTGTCACCACGAAGCCAGCCCTACAAGAAATCCTGAGGGGGATGCTCTGAAGGAAAGGTTGCAAGGAACAAAGATTCCAGAGACACCACCACAAACATAAACCCTACAAAAGATACAAAGACTCTAAACCCACATATTTCAATAATAACACTGAATGTAAATGGGCTGAATGCTCCAATCAAAAGACATAGGGTAGCAGAATGGATTAAAAAACAAAATCCATCTATATGCTGTCTACAAGAAACTCATTTTAGACGGGAAGATACCTTCAGATTAAAAGTAAGGGGATGGAGAAATATATATCATGCTACAGGAAATCAGAAGAAAGCCGGAGTAGCTATACTTATATCAGACAAACTGGACTTTAAATTAAAGACAATCACAAGAGATGAAGGAGGGCACTACATAATAATTACAGGGTCCATCCATCAGGAAGAGCTAACAATCATAAATGTCTACACACCAAATATGGGAGCATCTAAATATCTAAAACAATTAATCACAAACAGAAACAAGCTTATAGATAAGAATGTGCTAATAGCAATGGATAGGTCAACCAGACAGAAAATCACTAAAGTAATAATGGACTTGAAAGATACATTGGACCAGATGGACCTGACGGATATATTTAGAACTTTACGTCCTGAGGCCAGGGAATTTACTTTCTTCCCAAGTGTGCATGGCACATTCTCCAAGATAGATCACATACTGGGACATAAAGCAGCCCTCAATAAATATAAAAGAATAGAGATCATACCATGAACACTGTCAGATCACAATGCTTGGAAACTTGAAATCCATTACAGGAAGAAGTCTGGAAAACTTCCAAAAACATGGAGGTTAAAGAACACCCTACAAAGAATGAATGGGCCAATCAGGCAATTAGAGATGAAATTAAAAAATATATGGAAACAAATGAAAATGAAAACACAACAATTCAAAATCTATGGGATGCGGCAAAGGCAGTCCTAAGAGGAAAGTACATTGCTCTCCAGGCCTATTTCAAGAGATTAGAAAAAGCACAAGTCCAAAATCTAACAGCTCACCTGAAGGAACTAGAGGCAGAGCAACAAGAACGCCCTAAACCCAGTAGAAGAAGAGAAATAGTAAAAATTAGAGCAGAAATAAACAACATAGAGACCAAAGAAACAATTGAACAGATCAATGAAACCAAGAGTTGGTTTTTTGAAAAAGTAAACAAAATTGACAAGCCTCTAGCCAGACTTATCCAAAAGAAAAGAGAGAGCACACAAATAGACAAAATTATGAATGAAAATGGACTTATTACAACCAACCCCTCAGAAATACAAGCAACTATCAGGGAATACTATGAAAAATTATATGCCAACAAATTGGACAACTTAGAAGAAATGGACACATTCCTAAACACACACTCACTACCAAAATTCACACGGGAAGAAATAGAAAACCTGAACAGACCCGTAACGAGTGAAGAAATCGAATCAGTGATCAAAAATCTCCCAACAAATAAGAGCCCTGGACCTGATGGCTTCCCTGGGGAATTCTACCAGACATTTAAAACAGAATTAATCCCAATTCTTCTCAAGCTATTCCAAAAAATAGAAAGCGAAGGAAAACTCCCGGACTCATTTTATGAAGCCAGCATCACACTGATTCCCAAGCCAGACAGAGATCCAGCAAAAAAAGAGAACTACAGGCCAATATCCTTGATGAATACGGATGCAAAAATTCTCAGCAAGATCCTTGCAAATCGAATCCAGCAGCATATAAAAAGAATCATCCACCAAGATCAAGTGGGATTCATTCCTGGGTTACAGGGCTGGTTCAATATTCGCAAATCAATCAATGTGATACATCATATCAATAAAAGAAAAGATAAAAACCATATGATCCTGTCAATAGATGCAGAAAAAGCATTTGACAAAATACAGCATCCCTTCTTAATAAAGACTCTCGAGAAAGTTGGGATAGAAGGAACCTACTTAAACATCATCAAAGCCATCTATGAGAAGCCTTCAGCTAACATCATCCTCAACGGGGAAAAACTCAGAGCTTTCCCCCTGAGATCAGGAACACGACAGGGATGCCCACTCTCACCACTGCTGTTTAACATAGTGCTGGAAGTCCTAGCATCAGCCATCAGACACCAAAAGGAAATCAACGGCATCAGAATTGGCAAAGAGGAAGTCAAACTTTCACTCTTCGCAGATGACATGATACTCTACATAGAAAACCCGACAGACTCCACCAGAAACCTACTAGAACTCATCCAAGAATTCAGCCAAGTTGCAGGGTACAAAATCAATGTACAGAAATCGGTTGCATTTTTATACACCAACAATGAAGCAACAGAAAGAGAAATCAAGAAACTGATCCCATTCACAAGTGCACAAAAAACCATAAAATACCTCGGAATAAACCTAACCAAGGATAGAAGATATCTGTATGATGAAAACTATAGAAAACTTATGAAGGAAATTGAAGAAGACACAAAGAAATGGAAAAACATTCCATGCTCATGGATAGGAAGAATAAATATAGTTAAGATGTCATTACTACCTAAGGCACTCTACACATTCAATGCAATTCCAATCAAAATTGCACGAGCATACTTCTCAAAACTAGAACAAACTATCAAAAATTTGTATGGAACCACAAAAGACCCCGAATAGCCAAAGTAATCCTGAAAAATAAAACCAAAACGGGAGGGATCACCATCCCAGACTTTAGCCTCTACTACAAAGCTGTCATCATGAAGACAGTATGGTATTGGCACAAAAACAGACACAGAGACCAATGGAACAGAATTGAGAACTCAGAAGTGGACCCAAAAGTATACAGCCAACTAATCTTTGACAAAGCAGGAAAGAATATCCAATGGAAAAAAGACAGCCTTTTTAACAGATGGTGTTGGGAGAACTGGACAGCAACATGCAGAAGAATGAAACTAGATCATTTTCTCACACCAAACACAAAAATAAACTCAAAATGGGTAAAGGACCTGAACGTGAGACAGGAAACTATCAACACCCTAGAGGAGAAAGCAGGAAACAACCTCCTTGACCTCCACCCCAGCAACTTCTTGCTTGACACATCCCCAAAAGCAAGGGAATCAAGAGCAAAAATAAACTGTTGGGACCTCCTCAAGATTAAAAGCTTCTGCACAGCCAAGGAAACAACCCAGAAAACTAATAGGCAACCAACGAATGGGAAAAGATAGTTGCAAATGACATATCAGATAAAGGGTTGATACCCAGAATCTACAAGGAACTCACCAAACTACACGCCTGAAAAACAAACAACCCAGTGAAGAAATGGGCAGAAGATATGAACAGACACTTCTCCAAAGAGGACATCCAGATGGCCAACAGACACATGAAACGATGCTCAGCATCGCTCCTCATCAGGGAAATACACATCAAAACCACACTGAGATACCACCTCACGCCAGTCAGAGTGGCTAAAGTGAGCCAATCAGAGAACTCTAGATGCTGGCGAGGATGTGGAGAAACGGGCACCCTCCTACACTGTTGGTGGGAATGTAAACTGGTACAGCCCCTCTGGAAAACAGTGTGGAGGTTCCTAAGGAAACTAACAATAGAACTCCCCTATGACCCAGCAATAGCACTGCTAGGAATTTACCCAAGGGATACAGAAATGCTGAGGCATAGGAGCACATGTACCCCAATGTTCATAGCAGCACTCTCCACAATAGCTAAAACCTGGAAAGAGCCTAAGTGTCCATCAACAGATGAATGGATCAAGAAGATGTGGTTTATCTATACCATGGAATACTACATGGCAATGAGAAACAATGAAATCTGGCCATGTGTAGGAACATGGATGGACCTTGAGGGTGTTATGCTGAGCGAAATAAGTCAGGCAGAGAAAGACAAATATCATATGTGTGCACATATAGGAGGATTAGGAGGAACTTAACTGAGGACCATAAGGGAGAAGAAGGGCGGAAATGGTGGGGGAAAGGGGGAGAGGGAAACCATGAGAGACTCTTGAATGCTGACAAAAACTGAGAACTGGTGGATGTGGGGGGGAGGAGGCGTGGGCATGGAGGAGGGCACTTGTGGGGATGAGCACTGAGTGTTATGTGGAAACTAATTTGACAATAAACTATTTGTAAAAAAAAACAACAACAAACAAATAACCAAATGTTCTTATCATTTACATTATAACAAACACTCATCAGATCTTTAACAATGGTCATTTTTAAGTCTTTTCTCATTTATAGTTACTGTTTTGCTCTGATGCTTTTGCAAAAGAGATTCTGGGAGGGGTGCCTGGGTGGCTTAGTAGGTTAAGCATCTGACTTTCGCTTAGGTCATGATCTCGCGGTTTGTGGGCTCGAGCCCCGCGTCGGGCTCTGTGCTGACTGCCAGCTCAAAGCCTGGAGCCTGTTTCAGTCTGTGACTCCCTCTCTCTCTGACCCTCCCCTGCTCACGCTGTCTCTCTCTCTCTCTCCTAGAAATAAATAAAACATTAAAAAAATTAAAAAAAAAAAAAGATTCTGGGTAGGTCCCTACCAGATACAATTGACTACTGCCACCGCTGTCAAATTACAAGATGTCAAAAAAGCCTGGGTGCAGATTTCCCAGCTGAAGAAAGCTCCTCTTGACACCCGATCCTGGGCAAATGTTGGAGGATCAAAATCTAATGGACTAGGAAGAGAAGTAGCTGCCATCCAGGTAGACTGTTTTTTCCCCAGATGTCATATCAAAGGATCAAGAATCTTTCTTTCCTTGCCTCCCTCCTTTGCTGACCATCCTTTTCTTTTCTTTTCTTTTTTAATGTTTATTCATTTTTTAAGAGGGGGTGAGGGTGGGGGACAGACAGAGACACTCAATGGACTGAGCCACCCAGATGCCCCTCTTTACCAAATCTTCTTTATCCATTCACATTTTGATGGACACTTGGGTTGCTTCTATATTTTAGATATTGTAAATAATCCTTCAATAAACACAGTGGTGCATATATCTTTTTGAAGTAGTGATTTTCTTTGGTTAAATACCTGGTAGTGGAATTACTGCATCATATGTATCATATGGTAATTCTATTTTTTTTAAATGTTTTATTTATTTGTGAGAGAGAGAGAGAGATACCATGCACAGGGGAGGGTCAGAGAGAGAGGGAGATACAGAATCTGAAAGAGGCTCCAGGTGCTGAGCTGGCAATCAGCACAGAGCCGGACGCGGGGCTCGAACCCACAAACTGTGAGGTCATGACCTGAGCCGAAGTCGGATGCTTAACCGACTGAGTCACACAGGTGCCCCAATGGTAATTCTATTTTTAAGTTTTTGAGGACCCTCCATACTGTTTTCCACAGTGGCTGAACTAATTTACATTTCTACCAAAAGTACACAAGGATTGCTTTATCTCCATATCCTCATTAACACTGATTATTTACCTTTTTGATTCTATCCAGTTTGACATGTATAAGGTAATACCTCATTGTGGTTTTGATTTGTATTTCCCTGACAGTTAGCAATGTTGAGCATCTTTTCACATGTTTATTGTCATCTGTATGTCTTCTTTGGAAAAATGTCTATTCAGGTCCTCTACTCATTTTTTAATCAGATTGATTTTTCTGGTGCTGAATTGTTTGAGTTCTTTATATATTTTGGATACTAATCCCTTACTGCATATATCATTTACAGATTTCTATCATTCACTACGCTGATGATTTCCTTTGCTGTGCTAAAGATTTTTGCTTTGGTATAGTCCCAATAGTTTACTTTTGATCTTGTTGCCCTTGCCTTAGAAGACATATCTAGAAAAATGTTGTTATAGCTGATGTCAAAGAAATGTCTGCCAATGTTTTCTTCTAGGACTTTTTGGTTTCGGGCCTCACAGTTAGGTCTTTAATGCATTTTGAGTTTACTTTTGTGTATGCTGTAAAACAGTGGCACAGTTTTCCGAACACCATTTGTTGAAGAGACTTTTTCCTGTTGCATATTCTTATTTACTTTGTCATAAATTGACTATTTGAGTGTGGGCTTATTTTTGGGCTCTCTTGCCTTGATCTGTGTGCCTGTTTTTGTGCCAGTACCATACTGTTTTGGTTACTACAGCTTTGTAGTATATTTTGAAACTGGGACTGTGATTTCTCAAAGCTTTGTTCATCAGGATTGCTTTGGTTATTTGAGGTCTTTTAGGGTCTATACAAACTTTAGTATTATTTGTCCTACTTCTGTGAAAAATGCTATTGGCATTTTGATATGAATTCACTAAATCTATATTGCTTTTGGGTAATAGGAATATTTTTACAATATTCTTCCAATCCACGGTCATGAAATATCTTTTCATTTGTTTGTGTCATCTTCAAATTCCTTCATAAATGTTTTATGGTTTTCAGAGTACAGGTCTTTCACCTCCTTCATTAAATTTACCCCTAGGTATTTCCTTTTCTTAAACATTTCATAATGAAGAGCTTAAGGACTCTTTTGTACACCTTTTCTTTGCCCTGGCCTGTAAAGATAATGCCATTGTGCACATATCTCAGACCATTGCAAAAGAGGGTAATCCTTCCTACAACTGACTTGGATTTGTTATTATGCTGGTGTTCCTATAGTTCTTTGTACCCATCATAAAATTCTTCCTGATATCCAATGCTTCAGTTTCTCTGGGACAAGCTTCCCGGAATAAATACTTCTGGGGAAGTGTCGATACAGTTACATAAAATACATAAGGAGGAGAAATGGCTTAACCACCTATCCTGACTTCAGGATAATTTCTTTTTTGATTCTAGTTGGTTTGGGTCATGGGGACTTTGGCTCAAGAATGCTCTCAAAACCATGGGAATTGTTCTGTTGTTAACAATTATTACTGGTTCCCTGATACAGTGAGTTCTCTGAAAAGTTTTAAATGCATGTGGCAGCCATTGGCCAGCTGACAGATGTCTCCTCTGATAGAACAGAAAGGAACAGAAGAATGTAAGTGGCTCCAAGAATAGGAGCCTGACATAATCTCTTTGAATAATATACTTAGACCCAAAGAAGCAATGGTAATAGAGAGTCACATTAACCAGTATTTTTTATGAAATTTCTTGAATAGTCAAGAGATTGTTCAAAAGAGGGAACTGTTGAAATAACTTTCTAGACCCAAGGTGGAATCACTCTTTCCTGGGGTGCCACATCAGCAAAATGAAACTTATATGACTATTATTGTCCCTTTACGAATTTATTGTCTTTTCTTGATAATACAATAAATTCAGTAGCCAGTCTCCAAATACCAAGCCAATTCTGTGGCCTCTCATCCCAAACAAAATTGACTATGTGCAAACCAGATGTTTTCTTTTTGTCTCTTTCTTATTATTCATTTATTTTTTTAGAGCGAGAGAGGGAAAGAGAGAGAGAGAGAGAACAAGTGAGCATGTGTGAGCAGGGGAGAGGAGCAGAGGGAGAGAGAGAGAATCTTAAGCAGGCTCCACACTCAGTGCAGATCCCAATGCTAACCCTGGGATCATAACCTGAGCCAAAATCAAGCATTGGACACTCAACCGACTGAGCCACCATATGCCCCTCTTTATTCTTTATCCTAGAAAAGCCTCTGGCCTTCCATTCTATTTTGTAGTTTTTGGAAAGGAGACTGTCTACTTCATGAAGTATTAAAATTTTTTTGTGTCACATAAATTTTGTCTTTTTTACTCATTTCTTAAAAAAGGTAACTTTTGGGGGCATTTGGGTGGCTCAGTTGGTTAAGTGTCTGACTTCGACTCACGTCATGATTTCACAGTTTGTGAGTTTGAGCCCCACATCAGACTCTGTCCTGACAGCTCAGAGCCTGGAGCCTGCTTCTGATTCTGTGTCTCCTCCTCTCTCTCTGCCTCTCTCCCACTCACACTCTGTCTCTCAAAACTGAATAAATGTAAAAAAAAATTTTTTTAAACAAAGGTAACTTTTTAATTTATATGAGAATAAAACTAAAACACATATAATGAATCATTATAAACTTGTCTTAGATCTTATTTTGTGCACCACTGTTTATGACCACTCTCCATATTTGTGTGATGTTCACCATGGATGTGGTTGAGTCAGTGGATATTTAAGTTACCACATGCTAGCATCTCATATTAGTACACAATCTGTCAAAATTTGCACCTGCTGGTCAAACAAATATTTTCTGCAAGATTTTACTGAATGATTTCAGTTAGCCTTTACCCCAAAATTCAATGGTTTTGGAATAGTTATTCTGATATCAGTATTTTGATGAGGTAGCTGATTATACAAGACTTGGGATATATTTCAGTCTCTTCAGAGCAATTCAATTGTTAATAGCCTTATGAAGCTCTTCACCACACAAGATTGATTTCTGTCTTAATGAAAATTAAAAAGGAATCCTTTGTAGTACTATGCAATTGCCTTCTTGTTGAAGAATGTTGAGGAATGATGTCTTAATGATTTGCAAGCATGAAAGTATACTCCAAATCATAATTTTTTAACAAGTAGTTTATTGTCAAGTTGGTTTCCATATAACACCCAGTGCTCATCCCCACAAGTGCCCTCCTCCATGCCCATCTTCCCCCTTCCCCCCACACCCATCAGTCCTCTGTTCTCAGCATTCAAGAGTCTCTCATGGTTTGCCTCTCTCCCTCTCCCCTGCCATTTCCTCCCCTTCTTCTCCCCCATGGTCCTCAGTTAAGTTCCTCCTAATCCTCCATATGTACGAACATATGATATTTGTCCTTCTCTGCCTGACTTATTTTACTCAGCATAACACCCTCAAGGTCCATCCATGTTGCTACACATGGCCAGATTTCATTCTTTCTCATTGCCATGTAGTATTTCATCGTATAGATAAACCACATCTTCTTGATCCATTCGTCCGTCGATGGACACTTAGGCTCTTTCCATGATTTGGCTATTGTGGAGAGTGCTGCTATGAACATTGGGGTACATGTGCCTGTATGAATCAGCACCTCTGTATCCCTTGGGTAAATTCCTAGCAGTGCTATTGCTGGGTCATAGGGGAGTTCTATTGTTAATTTTTTGAGGAACCTCCACACTGTTTTCCAGAGGGGGTGTATACCAGTTTACATTCCCACCAACAGTGTAAGAGGGTGCCTGTATCTCCACATCCTTGTCAGCATCTAGAGTTCTCTGATTTGCTCATTTTAGCCACTAATCACAATTTTTATTTAAATCCACTGACTGAATTTAAGGAAAAGACCATGAGGCATTCAACATAATAACCATAAGCATGATGCATTTTAACATTTATGTGTGAAAATTATAAATATGCACCCACATTTAATAGAGCAATATGTGAATTACATACCATTTAAAATGTTTATAAACATTACAGGACTATTTCCTGGAAGTGTCAAATCCTAGAGATTAATTGTCAGGTAATTAGGGATAAGCTACTCTAGGAGGGAAGCTAAATGTTTTCTCTGTAGCCCAGGTAACAATCGGAACTCTGTGAATCTGTGCACATTGCACGTACATGTGCATGTGCTCATTCGTTGAGTAGGAAACATGGTTGGTGGCAAAAATAAAATAGAACAGTCCTGCTGCCCATTAACAACAAAATGTGGGTGCTGGGGCACCTCAGTGGCTTCACTGGTTGAGCATCCGACTTTGGCTCAGGTCATGATCTCACAGTTTATGGGTTCAAGCCCTGCTCAGGCTCTGTGCTGACAGCTCAGAGCCTGAAGCCTGCTTCAGTTTCTGTGTCTCCCTCTTTTTCTGCCCTCCCCCTGCTTATGCACACACACACACACACACACACACACACACACACACACACACACACACACACATACTCTCTCTCTCTCTCTCTTTCAAAAATAAACAAACATTTAAAAAATTTTTAAAAAGAAAAAGGCAACAACAAAATATGGATGTTTGCCTGGTCCCTTTCTTTATGGAGATAGCACTACCTAACCTCAAGACTTGGAGAATAATTGTTTTCCTTACCAATAAAGTTTCGGGAATACTTTTTCCAGTACTGTTGACATAATAGAGCCATTAAAAAGAGCCAGGCCTACTAACCAATATATATATTTCTTCAGTCTTGGTCTCACTTCTATTGCCATCAGGAAAATGTCAACTTTTCTTCTTTTCCTTTATTCTGCATAATTTAGGTCTTAAGAAATTTCAATTGTCCTTAATAAGGTGAATTCACAATGTAGTAATAAGTGTGAAAAGGTTACCTGAGAATTCATTTGACCTCATGCGTTCTGTAGATAGCTTGGCTTAAAATGTTTAGTGGCAGTTTATGCTGCCGTTAAAAAAATCTCTGAATAAAAAAATGAATGAAATTCCCTGAAATTTTTCTAAGTCAAGGGAAGTTTATTACTATTCAGAAGAAGCTATATTTTATCATTTTGGAATAGTTTAGCTTAGTGAATCATTATTTTATTATTTAATATTATTAATTTTCAGTGAATAATTATTTAAACGTTGCCTTAGTGTTTACCTAAAATATTCCTTGCTCGGTATTACCATTCTTAACATTATTTTACTTATTATCAAAATGTATGTTTATTAATAGAGCATACTGCATTCACAATGTAAGAGTTCTTACCTTCTTGTCTATAAGTACAGTGCAGGGGCGCCTGGGTGGCTTAGTCGGTTAAGCATCCGACTTTCGCTTAGGTCATGATCTCGCGGTTCGTGGGTTCGAGCCCCGCGTCGGGCTCTGTGCTGACTGCCAGCTCAGAGCCTGGAGCCTGTTTCAGTCTGTGACTCCCCCTCTCTCTGACCCTCCCCTGCTCACGCTGTCTCTCTCTCTCTCCTAGAAATAAATAAAACATCAAAAAAATATAGAAGTACAGTGCAATTTTTGGCACTGGTTTTTCTAGGAGATTAACACAGTAAGTCAACAGTAAGTCAACTCTGATGATGTTTAAAATTTTAACAGCAATATGGTGGTTTGCATTTGTAGCTTACAATTTAAAATTACTCAATGTGGCCACTAGATAGCAGTGTAAGTCTTTGGACTCAATAAGAAAGTTACATGTTTCATAATAGCTCTCACTAAATCTCACCAAGAGGAAAAATCTGAGGCATGTTATGGTATAAAGTATTTCTGAGTTACGTTCCATTTGGGTTTGGTATTTTCCTTTGTGAAATTAAACAATTATCCATTAAATTTTAATTATGGTTAATAGCTTCAATTTATTTCATTTTAGTTATTTACTAAATATAAAGTAGGATGTAGTTATTACTGCATATGATACTCAACAATGTTGTCAGAAACTAAGTTGAGATGCTTTAATATACACTCTACTTTCAGTGCTGTCATTAAATCTCATCAATGAAAATACACTCATTTTAAAAATCTGTGAGTAAGCTAGGGCATCTGGGTGGCTTAGTCAGTTAAGCGTCCAACTTGGGCTCAGGTCAAGATCTCACAGTTTGTGAGTTCACGCCCTGCATGGGACTCTGTGCTGACAGCTCAGAGCCTGGATCCTGCTTGGGAGCCTGTGTTTCCTTCTCTCTCTGTCCATGCCCTGCTTCCTCTGTCTCTCAAAAAAAAAAAAATGTTAAAAGAATAAATAAAAATAAAAATATGTAAATATGCATGTTCCAACTTTTAACTTATGCATATATGGACATATAGAGTCTCTGACTTTTGATCCAATAGCAGGTAAAACTCACTTTCCCCAAATCCCATTAAAATGATCAAAGAAATATGAATGAGTGGTATCCACAGCATTGCTGGAAAACATAAGAGGATGTCACATAACTATGATAGAAGCACTGAGTTTTTCAGAGTTATAAAATAGATGGAACTCAATGGAAATATATTTTAAAGAGAAAGCATGTATGTGCTCCGAGAAATCCAAGATCAGCCAAGAAACAGAGGCACCAGAGGAGTGAATGGACCATTCTCCCCAGCAATCACAGAGAAAGTGGAGTTTGGCAGCATGAATGGCAAGTATGACAAATAGGGGAATTGAGAGCCCATGGAGCCGTGTTGGTGCACAGCTTTGTGCAGCCAGAGCATCCAGCTGTGCTGTTTACTTACAGATTAAAGCTGACAAAAGTTTCTCTACATTAAATAAATGAAGCACCTTTCATGAACCTTCTGTGGGTATCAGGGCTTGAAAGAAACTCTGGCTCTATTTAAAGTATTTCAAGACCACCCCAGGTATTTATGAAATGAAATGATTTCTTGTAACAGGAAGGAAAAGTCCCAGAGTTTAACAGGGAGATTATTCTGTAGCGGAATAACTGTGTTGCATGTCAAGGAAGGCTTTAGTCTACTTTTGTGAGTGCCAGTGCTGCAGAAATATAGGTTTCCTTAAAAGGCCAATATGATTAAGCAAAGGGAACAAGTCCTTTATAGAAATTCTTCATGCGAAGGGCTATGCTTCCTAATGGCTTTATTTCTTGAACTACAGGATTACATTTTTCCTTAAAAACATTTTTAAGACCTTGATTTAATGGCTTAACTGTTCAGCACTATCATATTTAACATAAGAAAGCAGTTCTGCTCAACTGCTTTGTCAAAAAATTTAAGGACTCCATGAGGTTACCAAAATTTTCTTGTTAGCTAACATTTTGGAAAGCTTACTATGGATCAAGCACTATCCTAAAAAGGTCTTTGGATTCATTTAAAAATTAATTATTAAAAAACCCCACCGATGTAGGTAGTATACTATCACCACAAGAGGCCCTAGTAAGGTCTTAGTGAGCTCCAATGCATACATGTCGGTTTCCCAATCCATGCCCTGCCCATACTCTGCGTGGTAGACAGGATAACAGCCCCCTGCAAAACACGGCTGTGTCCTAGTCCCCAGAACCTGTGAATAAGTGACACTACATGGTAAAGAGGAATTAGGGTTGCAGTTGGAATTAAGGTTGTTAACCAGCTGACTTTAAAACAGGGAGATTATCATGGATTATCCAGTTGAGATTAATGTAATCATGAAGGTTCTTAACAGGAGAAGTGGGAGGCAAAAGAGAACAAAGAGAAGACACCACAGTAAGAACACAGTGTCGTACCGCTGGCAGTGGAGACAGAACAAGGGGCCACAAACCATAGAACATGAGTGACCTCTAAAGGCTGCAGATGGCATCAAAACAAATTCTTCCCTAGATCCTCCAGAAGGAGCACAGTCCTGCCCGCAACTTGGTTTAGTCAGTGAAACCCATTTTGGACTTCTTAATTATATGTTTGCAAGGTAATACATTTGTATTGTTTTAAGCCGTTAAGTTTGTGAGAATTTGTTACAGCAGCAATTAAAAAAAAAACTATTATACTCTCATTTTCCTCTCATCAAACAGCAAATTATCAAGTCTATTAACACACCTCAGATATGCCTTCCACCTTCCCTTGTGAGTCTGAGAAATTCTCCTTTCAAGCCTTTACCCTCCCTAAAGTCCTGAGTCTTTCCTGAAGTTTGTCCATGAGTCAGGGCTTCCTGAGGTAGCCTAATGAATAATAAGTATCTACGAGAAATTTAAGAATCCTGTTCTCTAGACACTGCTCATTGGTAACAACTCTTGCTCTTCCATTACTGGGCTCAAATTTGACCTTATGAATATATTAGCTCCCACCATTCTAAAAGTCTGCCCACAACAGTGTGATCACAAAGTATGAAACACCATTTATCTGGGCTGCTGGATTTTCTTAGATCCACAGCCAACAGCAGCCGCTTGGCACCCCTAGGGCCATCAAAATTACATGTAGCAAAATTATCGAGCCTAACTCTTGCCTGTTTTTATTTGAGTACCAAGTTTGGTTAAATAGTGTAGTATTTCTTTTTTAGAAAAGAAATTGGTAAACAAGTGACCAAATGGAAGAAACATTAGACAGAGAACTAGGGGATATAAATCTGGTCCTGATTCTGTTGTAAGTAGTCTGTCACCCTTGGTGGTTATTTCATCTTTTTTAAGCTACAATTTCTTCCAGTGAAGAAGTATGATTGCACACCATGCAGAGGGTCTGAAACTTTTAGCCATGAATCCCTTTCTTCAGACATCACAGGCAGATGGAACAGAGAAAGGTTAGCATTCTCTGGTTGAAGGAAGGAAGGACTGGCCTGCCCTGAACGTGCTCCCTCTGCATTCCCTCCTGTCTCCCAGGGGCCCCTAGAGAACAGGGAAGAGCATTTGAGAAATCATTACATTGTCAACTCTCTCTCAACTCTTGCACAGAACAGAGCTCATGAGGTACGTGTGGTGAAACAGAAGGATACCCAAGTTCCGCTCCATTATATCACCACCTAAGAGTAAGATTTTCATTCTTTAAAATAATTAAATGAAACAATGTAGTACAAATATTTAAAAGACATTTCTTTCAAACCAGGTAGAATATACTCTAGAAAGAACTGAATTTCAAATATACCTTCAGAATTGAAAATATAAATAAAAAATACAGACATGTAATAGGACACTTATAAAGTCAAGCATGCATAGCAGGTGATTAACTTCAAAAACAAAACTACATTCCTTTTGCCGGCATTGGTGGTATAGGGGTGAGCATAGCTGCCTTCCAAAACTACATTCCTTTTGGTACCTTTATGTAACTATAGATAGCAAATGCTCCTTACTTAACTCTCTGATCCACCTACATGAAGTTTTTCCTGTCGCTTATGGGTAGGACTTCTTAGTGCAGATTCTGATCCCACATTTGAGAAACTGTAAATTTACATACTTGTAAATTAAAAATCTTTCTCTTTAAATGGTCCAGATTTTAACATAGAGAACAAACGTTTCTTCATTTATTAGTACTATAAACATCAATTTTTTGTGTATTTCCTCCTACTACAATAACAACACAATAGAAGAGGAATCTTGTATAATTTAAAAAAAATATTTTTATTTATTTCTAGGAGAGAGAGAGAGAGCGTGAGCAGGGGAGGGTCAGAGAGAGAGGGAGATGCAGACTCCGAAACAGGCTCCAGGCTCTTAGCTGGTAGTCAGCACAGAGCCCGACGCGGGGCTCGAATCCACGAACCGCGAGATCATGACCTAAGCGAAAGTCGGACGCTTAACCGACTAAGCCACCCAGGCGACCCTGTGTAATTTTAAAGGATTATTTAGAAGAGCCTAGAACTACAAACTAGGTAGCTATAAAAAAACATCATTTTGGATAAGTGACTTTATCTACATCTGTATATTTTATCTTATCATAACCCAAGATCTGTAAATTTATTATGGAGTTCTAGGCTTAAATGCATATATACATACACACACACATATATACACACACACATACATGGCTTAGTTATTTTGGTATTTATAGGCAATATATAATATCTAATAATCATATGTGACTGTTAGGACAGCTCTATATATGAGGCATTTAAGAATTATGCCCTTTAGGCACTGCTCACTTTAAAGAACTCCATTCTTCCATATGTGGGGCTGAAGTATAACCTTATGCATATATTAGCTTTAAGACTCAACAGCATCCATGGAATATAATACCCATTGCACACTGAATTCTCCTGCAAGTTAGTTTTACTCATGTTAGACAATAAAAATGAAGAGATTAATAGCTGCTTAAATATTTTCAAACTTAATTGGATTTTCAAGAAGATATACTTTTAGGGAAACATGAGGAGTACATAGAAAAATATATCAAGATCAAGGGTAACATAGGAGTACCTGGGTGGCTCAATTGGTTAAGTGCCCGACTTTGGCTCAGGTCATGATCTCGCGGTCCATGGGTTCAAGCCCCGCATCAGGCTCTGTGTTGACAGCTTAGAGCCTGGAGCCTGCTTTGGATTCTTTGTCTCTCTCTCTCTCTTCCCCTTCTCTGCTCATGCTCTGTCTCTCAAAAATAAACAAACATTAAAAAAAAGACCTAGGGTAATATAATAAAAGGAGTTACACATGTATACACCAGCCCACCTCTCTCCAATCTTAAAAATCTTCATTCTGTGTGATGCCCTATGTATGATGATAACACAATTTGAGTGTTTTTAAAGGTCTGATTTCCCTTTTTCTCAGCCAAAAATACTGTAAGCAAGAACTTTGAGCCTTCAAAAGTTGTTTAAACCACATTAAGGATCTTTTTGATATCTTGGGCAAATACAGAAAAAGATGGGTCATCTTTTAAGTCATTTTATACGTATTTGAGTATTAAATGACTCCTGTTTAAAAGCTATATGGTATGTACTGTTCTTAATTGTTTGCATTATTTTGGAGATTTTGAATCATGTATCATTAAAATAATTTGTCAAGTAGCTGTATATACACTGGAGCATGTGCAAAAAGTTACACAGAGGATGGGAGCAGGACAAACCCGACATTGTGGAAGAACTGGCAACTTAGTACTTGGTGATTTAGTTGCATGGACAGCAACTAAGGAGGCTGATGAAGATTAATCATGCTACATTCCTACCAATTTCCTGTTAGAATAAAAAAGAAGATTTCAAAAAGGAATCGTCCTCTATATGATTATTTAGCTGAAGCTCCATGGGAAAAAAAACAGACGTGTGTTATACATGGAGTCATGGGTCTGCTTTGTATGAATCTCTAGCCAGTAGTTGTAATTTAAACTATTTTTTCTTGTGTACAACACATTGTCAGAATCATCCTGCTGTGAGAACAATGAAAAGATATAAATGGAGAGAGATTTTGCCATTGGTGTTGTGCTTCCTGTTCATATATCTGCATTTCAAATGCCTGCCAGTGCCTCTGAGTAAAAATATAAGTAAAGCAAGACAAACAGGTCAGGAAACTGACCTACTTTCTTCATCTCTCTGCTTAACAGTGTATGGCAAGGCTTAAGAAAGTGAATCTCAGTAATTTTAAAAATTTGAAAGTTGTAGGAACAAAGAAGAGGTACTCTAGCCTTAGCCATTATCCCTAGAAAATACACACACACACACACACACACACACACACACACACACAGCTATTTACATAAGACACCGAGGAAGACTTTGAATAGTGACAATTTGTGAATAACGTTCTCAAAATAACGTATTCAATTATGTCTACTTAAATGGAGAATGATTTTCATAGCCAAACTAATTACTGGTCGTTTTTCTTAATTATAGAATATAGTACCAAATTTTATCCATTTAACAAAGTTTCTTGAAAGACAAATACAGGACACTCGTTACATATTAACTCATCACACAGTCTTGCCTCCAAGACATTTTTGACTTGGGTACCAAAAACACAGTTGCAGTACCTACATGCTGAGATATGTGTCTTAACAGAATTCTGCAAACACTATGAGACCATCAGTGTTAATGTTTGAGTTCAGGTCTGAAGGTCTGAACTGGCCAGTTTACAAGCATGTAAGTTAAGGGAACAGAACATGCTATGTGATGGACGATATACTCAGTCCAACAATGATACAGAGCACAGGGCCATGCAGGATGATGGGAGACGATGCTGGATATGTGTGAGTAGGAAAGATTGAGTTCTGTATTAAAGAAATACCAACTACTACAATATGTACATACAATACACACACACACACACACATACACACACGCACGCACACCCCTTTACTTACTCACCTATAATTCTTGATTGTGGTAGGGAGTGGTTCTGGTAGACTTGATCTTTGGGGGTCCTACTTGATGGAAGCTTCTAAGAACACAGAGCTTCTAACATGCAGCTGCAAATCTGGTCTCGAAATGGTCTCTATTACCTCTGCCCACATTTTCTTGGCCAGAACTCAGTGACCTGGCCATGTCTATTGCCAGGGAGGCTTGGCAATGTAGTCTAGTTGCCTTCCCAGGATGAAGGGAAAAATGATAAATTGCTGCTTCATCTTTGCCACAGGCCTGACATGCTATGTTAGTAGAGACTGGTGATTTTTTTTCATGTTGGGGAAGTCTCACAGTCAGATATGCTATTTATGAAGACCACTTGAATACAGTATGAAAAAGATATCAGAAGAGGATAAGACTAGTGAGGCGGAAGCTAGCTCATGAAAGCTGGTGATTAGAACACAAAGACAGTGGCAGCCTCAGAGGAAAATAGAGGCAAAATATAGAAAATATTCCTGAGATATAATCAGCTGGATTTAGTGACTGACTAGAAACTGAACTGAGGTACAGAGAAGGGTGGAAAATGACCAAGCATTTTTAGTGAGAGAATGTTTTGATGGTGATACTAAAGTCAGGAGCATGTCAGGTGAAGCAAGATCATATATGAAAAAAGGAGCACAGTTTTAGAAATGGTAAGTTAGTATTTGCAGAACAACTGAGTGGAAACATTCAGCGGAAGAACGAAGCCATAGATCTGAACCTTAGAGGAATACAGGATGTAGTTCCTGAAGGAATAACAGTCAAACAATCTACAGCGATGAGACCAGAAGCAAACACCCAAGGTGATGTCGTGGAGCAAAAGAAGATGAATTTTGCGAATCGTAGTTCTCCTACATCTGAAAAATTAAAAATAGAACTTTCCCTGTTGGCAATAACAACATCATCTTTCTCACTCAGTTGCTGTAGAGATTAAATCAATCACATGATGGCATTTAAAAGAGTAGTCTCCCGTCTGACAAATGGGAAGAATTTAGTAAATGGAAGGAGCTTTAACTGTAACATGAATGATAAGAATGATAAACACCAGTTACTTCTGAGTGCCTCTGACCACTGTGTGGGGAGGTCTCTACTTCCCTTCACACCTGCTTCTGCTTTTACAGATTCTGCTCCATTCTATAAGCGATGCTTTTCCTTACAGGCTATGTAAATTGTTCTGCTATAATTTACTGGAAGATAAAGGAAGCTGCCCCTTGCATCAACTGCAAATTCTACGCAATTATCCTTCATAGAGCTGTACTTCGTGTCTGGGATTGTAATGGCCTCTCAGAATTCTAGTAATATTCTTTATCAAGTGATTGTGTGTGTGTTTTTTAAATGTGGCAACCATGGACAAAGCAATTACAATTTAAGTAAAAAACAAAGCCAAAAAGCTAAGACAAATGTAGCAAAACTTCTTATGGTGGTAGGAACAAGAGAGTTTTGATGATGAGGTATAATATCCCTTTATTTTCAATTTGATTCCTGTGGGTGTCCAGTTAATATGGAAACAACAAACATCATTTTGTCTCCTTCCTTGAATTTCTGCTATTAGAATGGCAACTATGAATGCATTTCCTGTTCTTGTAGACTCTTCTCAGTTAAAAAAAATAAAGCTGTTTTATCACATGAGGTAACATAAAAGTGCTATTCATTTTAAAGTGCTATTCAAATTTCAGGTATTATTTTATCATTTGAATGAATCACAGCTAGATTCATTTAAGCCAGTGCCAATGGTTTTGCCAATCTATTCAAAAGTCTCTGCTGATATGCCCTCAGTAACTTGTCAGCAGGGAAATAAATGGAAGGGCCTCTAACTCTAACATTATGTCAAGAGCCTGATCTGATGCTGGTGAGGATGTGGAGAAACGGGCACCCTCTTACACTGTTGGTGGAAATGTAAACTGGTACAGCCCCTCTGGACAACAGTGTGGAGGTTCCTCAAAAAATTAACAATAGAACTCCCATAGGACCCAGCAGTAGCACTGCTAGGAATTTACCCAAGAGATACAGAAATGCTGATGCATAGGAGCACATGTACCCCAATGTTCATAGCAGCACTCTCAACAATAGCCAAATCATGGAAAGAGCCTAAGTGTCCATCAAGGGACGAATGGATCAAGAAGACGTGGTTTATCTATACGATGGAATACAACATGGCAATGAGAAAGAATGAAATCTGGCCATGTGTAGCAACATGGATGGACCTTGAGGGTGTTATGCTGAGTGAAATAAGTCAGGCAGAGAAGGACAAATATCATACATTTGCACATATAGGAGGATTAGGAGGAACTTGGCGGAGGAACAAGGGGGAGAAGAAGGGAGGAAATAATGGGTAAGAGGGAGAGAGGCAAACCATGAGAGACTCTTGAATGCTGAGAACAAACTGAGGACTGATGGGTGTGGGGGGAAGGGAGGAGATGGGCATGAAGAAGGGCACTGTGGGGATGAGCACTGAGTTTTATATGGAAACCAACTTGACAATAAATTATTTGTAAAAAAAAAAAAAAAAAAAAAAAGAACCTGATATGAAACAGTCAGGAAATAACTTAGAAGCACAATTTGATCCTGTAAGCATGGTAAGAGGAAAGTTAAAGAATGACTGGATTACTCAGAAGAGACAGAGAGTGGGCAGAGTGCCAGCTGGATAGGCTCATTTCTACAGGAGACCAGGGACTCTGATAGAAATGGACTCTCTTCTCAGCAGTGGATATCATATACACTGTAGAGATTGCTACCTTTGTTTTAGCATAATGCCATTAAATATACAAATCACAAAAATCACTTGTTCTGATTACATGATCATCAAGCAATCTTTTGATTATAATATGGCTTCTCATGGTTATTCTGACAGGGAGGGTACATTCTGGTCAGAGAATGCCTATCTTCATCTTCCATTCCTGAGGCAGATGTATTTCTCAATATGAGTTAATAAATTAGACAATTTAGTTACACTTTGTTTCATGTGAGTGAGTTTGTATGAATCTTAGAGTTATCTGTGAGGACAAGAATTAAAGTTCTGAGGCTCCAAAATGGGAGATCAAACCACAGATCGAGGGATTTCTGATTCTAGGAGGTCTTTTGGAAGAAAGTCAACAAAGAAATAGTCCCCTTTAAACATCTTTACAGCCAATATAACTTAAATATGGAAGTTGACAGATGGAATAACTTCAGTATAGAAATATTGACAATTTGCAAGCATAGTTTGTATTCCAGTATCATAATGGCTAACGCTTATGGAGCCTGAGCAAAATTAAATGATTCAGCTTAAATAATGAATGGAAGTTGCAGATTTTATGGGCCTGAACACTTTCAAAAGCCCAAGGATTTATCACTTTACCAGCCAGAACACTGTGCCCAAGCCTTAGTGTTCAACTGATCATCGTCTGATTTACACTGAAAAAAAAGTGATTGAAATTACAGAATTTAATACCTTATATTAACTGGAGTTGAAAACACATATATTTTAACATCTCTTAATTATTGTTTTATTTATCACCCATTTGACAAATGGTACAATGGTCAGGTAAAGATTGAGAGTATTTCATAGAATTGTTTTGATCACGAGTCATTTTGCACCATAACAAAATACATTGTATGTAATTAGAATAATTATTTGAAGTCCATTAATTTTATTTTTTAAAATTTATTATTAAAGTCTAGTTGACAGGCATTTTCAAGAAAAATGTTATTCTGATCATATACAAAGATGGAAAAATAAACATTATGGGTCTGGTCTCTTAGTCTCCCAGTACTAATTATTTTCAGGAAAACTGTATATACCTCTAGTGATTGCTACTCAAGAGTCCATTTTAGGCAGCAAACACCACTCAAATATTCCAACAAGCACACACTATTATATTTTTAATTTGTGGCTTTGAGCAATTACCAGAATGAGAAAGCCAAGCCTTTGTGGTATTTTTGCAGGTGCTGAGTATTAATGTTTAATGCTTATATTATCTTTGAATGGTCACTGGAATATGCACATAGGAATGAGAAAACTGTATTGATCTTTTAGAATCAGTGTGTTTGTACTCTTTCATCTTAAGATCAGGTGTAATATAAAGTTGTCTTATGTGAAGGTGAAAAAACTTATTCATGATTCACATAGGTTTACCTCTTCAAAATAATTGTTTATTGTGAAAATACTACTTTTGCCATCACTGCATACTGATTTTGAAGGAGGATATTAGCATGCACGGGGGAAAGAGGGTATAATTGGGTATACATTTCAAAATGGATTTATGATAATTATGAAAACAAGAAATTACAGTTACTTATCTCTCAAAAATTATTACTTATAACAAGTAGAAATGTGGTTATTGTTAAGGCTTTGTAACAGCTTGTTACATGTGCATATACATATACATATATATTTTGGTATCACCCTCTTTAATGAAAAATTATGAAATTATCAGCTTTTCACTTACTGACCTTTATTCTTATTTCAAAAATCATGTATTAAGTCTCATTGTCAAAGAAAAGCTTTTACAAAAGAATTAAAAACCAAGTATTATACTTAGTGCTCTTGTATTTTCAGGAATAGGACTTGCATACACAAAAGCACAGTAATATTTGTGGCAGTCTGTTTTATATTTCCATTGCATCAACTGAAACATAATTCAGTGTTGGGTGGGTCACAGAGCCTAAATATAATACGTGTGGGTAGTTTTGTTGTTCCCTAAAGGAACTTTGGGTCACCAAATGAGTTACTGTTTGATTTCCAATGATCAGCAAGCACCCACTGGGTCCTGTGGAGCTGCTTTGAATAGGGACATGTGAAGTCATGTTTTTGTTGTTTCAAAATATATTTATACAAGTAAGGTCAATAGCTACATTTTATTTTTTACTTTGTGGCCAGGACTGCATTAACAGTTTTTTTTTTTAATAAAATTTTTTTTAAATGTTTTATTTATTTCTAGGAGGGAGAGAGACAGCATGAGCAGGGGAGGGTCAGAGAGAGAGGGAGTCACAGACTGAAACAGGCTCCAGGCTCCGAGCTGGCAGTCAGCACAGAGCCCCACGCGGGGCACGAACCCATGAACCGCGAAATCATGACCTAAGCGAAAGTCGGACGCTTAACCGACTAAGCCACCCAGGCGCCCCTGCATTAACAGTTTTATAGGTATATTTGTCACTTAAAAGTTTTGTAAAAGAGATCTAGGCACCCCCACAATACAGAGGGAAACCATCTAGAATTTAAATGGTTTTGCCCAAGTTCACAGTAGTGAGAAAGGAGTAAAATCGATCCTCATTTCTGTTGGTCTCCACAGCGTGTGCTCTTTACCACAATTGCATCTTATTACAGATCTGTTACCAATGGAGTACACACACTAGATACTGGTTCCATCTATGCATTAGCACAGGTAGGGCATATGGGGAAAAAGATTTATGTATGTTTTCAAGTCGTTCCCATTATTTTGTAGAAACACCTTACATATTAATGATAGATACATACCATATCTCGCAATTTCTTTCCATTATTGGCAGTATTTTCAGAATTCAGAGAATTATTATAACAAGATACATGTGTATGGAGCAAAAATGTACGTATCTGAGGCCTGAAAAATAACTCAAACCTCCCAAGATTATGCAATCTCTTTTCTTACAAGCAACATTTCACAGTGTAGTAAGATTCTGAAAAAATAAAAAATAAAAAAAAAGCTCATACCATTTAAAGTCATTTCTAGAGAAGCTTGACAGAGCATGTTTTTAGAGTGCTATCTATTTTAAAGCATGTACATTTTCTCTTGGTCTATGTTACTATTTTGGGGGAAAAAGAAAACATAGACAATCACCAGGAAAGGAGAGTATCGGATGAACGAAACACACAGGAAAACAAGGGGAAAGTGGAAACATGTATTCTACCCCCAAGCTGTTTTCATTAAACCCTTGAGCCTCCAGGAGAATGTATCAGAGTGTAGGAGGGGGATTCTCAGCACATTCATTGTTACCTGCTCTCTAAATTGTGACAATGATCAAAATGCCTGTGTATAGTTCTTGACAAATGGAAAAAGAATTCTGTCACAGAGCTTCTAAATGGTTATTAGAAACATGTCTGAGTTGTACTGTCAGATGGGCTTAGATTCTAAGCCCTGTGGGGGAGGGATTGATATCTTTCCAGGTGAGGTTGTCAGAACTTACTGCAACACTTAATAAAAACACCAGGAGAAACATAGAAGATGGGGGTGAGGATGCGGGGAGAAAACTTCAGTTGCAGACTGCAGACTCAGAACAAAATCCTCTTCCTCCTATGGAGTTTCATTACCAGTGTTGGTATGAGTTTTAAGGAGATGCTGCATTTAAAACTATTATTTGTGATAAACATTCTGAGATTAATGTTCATGTGAAGCAAATAGGATTATTCCCATTAGTGGCTAATAAAATTAACCACTCTCTTCAGTGATATTACTTGGTGGTTGTTCCTATATGCCTGAACCGAGCACCTGACTGCAGATGAACTGCACGTAAAGATGGCTTGTGACTATTAGCGGTATCAGCAAACCATATGGCAGATTAGACTCATCTCTGGTAATTTACCCAAAGGAAGCCAAAATAATTAGAAATCACTCTCAATAACCGCAGTTGCACATAGCTTCTCAGTCGCTGAAATGAAACGGTTTTCAGAAATGTCTGTTTTGCAGGTATATTCCAAATGACAGGCTACAAACTAGCTGCTTGTATTACACATCATCATGTAAAATGGGCCTACAGACTGAATTTTAAACACTGAGATTGTTTCCCATCTGCTTTCTCTATTGATTTCACTTTGAGTGGTTTTGTTTTTTGGTCAAGAAAAAAATCTGATCGTGAGCGTAATCAAACACGATCTGTACATTTCCTTATAAGGGACCCCACTGGGGAAGTGACAGGAACCAACCACCAGGTATTCAGTGTATCCTCTTTCTGTGATGTGCTTTATAATACTGGAAAGTTTTATATAATTTTAAATAGTTAATAGCATAAATAAGAAGGTACTATGGCTCACTGCTTCTCAATTTTTTAGTGTGCTTATGAATCACCCAGGCATCTTGTTAAAATGCAGATTGTGATTGAGCAGGTCTGGGGGCTCAACGTTCCATGTGCTGCTGATGCTGGTCTGTGAATCACAACTTGAGGAACAAGGTTATAGATGCACCATATTTCATTAAACAAATGAGTGCTCACAAAAAATCTGACATTTGCAAAGTCTTCTTCAGTAGAAGCAATAAATGTTTTCCTCCTGTCCCTTGAACTTTATTGAAAACCGAGGAGTGTCTTATCCAATTCAAGACCTGTATGTCATTAACTCCAAATGGCAGAAAAGTCTTTAAGTATTATTAACACATTTGTTCTATAAATAGGGGTGCCTGAGTGGCTCGGTCCATTAAGCGACAAGGTTTGACTCAGGTCATTATCTGCGGTTCTTGAGTCTGAGGCCCGAGTTGGCCTCTGTGCTGACAGCTCAGAGTGTGGACCCTACTTCATATTTTGTGTCTTCCTCTCTCTCTGCCCCTTCCCGACTTGCACACATGCTCTCTCTCTCTCTCAAAAATAAACATTAAAAATACATGGTATAAAAAGACACCGGAGAAAGCGGTCATGTCGCGCTACACGAGGCCCCCCAACACCTCCCTGTTTGTCAGGAACGTCGCAGACGCCACCAGGCCTGAGGACTTGCGCCGTGAGTTTGGTCGATATGGCCCTATAGTAGACGTTTACATTCCACTTGACTTCTACACCCGCCGCCCAAGAGGATTTGCTTATGTTCAATTTGAAGATGTTCGCGATGCTGAAGATGCTCTTTATAACCTCAATAGAAAGTGGGTATGTGGCCGTCAAATTGAAATACAGTTTGCACAAGGTGATCGAAAAACACCAGGCCAAATGAAATCAAAAGAACGTCACCCTTGTTCTCCAAGTGATCATAGGCGATCAAGAAGTCCCAGCCAAAGGAGAACTCGAAGTAGAAGTTCTTCATGGGGAAGAAATAGGAGACGATCTGATAGCCTTAAAGAGAGAGAGAGAGAGAGCGTGAGCAGGGGAGGTTCAGAAGAGAGGGAGACACAGACTCTGAAACAGGCTCCAGGCTCTGAGATGGCAGTCAACACAGAGCCCGGCGCGGGGCTCAAACCCACGAACCGCGAGATCATGACCTAAGCGAAAGTCGGACGCTTAACCAACTAAGCCACCCAGGCGCTCCTCCTGAATCCTTTCTTATCCATAAAAGCTATTGTGTGAATTAAAAAAAAAAAAAATTGGTCCAATATTGGTCCATAAATATATTGGAACTACACTAGGGGAAACACAAGAAGTATACATGGTTCTTGGTATCATAAGGCTTATAGTCTAGGCGAAGAGAGGGAATACTATATATGTAAATATGTATTTCCTCTGAAAGAAGTCACTGAACACTAAAGATGCAAGAGGATTTAACCTAGTAAGCATTCTCTGAGAAGAGGACATTTTTAAAAGTTTATTTTGAGAAAGAATGCTTGTACCCACGGGAAAGCTAGGGAGGTGTGGAGGTGGGAGAGGAGAGTGGGAGAGAGAGAGAGAGAATATCCCAAGCAGGCTCCATACTGTCACCATGGAGCTCAGTGCAACAATGGATCTCAAGAAATGTGAGATCATGACCTGAGCCAAAATCAAGAGGCAGACACTGTGGTAGCTGGATGGCTCAGTGGGTTAAATGCCTGGCCCCTGATTTTGGCTCAGGTCACCATCTCACGGTTTGTGTGTTCCAGCCAGGCACTGGGCTCTGACCTGACATGTGGAGCCTGCTTAAGATTCTTTCTTTGCCCCTGTTCCTGTTCTGTCTCTCTCCAAATAAATAAAAACATTTAAAAAATTTAAAAAAGAGACTCAGATGCTTACCCCCTTACCTGACTGAGCCACACAGGCACCCTGAGAACTGACAGATAAACTCTGAAATATATGTGTTACTCAGTAAGGGGGGAGGGGCAGACAGAGTGTCGAGAAATTGTAAAATACATCCACGTTGCTGTCATAATTGAGGGAGGGAACAGTGCATAAGGGAGGCTGGAAAGGTAGGAGAAATCAGGCCATGCACACTTTGTAAGCCATGTTAAAGATTTTAGAATGAATCTAAGAGTAAAGGCAAAGTGTTTAACAGTCTAAGCTTATGAAGATCTACATTTTAGGGGCACCTGTATGGCAATTGGCCAAGTCTCTGAGCTCTGCTCAGGTCAGGATCTCACAGTTCATGAATGTGAGACCCCAGTGGCCCAGAGTCTAAGAACTGATAAAGGAGGCAGTTGGGAGTATGGGTTCTGGATTAGTGGGTCATTTCAAAGACATGTTCTGAAGTGAGTTATTTATTATCTCTAGAATTAGCTGAACTTGGGAGGGGCAGGTGCTTTGTGTACAACCAAGGCCCAGATGTCAAAACACTAGAAAAGAGAAAATAAAAAGACATGGTTAATGCAATCAATGTATCCAATGGAAAGGTAGGTCTATATGTTTGAAGATCCAAATGAAGTTTAGGGTCAAACTTAGGTTTAGAACCATATGCATATAGATGTCATTTAAAACCTAGAGGCAATAAACACATTAACATGACATATGGGCAAGGATACAGAACGGGGAGAAGAAGGTCTTGGACTGATAGAATCAATTACAGTTTGGAAAGGAAAGGAGAAATTCTGTTTACTGACAATGATTAGTAAGAAAAGTAGGACAACATCAAGGATGTGTGGTTTCATGGAATGAAGGAAAGGAAAACAAGGCTAACTATCATAGGCATGAAATATAGATGAACAGAGACACAGGAAATTTGTATATTCTCATGCTGATTTCTTTTTTAGTTTTCTTTAAAAAATTGTTCTTCGAGTAACTCAAATGACTTTTGCAATGAGACATTTTTTCCAGTCCACTGTGCTATTTGTCTTCCAGCTACAGATGCTACAATTGTTACCAGAAGTTTTAAACAATTGAAATATCATTATAAGTACTACCATGTAGAGTCTCAGCTTTATCACTAATATACAATGAAAATTAGATTTAACTTTCATTTATTCTTTATGACTACATGCTATATTAATTGTTCTGTCTTGAACTGGGCAAGAGAACATCAAACATCAGGATTTTAGACATGAGAGTGCTTCTGTATTACTTCATTCATCAAGCATTCCTCTTAAATAATTTTTTAAAGTTTATTTATATTGAAAGAGAACTCATGTAAGGAATAGAGAGAGAGAGAGAGTGAGAGAATCCTAAGCAGGCTCCATGCCGCCAGTGTGATCCTGACTTGAGCAGAAAACAAGAGTTGGACACTCAACAACTGAGCCACCCAGATGGCCCAATAATCATTCTTTAACTAGATAATATGGCCTGTCATCATAGAAACCATGGAGTTAGAAGATCATGTTTTTTACTCAGGTGATTTAGAAAGCTTTATGATTCCTAACTTGTATGATGTTTGGCTTTAATAACATTGTTCAAGGGCCACCTTCCTCCGCGGTTGCAGAATCCTGTAATGGGCCATCTTTGTCTCATTCAAGGTAATTCATTTAATGTGACACCTCTAAATAGGTCACAATTTTAAATTTATATCCACTCAAAAGCTACTTTCCTAGAACTTGATGCTGGGGCTTACCTGGTTGAGTCTCTTGTCCTCTTGCTAGGTACCATGAAATATTTGAGGACCTATCATGTCTTTTCTCCCTAGACATTCTCAGGTAACCCCACAATCTTCTTATGGCATAGCTTCAGTTGCTTCACCCCATTCATTAATCTGCTACACTATCTCATTTTTTGGTGTTTTTAAAACCCAAAACTAATCTCACTACTCTAAATGTGGTCCAACCAGTATAGAATAGAACTATTAACTTCCTTAGTCTGGACACTATACAAAGATCATTGCTGGCTTTTTTTTTTTTTTTTTTTTAATAACCACATTATGCTGTAGATGGCTTAAGCCTATACTCATCCAAAATTCCCTAAGTCATTGTTTACAGACCTACTACCATGAATTTTCATATGCTCATTTTAGATTTTTATTTGATTTCTTTGGAAAGAGATGTAAAATTTCTATGGGCTCCATTAAAGTTTATTCTGTTTGATTTCAATAACATTTCCTATCATCCTGTCTAGATATTTTTTAAAGTTACTTATTTATTTTGGGAAAGAGTGCAGTAGTAGGAAAGGGGCATAGAGAGAGAGAGAGAAAATCCCAAGAACGGAGAATGCAGACCCCTATGCAGGGCTCGAACTTACAACCCATGAGATCATGACCTGAGCTGAAATCAGGAGTTGGACACTTAACCAACTGAGCCACCCCGGAGCTCCCTGTCCAGATCTTTTCAGTAACTTACTGTAATTTCATATACATGCCTTTCCTATTAACTTTCTGTCAACTCCCAATTTGAGAATCATTATTGTATTGTTATACAAACCATTGATGGGTCAATTTTTCAGTGTGGGCATATGATAAAGCCCTTCTACAAGAGGTTCCACAGTAATATTTGTGCAAATACCAATCAGTTTTCTAGTTCATGTTTCCTCATTCTACCAAAGTGCAAACCAACAACTGTATGATCATTCAGCCAACATTTCTGCTTTGTGTTCACTTACGTACTGGGGAAATGAAGTAAATGCTTGGTTGAAACAAAAACTCCACATTTATTACCTTTCTGTCACTTATCAGTCAATAATCACCCTATAAAAATAATGTGTTGATATTTATAGAAGAAAGTTGGACACAAGAATGGTGATAAACTGGTTATAAAAATTTAGGATATTGGACTCTCAGTTTAATGCTTCTGTCCTTCCTTGCCCTATTTCACTTTGAGTGCTTAAGAAACAATCATGTGAAAAAGGACAATATCTCAGAGAGAAATGTCCAAATCCTCACTTCCTGGGTTGTTATTTACTACTAATTCTGTATTGAAATAGTTTTTCTGTTTAGGTAGACCTCTTGAGATGTGGGGCTTTAATTTTTTTAAACAGAAACATACTGTAGTAAGGATCTTTACTACACTACTTTATACACTATAAATCTGCACTGATACTATAGCTATAAAATGTCTGGCTAAGCATACACTAATAAACAAATCTTATTGCACTGGCTGAGAGAAGCGTATCAAAATAAACTATTCCTACCTAGGACTTTATCACCAGCTATTACACACTGAATATTTAAACTCCATTGTTGTGCCTCAACTGAGAAAGCTTTCCTGTATCAGCATTTCTTAAGCTGCATGAATCACACGTAATGCTAATGTTGGTAATAAACGTCTTCAGCTACTCTTCATCCAGCTAGGGTTCCCCAGGAACAATTGTCACATTAATGGTCGTTTATCAAAGCCAAGTAGGAATTTTGTAACTGGACATGTAAAAGTTATAGACTAGATATACAAGTACATATGAATCCATTTCTATGATTTTTCCTACTTTCTTTAGATTACTGGGCCACCATCCAAAAATAAAAATAGTCCTCTGACCCCAGTGTGTCTTGGCCCTAGCTAGAAAAGAAAATGATTGAAAATAGTCATTTTAATCATGCGTGCTCTCCAATTTGGTAGTTTTTTGACATAGCGTTTTAAAGAAAGTTTAATATGGCACTATTACAGATTCACAGGAAGTTGCAAAACAAAATCTGCAGGACAGTCCTGTGCATCTTTTACCCAGTTTAATTTAATGAAAACTATAAGATAATAGAAGCCAGGAAATGGATATTGATGCAATCTGCTGAGCCTATTCAGATTTTGGTTTTACATGCATTCATCTGTGTTGCATGTATGTGGTTTTATGCGATTTGATCCTATGTGTAGGCTTGTTACCACCACCGCTCTCAACAGAGAACTGCTCCATAACCATCAATCTCTTTTGTGCTCTTCTTTGATAGCCACACCCTCCACTGCTCTCATTCCAGACAACCACTCATGTGTTCTCCATCTCTAAAATTGTACCTCAAGAAAATTTTATAAATGGAATCATACATACATTGGATAACCTTTTGTGACATTTTTTTTTTCATGCAGCATAAATCCCTTGAGAAGCAACCAAGTTCTTGTATTTTTCAATATGGTATTCCTTTTTATTGCTACAAATTCTTTTAAGGTGTGGGTTTACCAGTTGGTTTACTCAGTCACCAGTTGAAGGACAACTGTTTCCAGTTTTGGACCACTGTGACTAAAGCTGTTAGGAACATTACTGTGCAGCTTTTGGGTGAACTTAAGTTTTCATCCCTCTGGAATGGCATATGGGAAGGAAAGGTTTAGTTTTATATGAAACTGCCAAACTGTTTCCAGAGGAGCTGTTTATTGGCTACATCCTCACCAGCAGTGTATGAGTGACCTAGGTTCTCAGCGGCCTCACTAGCATTTGGTGTCAAATATAATTTTAAGGTCACAACTAGGTTGTATGTATTTTGCGGTCAGGTGCTGTCTTATATCACCTTAAAAACATGTTTACAGAAAGAGCTTTTTTAGATATTTGCTAGAACCAGGAATATTGAACAGGACAAAGACGTCTCTCATCTGGGCGGAGCTCTGTGTCTATTTGCAAGCAGCAGCTGCAAACTCCAATGTCAGAATCCAGGCAGACAACATAAATGAGTAAAGCTGCCTGAGAACCAGGGCATTTGTGAGTGTGGTGAGGACTATGGCCTACTGGCTAACGTCATTCTGTCCATAGACAGCCATTCTAGTTGTTCTGTTGATGTTGATGTTTCTAGACATCCTGATCTTTCTAAACAGCAACAAATATAAACCTTAAAGTACAGCTTTTAAATAGAAAGTCTCCTGATTTATAAATGTGGACTCAGGCTTTGACAGACTCCAGCTACCACAAAAAGTCTTAAGGATCAACTCTGGCCTAAAGACAGGCTGAGAATTATCATTTAGAGATAGGTAAAGCCCACTGAAAAAGAAAATATATGTACAGGATTCTCAGACACCAGGAAAAGGTTATTTTAGATTAAGGAAATACAAAAAGCCTTTTTCATGTAAAGCTGCAATTCTTAGACTCAAATGTGCTTATGACTCACCTGTGGATCTTACTAATGTCAAATAGTAGGTTGAGATCTGAAATGAAGATGGGGTTCTGCACTTTTCCATACCATTTGATGCTGCTGGTTCAGAAACCACTCTTTTTTTTTTTAAACGTTTTTTATTTATTTCTGAGAGAGAGAGACAGCATGAGCAGGGGAAGATAAGAGAGAGAGAGGGAGACACAGAATCTGAAAGGAGCTCCAGGCTCTGAGCTAGCTGTCAGCACAGAGCCCAACGCGGGGCTTTAACCCACAAATTGTGAGATCATGACCTGAGCTGAAGTCGGATGCTTAACTGGCTGAGACACCCAGGTGCCCCAGAAACCACTCTTAAAGCAGAAAGCTTGAGGGTAATGTGTGAGCTGAACCCTGAAGGCTATGTAGTGTTTGCACATGCAAAAATGGACCCTAGTAGAGAATGTTGTATTATCAGTCATAAAGGCAGGTAAACTTGGAGGTATCTGGGGAACTGTAAAATCTTCAGTTGTATTGTAAGTAGTTACACAAAGGAGAGGAGATAAACTTGGAGAGGTATATGCGAAGGGACCGTGATACATTTACTTTATATTTAGCAGCCTGTCACATTACTATCAATAACAAATGTCCACAATTTCTATGATCCCCTTTTGATTACAAATAAATCTCTCAGTCATAGTCATCCAGTGGCACCCAGTCATGTTCTTCTCAGTTTCTAAGAGGTCTTCTGCCCAAAACTTAAAGGAATGTGCACTGCTTCAGGGCTCATTGTTATCTGGATTGAAGGTTCTGTCTACTTCATCTTCTGCACTAGGGCTTGGAGATACAATTGTACAAGAAGGGATACTTGCCTTTGCCTCTAAATTTTTTTTTTTTTCACCTAAACTCCAAAGTCTCTCAGGGACTCTTGGAAACAGACACTTATTCTACCTGTTGTCAGTATTTATATCCACAGGGACTCCAACTCTAAAGGTATGGACATCTTGCTTCATTGAGGGAGAAGATGACAAGAACAATAAGGAATTTTACAAAGACACAAAACATAAAACACTTATTTTCTAACCAAAAAAGTCATAGGTCATGTGTTTTTTTATGCAAACACTAGCATTTAGGGGTCAGAGTCCAACTTACTCCACACATAAGTAAAATAAGATTTCCTACATTTAAAAATAAATGAATAAATATGAAGCGCCTGGGTGGCTTAGTCAGTTAAGCGTCCGACTTTCGCTTAGGTCATGATCTCGCGGCTCGTGGGTTCGAGCCCCGCGTCGGGCTCTGTGCTGACTGCCAGCTCAGAGCCTGGAGCCTGTTTCAGTCTGTCACTCCCTCTCTCTCTGACCCTCCCCTGCTCACACTGTCTCTCTCTCTGTCCTAGAAATAAATAAAACATAAAAAAAATGAATAAATAAATGAATGAGTCAATGAATTTTTTATATTAATAGAGAGATGATGGTGGAAATTAATGGAGGTGAAAAAGAAAAGTGAGAAGGAACATATGGGAGAGACTCTGGGAATAAGGGCAGAGACTGGACAAAGAAGGGAAGGAGGGGGAGATGGATCTTAGATTTCCGGGCTAGAAATCATCTTCTAGTGAAAAACTGTAACTAGAAGGGAAGCTTGTTTTTTTGTTTTCCTTTTATTATTATTATTTTTTAAGAGGGATTGAGAGTGTAAGCAGGGTAGAGAGAGAATTCCAAGCATGCTCCATGCTCAGCATTGAGCCCCAACCCTCAGATCATGACCTGAGCTAAAATCAAAGGTGAGATGCTCAATTGACTGAGCCACCCAGGTGGCCCAGAGGAGGGGCATTTCTATATCTGATGACAGATACCTGTCATCAGCTTTACATTTGGTTCTCTTTCTTCCACATATTAGTTAAAATAGATCTTTATTCATTGTTCTTGGTTGTTAAATAGTTCTACTTTATGAGAAGCTATGGAAATGTTACATATATAATATTTAATGAGGTCATTATATACTATTATATAATTTATTTTTACATATTATAGAAATTCTTCCAATAAATCCATACTCCAAGTCATTATCTTTGTGTTTTTTATAGGTTTATAGCATGGGATGCATGCAATAGCCAGAAGAATATGGCTAACGTCCACCAGATGTAGTGGATGTAATTGACTAAAAGCCTTAGCAAGTGTCCTGAAATTCATCACGATGTTTGCACAGAGGCCAGGCCTCCCACAAGCTGCTCCCATCCAATACCTGTGTGGAAAGGATAGTTTATCTGTTTTTGCTGGACATGGGTTCCTTGATGGCTAACTTTGGTGGAAGACTGACGGCTTTGTCAAGCCTACCAGAGACTGCATGGCAGTCTGTGATACTTCTACCCAATCTCCTTCTCCTCTCTCCTTAGTAGAGTCAGACTTGCTTTGTAGCCTGATGACTCCCACAGTCCTATCTGTGTCTCTCCCAGTTTTTCCTATATGTGCCTTCCCTAATGGCACTCCCACCATCCATCTCTCTGAAGAAACAGGTGAAGCAATGTCTACAACATGATGTAAAACATTATCTTATTGGTAGACATTTAGCTTATTTTCAAAATTTCTTGTTAATAAAATGTCACAGTAATAAATATCATCTACTTGTAACTTAATGTATCGGTAATTTCATTTTCTACTTTTGACTAAGTTTTGGGAATGGAATTCCTTCAAGGATGTGTATATTTGAAATTTAAATCAATGTAGTACAATTACTGTAATGTACATTTAAACCAAAATGCCTCCTAGAAAATCCCTGGATATTAACGAAATACTTTTCACATCCAGAAATGATAATAGCAAAAGTATGGACTAAAGAAATTGTTTTCTTAGTATGGTATCTATAATGTGTGTCAGGGCTTACCATTAAACCTTGTTAGGCTTATATAAAATACCAAATAATTGATCTATCTATTAATAATCTAGAATGTGGATTACTGCTTACCTTTTGGTTGCTAGCACTTATATGAAGGGTAGACGAAGAAGAGATATAAAATGGAAATCATTCTTTATTTTTATTCAGAAAGTTTTATAAATTATTAATACTCAGTGACATCTACATGTTTGTCATCTGTAGCTATATTTTATTCATTGTTCCCTTTAAAAATTTTCAAGGATTAGTACAACTAGAGAGTAGTTGCAAATTTCAAATCCACTGGATTACATGGTACTTTAAAAAGTAATATATAAATTTACTGTGTTACATCTAGCTCATGAATATGCATTACCTGGAATCTTGCATATAACAATTGACCATAAATATGAATTAAACAGAGCGGTTATCTAGAACAAATCATTTTCTGTGATGTTTATTTTTCATTTTATTTTTACAATTTTAAATCCAGTATAGTTAACATACAGTCTTCTATTAGTTTAAGGTGTTACGATATTTGTTTTAAGTAGTACTGGGTAGCTAAATTCTTTGATCAAAAATGAACTCTGTGACATCACATAGGTTGCACCTGACACTGCCCCCCTCACAGGAAGAACATCTAACAATCACTGGAGAACAGAACACCACTAACAGAATCTTTGAACATTGGCCTGAGTCTGAAGCACTCCCTGTTCCAAAGATCAAGACAGAGGACATTAGGAGGACAAGAGAAGTGGCTCCACAAAGGCACTTATCACTTCCCCAAGCTAGCACAGCATGACAGAAAGAGGTCTCCTGGAGTCTTCCGTTCCTCCAGCGAGAAAAGGGAACCATGGTGGACAGTGAGCTCCCATGGCATCGTAGGTAGCTTTCTGGGAGCCTCTACTCTGCTCTTGCACCACAGCATTGCAAGGCAATCTGCAGGCCTCAAACATTTGGAACCGGTGATGGAGAAGGGGCTTGCCACTACCAACATACGGATCTTGGCAGACTAAGTTCATACCTGCAGTGCTGACGTAGTAATCCTAACCAATGGTTTTGTTCATCTGCACAACCAGGTCAGGGCACACTCTCACTAAGGAACTTGGTGTGGCACAGATATGCCTAATTTGGATAATCAAACGAAGAGTTCTCCCAGCCCTTGACCCGGCTTTGCCCAAGGCTAGGCAGAGAGGTGGATCATAGTCCCATCAGCAGTGCAGTGCCGTCTTGCCCCTTCTGCCCCTTCTGACCGAAAGGGCTGGCACAACTCCTGGAAATAGTGCAGTCCAGTGACACTTGAGTAAAGAGGCAGACAGACAGAACTGATCACCCCAGAGCAAAGCCAGTAGGACCAGGCAAAGAGCCTTCCCATGCTATGCACAGGAAGGGGAGTTAAATCATAGCCCAGGCTGACAGTAGCTCCCAGACCCTCTCGACTGAAAAGGCCTGTTTGGGAAATTAGGAGTAGCTCTGGAGCAGCCTCTTTTCTTACCCTCTCACTCAGGCAAAGGAACTGAAACAACAGTCCGACCTACCGTGGAGAGAACTTTCTCAACCCATCTGACAGGAAGGGCTAGCAATAACTCCTGGAAGTTGTCTGGCTCAGCAGCACTCGAATCAGAGGCAGATGGCAGAGCCAACAGTTTTCCTAACGAAGCCAGTGGCTCTGTTCAGTCCTGGAACTTGGAGTGTGGGTTGGCTTTAATTAAAGCAACAAATAAAGGACTTTATTAGCTTAAAAGCTGCTGCTCCTGCTGCTCCAGGGCAGGGAATCTAATTCATAGCCCCACTTGTCACTGAATACAGCTTTCAGCCTGTCTGACCAGGAAACCTAACCAGAGCACACCAGAAGCTGCATAACCCATTCAACAGCCATACGTACAATGTCACTTAAACAGAGTACAGCCCATTTGCAGAGCAAATTGTGGTCTCAGCTGACCAGGGAATTCAACTTTGGCCTCATTCAGGGTCCCTAAAAATGTGTTGTAAAGGCCCTGGGTATCAACATACTGCCTGTCAGGGTAGGAAAGCTAATTCATAGCCCATATCCTAATTAATATAATAGTTGGTCCTGATCATCTAGTACGACCATATAATCCAGCCAACCATGGAACTTATCCTAGAGCCTCCCTTGGGCAGGGAACAAAGCCAGCAGTTCTATTCAACTGTACTCAGCCCTTGGTGCTCTCCCCCATTCCTGTCCTCAGAGATTAGTCAGTTGCCTCAACCCGAGAATGTTACTCGCAATACACTTGGACACCAAACCAAACTAATGAAGAAATCACACTGCCAAAACAAACCTATAAAATCTGGGACAGGAGCCGAGCTACTAAAATGTTTACACCTCAACACAAGGAATCAGGTAAATATAATAGCACCAAAAGAAACTAATAAGGCTCTAATAACTGATCTTTAAGAAATAGAGACCTATGAGCTATCAGACAAAAAATCCAGAACAATACTTTAACTTAAAGGAGTTTAGCAGAAGTAGAACAAGAACAAGAACACAAAACAGACAACTAAATGAAATTAGGAAAACAGTGAGTGACCAAATGAGAAGTTTAACAAATAAAAAACAACCATCAAAGTATACCAAACAGGAATCCTAGAGTTGAAAATACAATAACTGAAGAACTCAACAGAGTTTCAAAAGTAGATTTGACCATGGTAAAGAAAGAATTTCTTTTCCTGGAAGACAGGAGGAGAGGACAATAAAACCTGGAGGAGAGGACAATAAAAATACCCAGTCAGAAGAGGAAAAAAAAAAACCAATAAAAACAATGTAGAAAGCCTACGGAAATTATAGACACAATAAAAGAAACATTCGCATTATAGGAATTCCAGAAGGAGAAGAGAAAGAGATAGAACATATTTTTAAAGCAATAATGGCTGAAAAATTTTCAAATCTGCAGATAAATGGAAATCAAAATTCATGAGGCCTAAAAAAATCCCAAAGAGACTGAACAAAAAGGCTCAGGGCTACAGGACACATTATAATTAAATAGTCAAAAATCAAAGACAAATTTAAGAGCAGACTGACCACAATAACATTAAAACTAAAAATCAGTAACTACAGGAAAACTAGAAATTCCTGAGCACATGGAAAGTAAACACTCTCCTGAATGACTAATGAATCAAAGAAATTGAAGGGAAAATAAAAGTTTCTTGAGACGAATGGGAATGCAACACATTAAAACTGGAGCATGCAGCAAAAGCAATTTTAAGAATGAAATTTATAGCAATCAACTCAGAGCACCTAACACTATGTCTCAAAGAACCAGAAAAAAGGAGAACACACTGAACCCAAACTTAGCAGAAAAAATAAAAGATTAGAGCAGAAATAAATGAAATAGAGAACAAAACAATAAAGAAATGCTATTTAAACTAAGAGAAGGTTTTTCAAAAAGATATGCAAATTGATAGGTCCTTAGCTAGACTAGCCAAGGAAAGAAAAGGGCCTAATCAACAAAAAGTGAAGAAGGAGACATTACAATTGATACCACAGAAATACAGAGGATCATAAAAGCTTGTCAACAAACAAAACAACCTAGAAGAAATGGAAAAATTCTTAGAAACATACAACTTACCAAGACTAAATCAGGAAGAAACAGAAAATCTAAAATAGTCCAATTACTAGTAATTAGATTGAATCAGTAATCAAAGATCTCTGCAACAAATAACTGCACTGGTGAATTTTATCAAACATTTAAAGAATTACAACAATCCTTCTCAATCATTTTTAAAAAGTCAGAGAGGAAGGAATACTTCCCAACTTATTTTACGAGGCCACCATTATCTTGATACCAAAACTAAAACAGGACATTACTAGAGGCTAATATCCCTGATGAACATAGATGCAAAAATTGAGAAAACTGAATTCAGCAGCACATTACAGGATCACACACTGTGATCAAATGGTATTTGTCCCCAGGATGCAAAGATGATTCAACATTTGTAATTCAACCAATATGATGCATCACATTAATAGAATAAAAGAAAATAATTATATGATCATACCAATACACATAGTAAAAACATGACTAAATTCAATATTTATTCATGATAAAAACTTAGCAAGTTTAGAAGGTATATACCTCAACATAATAAAGGCTATATACAGCAAGTTCATCTCATACTTAATAGTGAAAGGTTGAAAGCCTTTCCTCTAAGATAAGAAATAAGACTAGGGTGCACACTCACCCCACTCTTATCAAGCACAGTGTTAGAAATACTAGCTAGGGCAGTCAAGCAAGATTAAGAAATAAAACCTATCAGATTTGGAGAAGAGGAAACAAAATTTATAGACAGCTTAATTTTATATATAAAAGTTTTAAAGACTCAACCAAGAAAACTGTTAGACCTAATCAACAAATTCAGTTAAGTTTTAGTTAAATTAACATATAAATAATAGTAGTATTTCTATACACTAACATTTTTTTCTGCAAATTAAAAATTAAATCCCACTTGCAATAGTATCAAAAACAACAAAATACTTAGAAATGAAATAAAGAGGTGAAAATTTTCTACTTAGTAAATTGTAAGACACTGATGAACAAAATTGAAGAAGACACAAATGGAAAGGCATCCCATGTTCATGGTTTGGAAGAATGAATACTGTTAAAATGTCAATATATTAAAATTCATCTACAAATTCAATGCCATCTCTAATAAAATTCCAATGTCATTTTTTTATGGAAACAGAAAAAGCACTCCTAAAATTTATATGGAATCACAAAAGCCCCTGAATTGCAAAAGAAATGATGGAAAGAAGAATGAAGCAGGAGGCATTATACCTCCTGATTTCAAGGTATACTACATGGCTATTGTCATCAAAATAGTGTGGTACTGGCATAAAAACAAACAGACCATTGGGACAGAATCTAGAGCACAGAAATAAACCCAAGCATATGCAGTCAGCATTTAACAAGGAAACCAGGAATAATCAATGAAGAAAAGATGTCTCTTCAATAAATGGTGCCGGGAAAAGTAGCCAACCATGTATAAAAGAATGAAACTAGACTCATTTTACAGTACTCACAAAACTTGAAATGGATTAAAGGTTTAAATGTAAGGCTTAAGACCATCCATTTCCCAGAAGACAATGTAGGAATAAAATTTCCTGACATAGATATTGGTCTTGGTAATGATATTTTGGGATAGGACACCTAAAGTACTAGCAACAAAATAAAAAATAAACAAGACTCGATCCAACTAAAAAGCTTCTGTATATGAAAAAGATCAACAAAATTAAAAGACAATCTATTGAATGGGAACAAATGGATTTGTACACCATATATCTCATAAGGGGTTAATATTGAAAATATAAAGAACCTGCATAACTCAAGAGCAAGAAAACAAATAACCCCATATTTGAAAATTGGTAAAGGATCTGAAATACGTTTCTCCAAAGAAATATGAAATACCAACAGATACATGAAAGAATACTTAAAAGCACTAGTCATTAAGGAAGTACTAAATAAAAAACACAATGAGTTATCACCTAACACCTGTTAGAATGGCCACTGTGACCAAGGCAAGAGATAACAATTGCTGGTCTGGATGTGGAGAAAAGGGAATTCTTGTGGACACTTGGTGGGGTTGCAAATTGCTATAGTCACCATGGAAAATACTATAGAGGATCCTCAAAAAAGTTAAAAATAGAACTACCATATTATCTAGCAACCTACTTCTAGGAATATATCCAAAGGAAATGAAAACACTAACTGGAAAGATAGCTGCACCTCCATGTTTATAGCAGCATTATTTACAATAGCCAAGACCCAGAAACAACCTGAGTGTCCATCAATGGATGACTAAATAAAGAAGCTGTGCTATATATACAAGGCAAAGATAGTATAATATAGAAGATCAGGATACAATAGAATTTAGAAATCACTACAAAGCAATACTCTTGACTCTTATTATGATTAAATAAATACTTTGACAGTATTTATTTAAGTAATTTTATATATTTTGCTAAAATATCAAAACACCATTTCTATCTATACAGCCACACTCTGTCAAGTAAAAATTAAATATCTGATCTATAATCACTCAGAGGAACAGGAAAAGAAACGACTTAAATGCTATTTTAAAGCTTGCTAATCTGATGAATGAATCAAAGGCCCTTTTCAGACAGACCCTTTTACTTTTTTTTTGCTAATATGGGTGAGAACTGAGATGTACTTCACAGTCACACTAAAAACAAAGACAAAAAATCCTACGTTTTTTATTATCCCTTTAATGAAAACTCTTTCATGGAAAAAAAAAAAACAAAGAAAGAAGGAAACCACACTATCTTAGGTGCAACCAGGTATGAAATTAGCCAGGTGCTATTTTAACTTTTTCTGGTTAGAATGGGCATAGAAATATGAGGGAGACTTGAGTATTTTTCAGATTCAACACTGAAAGGGTAAAAATCTATTTAGTCAAAACTGCAAAGCACAGATCAGAAAAACAGTATATCTTCATTTCCTCTGGTCAATATATAACTTTCATCTCAAATATTTTGTTGGCAGTTTAAAGTCATTTTAAAGATACCATATAGATTTCCTTAAATCTATGAAATGTACTTAGCATTTAAGTGTCCCCCCCCATTTTAATAGGGGAAGATTACAAAGGTAGTCACACACTATTTCAGAAATTATTAGTCAAGAGCCTTCCCACCCCAAATAAGCCTGCTATCATTTCAGTGGAATTGGACTCTACTCCCTCTCCTATTTTCTCTACTCTGCTCTGTTCCTAGGGCTAATTGAGTGGACCCATCAATGGGCTTCCTTGTGCCCTGGCTTCTGGTTAGTTTTGGTCAATGGCTTTTGAACATTCGCAATGGGCTTAATTCTCCCAGCTATAATCTAGTGAGGAAAACCTCACAGTACCCAACAAAGAAGGGTGGAAAATATAAGTTGGAACAATGTTTTGTTATTTGTTAATTGCTCACATTGATTTAATCACTCTCCTTCTAGTAATGGTGATACTGAGCTACACATTTTATTTCAGCATCACTTATTCTTCTATTATTATCAGCCAAGAAAACTACTGAGTAGACTCTAGCATTTGCTGTTGTCTGTAGCCAGTGGAGCCTTTATAGCTCTTCACACCTTGAAAAAATTCAAGAGTTTTTAATTTCCCTCCGAGTTCTCAAGGAGATGATCTCTTAACAGGATCCCACTGCTTCATAGGATGTCACTAATCCCAAGGAGAAACAACACTTTAACATTATTTCTGATACATGTTAACTTTTTAAGGTACATTAAGATTTCAATTGTTCCTGGGATACCTGGGTGGTTTAGTTGATTAAGTCTGACTCTTGATTTTGGCTCCGGTCATGTGATCTCAGTTCATGAGTTCAAGCCCAGCATGGGGCTCTGTGCTGACAGTGTGAAGCCTGCTTGGGATTCTCTCTCCCTCTCTCTGTCCCTCCTCCACTTGTGCTTCTAAGCACGCATTCTTTCTCTTAAAATAAATAAAAATAAACTTAAAAAATATATTTCATCTGTTCCATTTAAAGTAGGAATGGTAATTTAAATATGTTAAACACAACTGGAGTGGAACAACTTTAATAAAAATAATTAACAAATTAACTTCAATATTTCAATCCCAAAAGTATTCATATAAACTAATGACAGTGCACAACACTGACACATAGGCAGGAGCAAAAAGTGAGGCACTTACAATTTGTTCCAAGTCACCAGGAGAGGGGTGAGGGGAGATAACTCAGTGGCAGGAGCCACGGGTGTGCATGTGAAGGTATGAACAGGTTTGCGGTGACACATATAATGTGTAATGTGTAATGTACCCACGTTCCCATGTGGAGTGTAGAGTGGCAGATGATGACATGACAATGCGGAGTTACATTTTTAAAGCATTATTTTTTTAAAAGCACTTGCTAGTTTCTGTCTCTGGGCATTCTGCCAAACTACTGCCATTTATTCCAGAGTGGTAGTCACCACAAGGAAAGTGTAAAATAAATACTTGTAAGATATAGGCCTTCTCAAAATATACTCCTTGAATGACTTGATCAAATAATAATCTTTTATAATTTTTTACTGTAAAGTTCCCTGGAAGGTTAAAGTTATTTTAGCTATGAGGTTCCTAGATATTCTGTATTTAAGAGTTCCCCCTCCCCCAGCTTTATTGACAAATTGATAAGTTATAAGGTATTTGGGGTGTACAACATGAAGATTTTATGTACATATACGTAATGAAAGGATTCCCTGAGGTAATAAGCACCTCTGTCACCTCACATATTTACCTTTTTGTGTATGAGAACATTTAGGTTCCACTCCCAGCAAATTTCAATTACATGATCTAGTGTTATCAACTATGGTCATCATATTATGCATTAGATCCTCAGATCTTATTCATCTCATAGCTGAAAGTTTGTACCCTTTTACTAGCCTCTTCCCATTTCCTCCACCCTCAGGTGACCCTTTTTCTAACATTTCTAGGAGTTCGACCTAAAAAAATATATTACACATGTAAGTGATAACATGCAGTATTTGTCTGTTTGGCTTATTTGATATAGCAGAATGCCACCCAGTTTCATACATATTGTTCACAATGACAGGATTCCTTCTTTAATAGGGCTGAGCAATACTCCACTGAATACGTATACCACATTTTCTTGATCTGTTTATCTGTTGATGGACACTTAAGTTCCTTCTATATCTCAACTACTACAAATAATGTTGCAATGAACAAGGTGGTGCGAATCAGATTCAAGAAAATAAATACAGTGGCTATTTGAGATAGCCTTCAGTCATGTAATATTAAAGTCATGGTGAAGTTTATTCCATTTCATACATATTGTTCACAATGACAGGATTCTTTCTTTAATAGGGCTGAGCAATACTCCACTGAATATGTATACCACATTTTCTTGATCTGTTTATCTGTTGATGGACACTTAAGTTCCTTCTATACCTCAACTACTACAAATAATGTTGCAATGAACAAGGTGGTGCGAATCAGATTCAAGAAAATAAATACAGTGGCTATTTGAGATAGCCTTCAGTCATGTAATATTAAAGTCATGGTGAAGTTTATTCCAATGTTAACTTAAAATGGGGCACCTGGGTGTCTCAGTCGGTTAAATGTCTGACTTTGGCTCAGGTCATGAACTCATGGTTCCTGGGTTCAGAGCCCACATCGGGCTTTCTGTTATGAGCACAGAACCTGCTTTGGATCCTCTGTCTCCCTCTCTCTCTGCCCTCCCCCCTTTCACTCTATCTCAAAATAAACAAATATTGAAAAAATAAACTTAAAATCATCAAAATAACCACTGAAATGTATGTACAGATTCCTTTATTTCCCATTTTCTTATTTGCATCTGTTTCTGAAAACAACAATTTCACTGGTGGACTGTGTCCAGTGTTTTGAAATTAAGGTACCTCTTACCTAACCAGCAGCAAATTTCACAGCAACATTCAGCTGCCAGAAAGATTTACTCCTTCCATACAGCATTTGTGTAGAGGGTGTTTCTCTCTCCCTCCTTTCTGAATATATATATTTTTACTGTTTATTTTTGAGAGAGACAGACAGACAGACAGTGAGTGGGGGAGGTGCAGAGAGAGAGTGAGACACAGAATTTGAAGCAGGCTCCGGGCTCTGAGCTGTCAGCACAGAGCCCTACTTGGGGCTAGAACTCCTGAGGTGAAGTCGAATGCTTAGCCCACTGAGCCACCCAGGTGTCCCTCCTCCTTTCTGTTGCACTAAATGTCTACTCATTTTATAAGGCTTGGTTTCAGTATATTATCCTTTGGGAAATGCCCTTAACAATTAGGTTGGATTAGGTGGCCCTGTCTATGCTCTCTCATGCTCTGTGCATTTAAAGATTGGTTGCGACCCATCATTTCATCTATGTAGTTTCGTTATAGTTTACGTGCTTGTTTTCTCACTGAACTATCAAGTCCTTAAGGATAAAAACTGTTTTACTTTTCTTCATATTCCCAGCATATAGCATATTGTTGGCTATTGAGTAACAAATATTTGTTTCGTAAAGAATGAATTTCATTTTCATACCAAGATAAAGCCTTAAACAGTTGCCCAGTTGAGCCTAAATCTCAGCAGAATAACGGGCTTTGAAAGTTCCCAGAGCAATTTCAGCCTCCTCACAACACATAAACCCTTCTGAAAACCATCAGCTGTGGAAGCAGTCTTCAGAAATTATTGCTCTTAGGGAGCTCTGGTGGCTCAGTCAGTTAAATATCCAACTTTGGCTGAGGTCATGATGTCACATTTCATGGGTTTGAGCCCTGCATTGGGCTCAGTGCTGAAGGGCTCAGAGCCTAGAGCGCTTTGGATTCTGTCTTTCCCTGTCTCTCTGCCCCTGCTCCACTTGTGCACATGCTCTCTCTCTCAAAAATAAGCATTAAAAAAGTGTTGCTCTGAATACAACCTATTTTTTTAATGTTTTTTTTTAATTTATTTATTTCTAGGAGAGAGAGAGAGAGAGAGAGACAGCGTGAGCAGGGGAGGGTCAGAGAGAGAGGGAGTCACAGACTCTGAAACAGGCTCCAGGCTCTGAGCTGGCAGTCAGCACAGAGCCCGACACGGGGCTCGAACCCATGAACCGCGAGATCAGGACCTAAGCGAAAGTCGGACGCTTAACCGACTAAGTCACCCAGGCGCCCCTGAATACAACCTATTCTTTACTTCCTTTTGGCAGCTTTTCATTATCTTATTTTTTAAAAAAATCTAGTGTTTGTGATTTTAAAAGGTACCTTGCCAGCAAAGCAATCCATTAACTCTTGCTGTCTTTGGTTCTGGTTGGACTTGAGAAACGGACTATGATACAAAAGAGATTTCACAATTAACTTCTTGATTTCAGGTATTAACCACTATGTATTAACAAAGGATAATGGATTCATGGCTTCTTTAACCCAAAGAACATTCTGAGCAAAGAAGCATAATATACAATACTCTATTGCATGTACTTGTTTTTCACCTCTCAAGTGTGGTGGGCTCAGATGAAATTACATCACTAACATTTCTCCAGCTTTGTCTTTTCTTTCCAGCCTACCTTCCTTCTACCTTCCTATGGTCAACACTGGTTTCTGATAATGCCCTGGTCCCATTCAGAGATACCCAGCCAGGTTGCCCTCCTCCAATATGGGACACAATGTGGCACTCCTGATGCTCACTCATAGTCCAGCACTGAGACCTTCAGTGTCTCTTACAGCTTATGTACTGGATTCCATTACTGCCAGGCTTTTGGAGACTGTTAAGAGAATATTTGCAAGACTAATCTGATAAATGAATTTGTTCATTGGAGGAAGAAGAAGAAGAAAACACGTAAGGATTTACACAGTTACAATTACGGTTTTCCAATTCTATGGTTCTCTGCTTAGAGAGAAATGGGTTGTTTCACGGCCAGCTATCAGGGACTCCTTTTGATCCTGAACCATACTATATCTACTCAAAGAACCATCCCTGGTTTTAATATGGGATTTTGCAATAAATTTCAAGGTAAGATAGGTTTTCTACTTCTCAGATAACTGCATTAAACACATTTTCTTGCTCTCCTGACACCTTGAAATTTGAATCCACAGGACAGATACAGGTAGAAAAGGTATGATGTGGTAGAAAGCAACTACATTTGGTACAAAAAGATACATAGGGTCCCTATCCAGGTACTTCCTACTATGTGACTGGTCAACTTTTTTCCCCAGTATTATCTTATATGAAAGATTACCAAAAATTATTGTTCTAATAATTTTTTTTAAATATTTAATATTTATTTTTGAGAGAGAGAGAGAGACAGAGCATGAGCAGGAGAGGAGCAGAGAGAGAGAGGGAGACACAGAATAGGAAGCAGGCTTTAGGCTCTGAGCCATCAGCACAGAGCCCAATGTGGGGCTCAAACTAATCAGCCTTCGACAGTGAGATAATGACCTAAGCCGAAGTCCTCCACTTAACCGACAGAACCACCCAGGCACCACTAATAATTTTATTTTCAACTTTTATTGTTTTTATCCTCCTGGTTTTAATAATTTAAAAACATTGTTTCTATGCCAGGAAGGATTTCCTCAAATGGCTGTCTTATCACAAGACACATGCTGAGAGCATCCATGCATGTCCCTCAGTGATAAAACTTGACTACTCTCCCAAAGCACCTATTTTTCATTTGTGATGGACCAATACTCTCTATGTAATATAATTCATCTGTAATCTCCTACATTCAAACCCTCACTTCCCAATCTCAATAGCACTTTGTATGTGCTAGATTCTATCATGAATATTTGTTTTATAGATCTTTGTTTCCCAGCAGGCTTTGGACTGCAACTACTAGACTCTGTTGGTGTTTGCAGCATTATAAATAGACCTAAAGCACTTAGCATAGTAACTTCAAAGTAATTGTTTTGAGGTTTGTTCAACACCCACTAATGGGTAATTTCAATAAGTGATTAAGTATGGGCTACTAAAACACGTCCTAACATACAGACACAAATTCAACTATCTCACAGTCTAACAGACTGTTACATGTTGCAGGAATGTAACCTTTAAATTTTACCAATATGTCCTTAAGATCTTCAACTAGAGAATTCAACAAAAGAGTTTATTTCACATACATTGATCATAAAACATTGTGAACAATATAAAATACACAAATGAGAATGCTGTTGCATATTTTTGTGGTTACTGCTGGATCTAGACCTTTATGGTATTATTTTCTGTTGTCCCAGAAAAAAATATTTTTACTATCAAAAATATAGTTCCAGGAGAGCCTAGGTGGCTCAGTTGGTGAAGCATCTGACTCTTGATCTCAGTTCAGGTCAAAATCTCATGGTTTGTGAGTTTGAACCCCACCGTAGGGCTCTGCAATGACAGTGTAGAAGCCGCCTGGTATTCTATCTCTTTTCTCCTCCCCTACTTGCACTATCTCTGTCTCTCTCAAAATAAATAAACTTAAAGAAACATATAGCCAGTTTATAATATGGTAAACTGCATATAATCCTTCATCATGCATTTAAAGATAGAAATATTCATAAATTACGTTGATTTTCCAGAGTTTTATGCACTGGAATAATTAACTGAAGTATAAATTTTATTGATAAATAAGAGAAATATGGGCCTTATTTTTCTTTTTCAGTTTGCATCTAACCCAAAGTGAAGAGGACATGCACACAGGCACAGTGTTGCCATGCACACTACTGATTAGAAGGCCCAAAGTGCGAGAAGTAGCAAGGGTTTTACGTCCTTTGTCTAGTGAAGCCTGTCTGCGTGAAGAGTTCAATGAGGTTTTTAGCATATTATTCTCATTAGACTCTGCAGGAATTTCATTTCACAAATCCAATTAATATGAATAGATGATTGGTGGCAAAATTCCTGCCCATTACACCGAAAATTTTCATTTACTTTGCAGGGTGGAAATTACTGAAGCAGAGCTCACGGCATTTTAGGACAAATTAACTTGGGGAAAGTGAGGGAGGGAAACCACAGGCACACTGAGGGAAGAGGCAGTTTCCCTGCAAAGGCATCACTCACTTTGTGGAGAAAAACAGGTCCATTTTGAGGATGAAATCGAGACTGTTAACTTTTACAAGAAACTTTGGAGCACTTTTGAAGTTTACAATTCATGTATTAGTGAATTTTAGTATTTTACAAACCAAATAGACTTAAATGTAGTATGGGCTATTGGCGAATTTAAAATAAAGAGGTTAAAATAAGAAAACAGTTCCTCGGAATCCTTGTCTGGGAATTTTTAATTGCCAGTTTTTCTTTGGGTTTTCTGTCCCATTAAGGGGAATATCTTTTTTTTTTTTTTAATATTTTTATTTATCTCTAGGAGAGAGAGAGAGACAGCATGAACAGGGGAGGGTCAGAGAGAGAGAGGGAGATACAGACTCCGAAATGGGCTCCAGGCTCTGAGCTGGCAGTCAGCACAGAGCACGACGCGGGGCTTGAACCTACGAACCTTGAGATCATGACCTAAGCGAAAGTCGGACACTTAACTGACTAAGCCACCCAGGCAAAGGGGAATATCTTTTAATAGGGCGATGCATAATAGGGGCGTCTGACTCTTGATTTTGGCCCAGGTCATGATCCCAGGGTCATGGGATTGAGCCCTGTGTTGGATTCTGTGCTGTGCATGGAGCCTGCTTGGGATTCTCTCTCTCTCTCTCTCTCTCTCTCTCTCTCCACACACACACTTTTGCCCTTCTCCCTGTTTGGTCTCTTGCTTGCTCTCTCTCCTTCCCACTCCCTGCCTCCCCTATTCCCTCTGCACCTCTCCCCCCCACACTCTAAAAGAAAAAAATAAAGAGGACGCAGTATCATCTATTGTAAGCCAAAAAAAAAAAAAAGTTTTCTGAGGCTGAATATTTTCTGCTCTTCCTTTATAATTGAGTAGCTTTATAATCAATAATACTCTAATTCTTCTTTAAAAGGTTAACAAAAGCCCTTTGCTACATGTGAAACAGAGCTTTCCAAGAAGCTAATTTTCATGGAAAACCACATGAACATTTATGAGAAATGCCACAGATTCTATGGGAAAAAGACCCAAAACCTCTTGAAGGCATTGTTTACTAGGTTCTCAGAGATCCTTGGAAGAGATTGGGATGAAAGGTTAGCACATCCTTTCTAGACTACCTAGATGCCAATAATGTGACTATGTGGAGAATTGCCAAGCTCGCAATCCAGGACTGAAATGTTCAGTCTTAGTATTCATAGTTTTTTAGAATGACCTTAGGAACAGTCATTCTGTCATATTCTAAGTAAGAAAAAAACAGCCTTTTCCAATAAGTGTCTCCCATGCTTTCCCTCCCTTTCTTCATTCCTTTCTTCTATGTACAGCACATGTAGTTCCCAAAGCCCTCTTATCCTTCAATTTTATTTTGCTCATGTAGGTTCACCATGGTCTTGAAGCTACTTCTAAAAATTTTATGGTAGGGGCGCCTGGGTGGCTTAGTTGGTTAAGCGTCCGACTTTCACTTGGGTCATGATCTCGCGGTTCGTGGGTTCGAGCCCCGCATCGGGCTCTGTGTTGACTGCCAGCTCAGAGCCTGGAGCCTGTTTCGGTCTGTGACTCCCTCTCTCTCTGGCCCTCCCCTGCTCACGCTGTCTCTCTCTCTCCTAGAAATAAATGAAATATTTTAAAAAAAAATTTATGGTAAAACACCTTAGTTCAAAAGTTAAGCCCTAGTTGAAAGTCATCCCAGGTTCTGGGGTTAACAATAGAAATTCTAAAAAGTTACTATTTTGTACAAATAAACGCACATTCCACCAACAGTAGCTTTTATTAGTAGGTTAAGTGTAATCCACCAAATGCAATAACACACTGAAGAGATTCAAAAATCACTTAAGGCCAGAAAAGGCTATTAGTGATATGGTTTCCTTTACTTGCATTAAACACTGTAGATGAAGCAAGGAAACCATTTAGAAATGCATGTGAGAAATATATTGAGACTCAATGTGGAAGAAGCAAAATGCCTCCTTGCTATATGAGGAGTGACTTATTCACATTAGCTGGCCTTTATGAAATGGCAGTAATAGTCACAATAGTATAATTCCTTTGTTTTTTTTGTTACAAAACACTCTTGCCAGAAAAAAATAAAGTTTACTAAATTTGACAGCAGGTATGAAACAATATGGTAATAATACAAGTACCTTTTTAGTAAAGCTTATTTTCTTCTGGTTAGTCCCTGCAAAATCTCAAGTAGTATTTAAAAAATTTTAATGTTTTATTTATTTCTGAGAGAGAGAGACAGACAGACAGACAGACAGACAGACAGCGTGAGCAGGGATTGGTCAGAAAGAGAGAGAGACACAGAATCTGAAGCAGGCTCCAGGCTATGAGCTAACCGTCAGCACAAAGCCTGACTCGGGGCTCGAACCCATAAACCGTGAGATCATGACCTGAGCCGAAGCTGGACACTTAAAACGACTGAGCCACCCAGACGTCCCATCAAGAAGTATTTTAAAGTTCCTACAAGTTATTAAAGTATAGACCCATCTGAACTTAAGTGTCATTTTCAGGCATATCTTTTGGATAGACTCCTTTGCATGCTTCACAGATAGTTGCTATAGGACTAATTATAATGTAGGAATAATGACAATTTTTATTATTGAGTGTTCCATGTTAAGTGCTATTATAAACACTTTATGGGTATTATCTGGTCTAATTTTTACAGTTGTAGGAGAAGTCATGCTATTATCCTCATTTTATAGTTAAGGACAATTAAACACTAAGAGTTTAAGCACCTTGCTTCAGGTGACAAAGAGGCAGAATCCAAGATTTGACTGGTCTTCTCATTCTCTTAATGTCTCTTAATAGACGTGCAACTTCTATTTCATAGATGCCTCTCATGTTGGGTCTCAAAAGTCATTGTCAAAGCCAAGGCCATCTCGATTTTCTGTGCTATTTCTAAGAGTTTGATTTTAAATGTAATGGACCTTTGATCCATTTTGAGTTAATTTTTGTGAAGGATAGAATATCTGAGTCTAGGGTTTTTTGGGTTTTTTTTGGTGGCATATGGATGCCCAGTTGTTCTCGCCTCATTTGTTGGAGAGGCCATCCTTTTTCTATTAATTGCTTTTGCTCTTTTGACAAAGATTAACTATATTTGTGTGAGTCTATTTTTAGGCACTCTATTCTGTCCCATTAATCTATTTGTCTATTATTTTGCCAACACCACACTTTATTGCCATAGCTTTATTTAAGTCTTGAAGTTTGCTGCTGCCAGTCTCTTATCTGTGGTTTTTTCCTTCAATATTGTATTGGCTATCCTAAATTTTTGGCTCACCATGTAAACATCAGAACCTGTTAGGCCATATCCACAAGATAACTTGCTGGGATTTTGATTGGGATTACACTGAAATCATTGATCAAAAGAAAGAACTGACATTAACAATATTGAGTTTTCCTGATCATGAAGATGGAACATCTCTCTACTTACTTAGTTTTGATTCCTTTTGTCAAGTTTGCAGTTATCTTGAGATATTGTATTTGTTAGATTTATACCCACATATTTTTTTGGCACTAATGGAAATGGTATTGTGGTTTTAATTTTAAATTCCAATTGTTCCTTAGTGGTATATAGGGAAACTGTAGACTTGTAGATTAACCTAATATCCTGAACCTTATTATAACTGCTTATGGCATCACGATATTTTTTTTCTCATTGATTTTTCTTAAATGATTTTCTACATAGTCAAGTAGGTCAGCTACAAAGTCATTTTTCTTCTTTTCCATTTCATAGATTCTTTATTTCCTTTCGTCCTATTGCATTAGCTTGGTCTTCCGGTATGGTGTTGAAAAGGATTGTTCAAAGGGGACATCCTTGCCTTGTTCCTGATCTTAGTGAAAATTATAGTTTCTCTTAAGTATGGCACAAGCTCTAGTTTTTATTATAGATATTCTTCATCATATTAAGGCAGATTCCCTTCTATCCTTAGCTTGCTGAGGGTTTTATCCTGATTGGGTGTTGCTCTGCTTATTTTTACACTGAATTTATTAGTGTTTTTAGCAGTCATTACAATTGGATTGTAGGTTGTATACTAATTATGATTCATAAATGTAATGGTGTGTAAACGCATGTGTGTTTTGTTAGTTAATTTTTTTTTGTTTATTTTTGAGAGACAGAGATTGAAAGGGAGAAAGGGAGGGAGGGAGGGAGGGAGGGAGGGAGGGAGGGAGAGAGAGAGAGAGAGAGAATCTGAAGCAAGCTCCAGGCTTTGAGCTGTCAGCACAGAACCTGATGCGGGGCTTGAACTCATGAGCCATGAGATCATGAGCCAAGCCAAAATCAGACCCACTGACTGAGCCACCAAGTTGCCCCTGTTTTTTGTTTTTGGAAGAGGGCTAAGTCCATTTTCTCTTAACCATTTCTGAAAAAAAATTTTTTTGGAACATACTCTTGCTTCAAAAACTAGAGTGAAAAACATGGTTTTGAAGAGAGAAAACCTTTAAATGTTTAATTTGTGTTAAGCATTCATAAAGATAATAATGGTTATGAGAATCCCCCATCATCCACCACCCATCACAACTGTTAATCATTTTCTCTAAGTGCTTTTCCATTTGGCAAATGATAGCTTAGTAGCTCTCCGTGGAAATGGATAGCACATCCTCCACTTAATCACATGGAACATTTAAGCAAAAAGAGACAGTTTTACCTATAGTCAAGTTGTTCACTGACATCTTGAATTATTTCTAATATGCATGAGCTTTTTACTTCATAATCAGAGAGTTGACTCTTAACGATATAAATTCAAGGATTTTTAACCTTGCTCTTTAAATCTTTAAGTTAAAAAAATTTTAAACAAGTACACAATGGAAAAAGGGAACTTTCACTGCATCTTCAGCCTGGCTACTATTTTTTTCCTGCTTTTGGTTGGCTCTGCCCTTAGGTTTCAGTTCTGACTCATTAGTCACCATCATCCTCCCTACTCCATTCCCCACTTACTCTTGGTTCCGATGCTAGATCCCCATTTCAGCTCCTTGGTTTAGGGCTCTGCTTTGTTCATCTAGGACTTGGTTTCCTATCATATTTAGAAAGGATATCAATTATTATCTTCTTGTATACTTCTAATACCCTAAGATCTAAAAGTGGCTTTAGGAGTTCCTCTTCTTCTTTAATGTCCTTTGATGAACATTTTCCCCTCCCTCCTTTCTAAACTGCTCAGCTTTGAAGCTCATGTTATCAGAGCCTTTACCTTATTGTTTATTGATGCCTAGTCTTCTTTATTTTTTAGTATTTATGGTTTCTTTGTTCCTTGAATCCATTTCTCCAGTCATCTAATACTCTATTCTCTGTCAGCTACTCACTCCATTATAAAATCTTATCTTTGTCATTATTATAACTAACTTAGAGCTGCAATCACCTGATCAAGATGGCACTGGGATTAGATCTCTAAACTGAGATAACCAGTATCAACAGCACTGTGTTGTTTCAGCAAAATCTTTCCAAGAGAACACTAAACTGTATAATAACAAATTACTTTATTCTCTTCAGAAAATTTTTGCAAAACACTCTAATACCTTTAAGTCAGCTCACATGGGTAACAACTTGCCTACAAAAATTTCCTATCCAGTCCTGCTTCAAGACCAACCCTTGTTTTTGTCTATGGGTCCTAAACAATTTATGTCACCAGTTTTGTTTACTTCCTTAAGGAATTTTAAAATACTTTTTTGAGGGCAGAGAGAGGGAGAGGAGCAGGGAGCATGCACGAGCACAAGCAGGGGAGGGCAGGGAGATGGAAGAGAGAAAGAATGCCAAGCAGGCTCTGCACTGCCAGTGTAAAGCCAGACACAGGGACGGAAACCACAAACTGGAGATCACGACCTGAACCGAAATCAAGAGTCAAACTCTTTTTTTTTTTTTCAATTTTTTTTTTAATGTTTTATTTATTTCTAGGGAGAGAGAGAGAGAGAGACAGCGTGAGCAGGGGAGGGTCAGAGAGAGAGGGAGTCACAGACTGAAAGAGGCTCCAGGCTCTGAGCTGGCAGTCAGCACAGAGCCTGACGCGGGGCTCGAACCCACGAACCGCAAGATCATGACCTAAGTGAAAGTCGGACGCTTAACCGACTAAGACACCCAGGCGCCCCGTCAAGAGTCAAACTCTTAACCAACAGAGCCACCCAAGTTTCCCATAGTTGTGCCCTAGCAACACCTTGTTAGTATCATTTTATAGACTTTAAACACCACTTGTCCATGATGCTAATCTCAAGTAGGCCATCCTCTGATGCTATTACAAGACACTCCTTCAGTGCCAACTCCATGAACCCTACAACTCCATGGGAAACTTAAATTCATTGTTCTTATTACTATTCACTATCCTTCACCACCTCTTGACCTCATTCTCTCCATATCTAGCTTCAATTCTCTGGTCATTATCACTCCTGTCTATACACCCTCACTATCAAAGCCCCTCATGTTTGTCACCATATTTACTTGGAAAACTCAAAACACTCATTAAATTTAACTATCTTGTCCTCCAATCGATGAAAGGATAGCTGGTGACACACACTGATGTTTAGCAGTCTCACTTTTCTTCCTAAAACCTTGAAGTTGGTCTTTACATTTTCCTTTAGATTTTTTATCTGTTTGGTTGTTTTTCGGCTTCCTTTCTCCAAATATACAAATTAGCTGAACATTACTTTTATTACTCACTATACTTTCAGTAAGGTCACTTTATTTTCTATGGAAGTTAGATCAGAATACTTTGTTATTTAATGAGAGGTCATGAAGCAGGACATTAACTAGCACTTTTCTCAACTCTTATCAATCATGTGAGCCAACCTTAGAAAAGCAGGAATAAATGATTTCCATGCCAAAGCCCAGTAGATTATAGAATCACTTCGAATAAAATACTGGGAAATTTTGCACAGAATAAAAGCTTAAAAAAGTTTTATATCCTACAAGTAACATTAATGTAAATGCATTTGGGATGAATTATTTCAGGCATTTCCAATGGACACTTTTATGAGGTGCTGTTGATCAACGTTTCTAAAGTATCACATTGAGAGGTTTTATTTCCTATCACACTTCTTCTTTTAGAAGTAGTAAATAGCTATGAGAATTCTTATTTCATCATCCCTGTCACATGTAACAAGCAATAATCCATCTTGTTTTCATTATTAAATACAGGTACTGAATATTGAAAGACTAGATATAACAACTCCTGTCGAAGTCTTGCTGTTACCAGGGTGGTAATTTGTCTGTGAGTAATGGTTGGACATAGAAGAAGTATGTGTGGTTGAACTCTGCCTCAATCAAGAATCTTTTTGAAAATAAAAACAAAAACAAAAACACGTAACTCTAGAATTTCAAAATACATGGTTGGTGTTTTTGCCATTTCAAGTAAAAGGATTTTAGGCAGGGCGTGGACAGACCCATTAAAATTAGCCTCTTCATTGTAAGGTGTATGAGAAATAATAATAGAAATAGTATTCAGCAAATATTAACATGGTGGTAACCAAAATGAGTGAAGTTTGGAAAGTCTTGGTTATTAAGGTTAGATCACTAATACCTAAATATTATTTGGTTACAGAAAGGTGACTTAAGCTATTTCACTTAAAGCAAAGTTACCAGGTATCTGATCTCCAGAAAGAAAACCTGTTAAAATATTTGATTCCTCATGAATGAGCAAGCAAGCAATAGTGACCAAAGTAAGTGTTCAAGAGTAGAGCAATTTAAGACATACATGTTGTCTGCAGAAGAATGAAACTAGATCATTTTCTCACACCATGCACCAAAATAAACTCAAAATGGATAAAGGACCTGAACGTGAGACAGGAAACTATCAACACCCTAGAGGAGAAAGCAGGAAACAACCTCCTTGACCTCCACCGCAGCAACTTCTTACTTGACACATCCCCAAAAGCAAGGGAATCAAGAGCAACAATAAATGATTGGGACCTCATCAACATTAAAAGCTTCTGCACAGCCAAGGAAACAACCCAGAAAACTAATAGGCAACCAACGGAATGGGAAAAGATAGTTGCAAATGACATATCAGATAAAGGGTTAATATCCAGAATCTATAAGGAACTCACCAAACTCCACACCTGAAAAACAACCCAGTGAAGAAATGGGCAGAAGATATGAACAGACACTTCTCCAAAGAGGACATCCAAATGGCCCACAGACACATGAAACGATGCTCAGCATCCCTCCTCATCAGGGAAATACAAATCAAAACCACACTGAGATACCACCTCATGCCAGTCAGAGTGGCTAAAATGAGCAAACCAGAGAACTCTAGATGGTGGTGAGAATGTGGAGACACGGGCACCCTCCTACACTGTTGGTGGGAATGTAAACTGGTGCAGCCCCTCTGGAAAACAGTGTGGAGGTTCCTAAGGAAACTAACAATAGAACTCCCCTATGACCCAGCAATAGCACTGCTAGGAATTTACCTAAGGGATACAGAAATGCTGATGCATAGGAGCACATATACCCCAATGCTCATAGCAGCACTCTCCACAATAGCTAAAACATAGAAAGAGCCTAAGTGTCCATCAAGGGACGAATGGATTAAGAAGACGTGGTTTATCTATACGATGGTATATGGCAATGAGAAACAATGAAATCTGTCCATGTGTAGCAACATGGATGGACCTTGAGGGTGTTATGCTGAGTGAAATAAGTCAGGCAGAGAAGGACAAATATCATATGTTTGCACGTACAGGAGGATTAGGAGGAACTTAACTGAGGAACAAGGGGGAGAAGGGGAGAAATGGTGGGGGAAAGGGAGAGAGGCAAACCATGAGAGACTCTTGAATGCTGACAAAAACTGAGGACTGATGAATGTGGGGGAGGGGGGATGGGCATGGAGGAGGGCACTTGCGGGGATGAGAACTGAGTGTTATGTGGAAACTAATTTGACAATAAACTATTTGTAAAAAAAAAAAATAAAGACATACATGTTGTCTCCATTGTACTATTCTAGTCTGTTAGTACTACTAGCAAGAACCAAATAAGTAAGGCAGAAATAACGGTCACTGTTCTCAAAAGTTACATAGGTACTCTGAGCTTCAGTCACATTTTCATATGTCTATATTCACTAATATAAAAAATATAGATATCCTAAAACACAGCATCTTTCTATAGAAAATCTAACCCCCCCTACAGTTTTGTACATCCAGAAAAAAAAGGTCATTCTCCTGCTTTCCAGCTCATTAAATGGCAAATTCTTCTCTCAATCTTCCTTATGTAATAACCAGTCTAAGTAGAAATTGTTTTCCTTCTTTGAACATTTTATCATATTCTATAAATTCTGAGATTAGCACACCTTTGGTTTTACTTTAACACAAAATTGTACTACTTCTTCCAGCCTATGCTTAAAATATCAAATGCAATGAAGAAAAGTGTTATATAGGGGAAAAAAAAGACACACAAGTGATTTTTTTTTTTTTTTACCAGTTTGACCTCAATACATGCCTCCACCTTTTACTAGCTGTGGGAATTAGAACAGATTATATTATCACTCAGAAAGCTATTTTTCTCATGGGTTAATTAAGAAAAATACTTTATTAAGGTTTTGAGAGAATGCGAAATGATGTCAACATATTTCATAAATAGTTAAGGGGTCACAAATTTTTGAGTTAATTATTTTGGTAAATAAAAAGCACCTTAAATAAATGTAATTTCCTTCAGATAGAGTTTATGCTTGTCTCTTGATTGTTTAGAAAAATTGCTGGGAAAGTATTTCTCAAAATGCCTAGACAATTATGTGATGATTATGAGGACTTACTGGCCCTTTATTTCTGGCTGAAATTTTCTAAACCTCTTCAAAGAACAGTCCTTTTCTATTTTTAGCCAATTGGAATAATAGTTATGAGAACAGGTTAGGTAAATTAATCGAATATGCATAACATGAAATCTTTACAATTTCAGTATTTACTTTCAGAAACTTTATTTTTATTTGCATGTAAATACAGGGAGTTTTAGAGGCAATGACACACAAGGCATAGATCTGTTATATAGCTCCAATTCTGTCATCCTGAAGACACATCTCTATTAGTCTTATTAAAGTTTTGACATGTGCATACCTAATCAACAAGAGTAGTATCTAATTACCACTTCAATGATGCCTTCTTTCTCCTCATCTATAGATCTTTATGATCTTAGAGTTGCCAGGGGTTTAATAAAAAATGAAACACCACACCAACCATATAAAGTCCAGGTTTGATTATATTAGCTAATCTATGTGAAAAATTAAGCAATGCATTAGGACAAATATAGAGTATACAGGAGACAAAAGATATCATGAAAATCAAAATCCACATAACATTAAAGAGGTGTTAAACATCAACAAAAGACAGGAGCAGAAAATTGAAAAGAAACTCAATACCTATATGAAGTAATGTCTGATTTCTGAAAAATAAAAACATGACAACATAAAACTCTCAATGCAGATAATTACTAAAAATTCAGATACTAGAGCTTAGTAAGAATGGATGTAAATATTAAAATTCTTAAAAGTGTTTTTCAAATATTCATTAGAATAGCTATTCTGGAGAGAAATTTGGTAGTTAAGTATTAAAATAGTATATGCTTATATGACATAATTCTCTTCTAGGTAGAGGTCTTAGAGAAATTTTTACCTATGCAGAGGAAAACCTGGAACTACTAGAACATTCACTGAAGCATCAATTATGAAAAAAAAAAAAGAACTTCAAAAGAATCTTCATATATATTAGAAAAGGAATGGGTGTATAAGCTGTCCATGAAAAATGTGGACAATACTCTTTCTCACGTCGTGAATCTCAAAAACAATGTTGGTTAGAAATTAATCGAATGTAAAATTTATGTACTTTTTAAAAAGCACATATACATAAAAATAATTTATTTAAAGAACAAGTATGATGTATTGGAAAGGATACAATCAAACAAGATAGTGAGTGTCCATGGATTGGGGAGGGGAAAAGAGATGGGCAGGGGGTAGGGAGGGTGAGGAACTTAGATAAATGGGACAAAAATGAGGCTGTAGTTAAATATGTGCTATTAGCAGCATAGGATTGAGATTCATCAATCCAACTCTTAAGATTCCTTGTGTAGGAAAAGTCAATCTAGTTCCCTGAGGTTATATATCTAAATACAGTGTTTAGTATAACTTCACACTCAATTTTAATTTTAGGTTTTTTCCAATCAAGTTTCGTCAAATTCTATTCTCACTTTCATTTTCTCAGTTTCTTTAAGGTTGATGTTTTCTATCCTTACTAAAACATCTAAGTTTTACTGAAGCAGTAAACCAATATATGTGGGAAGTAAGATAAATTCACAAGTCAGAATTTCAAAGTATTACTAACATCTGAGTGATAAAGGTGTCAAAATGAACATGGATATTGACATCCCCCAGAAGCTGATATTTATTTTCTGTATTAATCAAAGTTCTTCATGCTCAGAGAAACTCAATTTCACCGGAGCTGCCCTAGACCGACAGGATTGAGTATCTGTTTGAGAAGAGGATGGGAGTCATGTCAATACTTTGAGTCCATAGGAAAGAGTGGAGATTTCCCATCCCGCTGGAGGTTTCTGATTTCTAAATCACAACTTGCCACCTTTCAGCTTCTAGACCAATACATTTCCATAGGCAGGACCCTCCATCCTGGGTGAGCTGGCATCCACTTCAGGAACAGTTGTTGGCAAACATGGGTCAGTGCTGTGGAGAAAATCCTTACAGCCCTGAGAATTTCGTTCAAGTATTTTTCTTTCTGGCTTCAATAAAGAACCTCTTAATTTATGCAAGAAATTCCAGAGAGAATTTCTCCACATGGACCCAGGAAAGAAAATGTTAGCATTTCACAATAATGGACTTGTACCATTTTGCACCCTCACACAAAATGGATTAAGGCACCAGTAAGTTCCAGATGTAAAATTATGGAATTGTGTTTATTATATAATTTAACCAAATCTTCACATTAGTGTGGCCAGTTGAAGATTATATAGCCCACCTTGAAGACATCTGAGCCGAAGCCCAGTGTTTCTCTATTTTGTCATATAGCTACTCCAAAGTACGTTGACATCCACAACAAGCTTCTAAAATTCTGACTCTCAAATGCTGCCATTGGCTCAAGATGCATAACTGGGCTGATTAGATCATCCCCCAGATGTAGACAGCGGAAAGTAGGACATAAAAATCTAAATATTGCAGATTAGCAACAGACTGATTTATTTCAGGTTTCCAGTCAAATATTCGGGGCAGGGACTCCTTTGAGGACAAGGATTAAGTCATACTAGTCTCTTCTCAATCAAGTTAAGTGTCAGTTTCCCAATATGGGTCCCTCTCTCTAATGCCTCTGACATCATTCTTGCTAGTTTATTGCTTACATCCTAAACACCTGGTTGCTGTCTCCTAATGGGTCTCACCACATAGAGGAGGGCTTGATCTACATTTACCCCCCACCTTTTTAAACTTTACTTGAACAAGACAGAGTGAGTGGGGGAGAGGCAGATAGAGAGGGAGAGACAGAATCCCAAGCAGGCCTTGAATCACTCTGATGTGGGGCTCAAACCCACAAAACCATGAGATCATGACCAGAGTTGAAACCAAGAGTTGGACACTTAACTGACTGAGTCACCCAAGTGCTCCTATATTTAGCCCTTAAGTCACTTTCTCAGAAGACACCCCTTCTTTGTATGTTTACACATATAATACACTGATTTTAAGGATGGAGTCCAAACTTGGCATTCAAATGAAACCCACTTTTTTTTTTTTTAACTAAGTGGGCAGTATGCTCGAATACTGATATTCCAAGCACTAGTGGATTTCAACACTGCCTTTACATTAATATATGCTTTCACTTCTGTCTCTAATTACCAGGTGTAGTATTCTATTGAAGGCTTAAATAGGTGTGCTAAACTTAATACTTGATTGAAAATAACACTGTACTTAAGCTAGGGCATGTGATCTTTAACCAGAGATACATATAAATATCTATATAGGGAAGTTACTGTTGTTCAGAGAAAACTCTTTTACCACAGTTTTTAGTGCAATGCAGGCCAGCTGTCCTGGAAACCATTTCCCTTTGGTCATAAAAGAGAGGACATAAAAATATTCATGTCCCCACTAATTTAAAAATTTATTGAAAGCCTCGTATTTCAGACATTGTACTTGACACTTAAGGGATCATTATGAATGAAACACATTAACTTATACCTTTAAAGGTCTGCCTAGAACCCTGAGAGACTCTGAGGTATAAAAGATTGTTCTCAGTGCATTAAGAACATTTGGTAAATTTTTATTCACTGGTAAAAACCTTGAAGTCTTTACCCAGATAAAACACATGCCAGCAACATGTATTCTTGTTAATATGAAATCCTTTTCCATTTCTGGGGAAAAGGTGAGATTATGTGGGGCTGAAATTTTAGGTGGATGGTGTTAATTTTTAATGTCATTCCTTTCTCACAATTTCATCATAAATTAATCCAGAATGTCTTGGTGTTTTAATAAGCTAATTTTGATTTACTGCTTTAATATAGAAGTCTTCCTTTTTAGATGAAAAAAATCACAATATTCTATATTGGTAAATATATCCATGTATTTCAATATGGTTTTATAGGACATGTATCAAAATTTAAATGGACAGCCCTCAGAAATGGCAGTGATGGGAGTACACAATGATATTGTATAGAAATTCTTATTCCAACAATGTTTGTCTAATGTAAGGGAAAGCAATCAACTTAGCTTGGACTCTACTTGATACATATAATTTTTCCTTCTTTAATTATACATATTTACTCCAGAGATAGGGATTGGTAGAACACGGTGGGGGACAAGTACAAGATAAAGGTCACAGGGCTTGGATAGGAAACATCATCCCATAGTTATTAAGTAAATTTTGGAAGACATTAGGTCAAGATAATAGTTCCTAATCAAGAAAGCACCTAATCGGAACTCTTTGTGAAGGGAATGAGATAAGAACAAAATGAGAAACAATCAGAACCTAAAAGATTTAAGATGGATTAAGGTGGAGAGTGACCACACTTCTAAAAGTTTTCCAAATATTCGAGAAGAGAAACTTTCAGTTTATATTACAACTTCAGGCACTATTTTGGAGGAATGTATAGTATTTTCCCTTCAATTGTTATCTATAGAGTATCTTATATTCACTCAAGAGTTTATCAAGTCAAAAACGTGATCCAAGATAACTGATTGCAAGAGTAACTCTGACTTTCTGTCCTAAAATGAAAATATTTGTTATAAGCTTGAAAGATGAAATATCATTTTAGTTTAAGATAAATAATGGGGATACATTGTCCCTTCAGTCATCATATTCCTTGAATTTTATGTATGATCTCAACTCTCTGCAATTATCTTAGCTTCTTATTCCTTTTTATTGAAGAATCTAAAGTTGCATTTCATTACTCAAACTGTTCTTCTTTTGCAGTCAATATGATTCAGGGCCTCAGCCAGGGAGAAGCTTCAAAGTTGTCTGCTGCACAGAAACTATACATATTGAACCATGATTTATAATATACATGTTTCAAGCCAAAAATATTTCAAAATAAAGGGATGGGCAAATAGAGGTCAAAAATATACAAATAAAGATTAACAAGATGGCATGAAAGCTATAGACTTAAGGTTAGACAAGAGTGATGAAGAGCACAATTTATGATGAAGCTATTTGAAATAAACTTCTGGTCCCCCCAGCTGTTACATATAAAGCAAAGTCATTTTAATGAAAGGAAAACATCACAAAAAACTTAGTATGGGTGATTTTAATATACCTCTGTCAACATTAGACAGATTTAATGGATCAAACACCTAATAGATAAGTAACTACCAGGGCTTCTACTAGTAGCAATAGGGTAGCCTAGGATCACATAAAATTCTCTCCAGTAGGAAGCACTGTTAGATAAACTGTAAAACATCCTTGTAAATGAAAAGGAGCTTGAAATAAAGAAAAGGAAATCCATAGGAGCCAGTTCGTTTCAAAAGTAAGCTAGTGGGGCATCTAGGTGGTTCAGTTGGCTGAGTCTGACTTTGGGTCAGGTCATGATCTCATTGCTCGTGAGTTCGAGCCCCGTATCAAGCTCTGTGCTGACAGTGCAGAGCCTGTAGCCTCTTTCCGATTATGTGTCTCCCTCTCTCTCTCTGCCCTCCCTCCCTTGCTTGTGCTCTCTCTCAAGAATGAATATTGAAAAAAATAAAAAGTAAGCTAGTGATGATGCTAGTGATGATGCCCTTGCTTTGGAGGTATGCCTTATCTTGGTAAAAAGAGGTTTGCAGTTTGAGGACATTGTGGAGCTGGGAAACAAAGCAGTAGGTTTAGAATCCTTCCGACTTTGAACAGAAAACTCTGGATAAACTGGGACCCATAAAGAACTATACAATCAAAACTTGGATTAAGGAAATATGCCAGGGGCGTTTAGGTGGTTTAGTTGGTTGAGCATACAACTCTTTTTTTTTTTTTAAATAATTTTTTTAATACTTTTTTATTTATTTCTAGGAGAGAGAGAGAGAGAGAGAGAGAGAGAGAGAGAGAGAGAGAGAGAGAGAGAGACAGCGTGAGCAGGGGAGGGTCGGAGAGAGAGGGAGACACAGACTCTGAAATTGGCTCCAGGCTCTGAGCTGGCAGTCAGCACAAAGCCCGACGGGCTCGAACCCACGAACCGCGAGATCATGACCTAAGCGAAAGTTGGACGCTTAACCGACTAAGCCACCCAGGCGCCCCATGAGCATACAACTCTTGATTTCAGCTCAGGTCATAGTTCCAGTCATGGGATCAACCCTCACAATGGGCTCCATGCTGAATATGGAGCCTATTTAGAATTCTCTTTCTCTCTCCCCCTCAGCCCACCTCTCCCCCCTGTTCTTGCTCTCTAAAAATAAATATTTTAAAAAAGAAAATGTGACCATTAGAAGGTCACCTAAAAGAAATATCATTGGCCCTGACTTTAGCATAGGAATGGATGAATGTCTCCTCTGAGAGTTTGTAGCCACTGTCCTATCAGCACAAGATCAAGATGTACAATATTTACATTTCGCTAGGGTACCACAAACTGAGTAATTAACATTAAGTGGTTAACACAATAGGATGCAACTGGCAGGAAACATATTAAGAACACAAACCATAAAATTCTAAGACATCTGAGGAAGTAAATCAGCCTAAGTGTTAGCAGAAACATTCAAGAGCAGAGTAATATCACTAAGAATTTGAGCTAATATACTTTCAGGTTATAGACTAGCACTACCTAAAAAATTATATATAAGGTACATATTTAATTTCAAATTTAGTAGTTTCATTAAAATATTTTAAAATAATTTCACTTCAAGCATAAATATTATTTCAACATAGAGTAAAATTAGATATTTTTAAACACTAAGTATTTGAGAACAGTGTGCATTTTACACTTTTAGTACTTTTCAGTTCAGGCTAGTCACATTTTAAGTGCTCAACAGCTTCATGTGGCTAGTGGCTACTATACTGGACAAAGAAATAGCCTTCAAGTTTTGTTAAAGTCATTAAATATATTAAGAAAATAAGAAAAAGAAGAACTTCAAGATTAGAACACATTAATCTACACTAAAACTCACCAACTTGGAGAGACAGAATGAAAACAGTGAAGAAGGAAAAAGGTGTTAGAATACCCGAATAGCTTATATTAACCAGAATGAAACAAGAGAGGGGAAATAAGTATTTAAAAAGGTGAAAGACAGAAAAGGTCCATAAAGGCCCAAGAAGGTCCAATATACACGTAATTATAATCATGAGTGGGGAAAAACAGAATAAGAGCATATTTGAAGAGGTTATGCTTCAGAACATTTCGAAATGAACAAAAGCTAAAAATCCTTAGTTTGAGAAACACAGTGAACTCAAACTAAACATAATGGTATGCCTATAGAAATGTGGTGAATTTACAAAACAAGAGAGAACTCTTAAAACAAACTAGAGATAAATATATTTCCACTTACCCTTGTTATTTGATACCATTATGTTCTATGAAGTTGCTATGAACATTGAATTAGCTATTATGGAACCACTACTACTTACGGATATACAGGGTTAGGTTTCTATGAACCTCTGGTCATAACCTTTTCATCAATGAGTCAATATGTAACCTTTTTCATGTGTGTTTCTATTTAAAGATATGGTACTTAATATATATTTTTATAAATAACTGCATGGTCTTCCAATGATTTAAAGGCAGGAGTTTTGGAGACCATTAGTATTATGCAGCTACGTTTGCCCACATCCTTAAAAGAAAAAAAAGCCAGTCTTGCCAGCACTCAAAAGCAGTTCTTCCATGTAAACATTTTCCTGTCTAACATGTAGTGGCTAAAAACGTTTTCCATAGCCTCCTGATAAACAGAATATACCTCACCTGTAATTTTTACATTTCTCATACCATATTGCCTTTTGAAACCCTCTATCTAGTCAGCACTAGTCAAGAAGGGTTTCCTGGCTTTAGGTAATGTGACTGTCAACGTGTTTGGCTTTCAGCCTCACAAGAATGTTGTCTACTCTGCTTTTCTAATTGTGAGAGAGGATAGCTTTATTATATAGGAGACTTTCTCTCAAAGATACTATAATCAAGAATGTGGTGATGTAACAGAAGTAGACCAATCATTTGATGGAGTAGAAAAAGCTCTTGATATTTACAGAAATTTTGTGTATACCAAAGTTGGTATTGAGTGGGAAAGGATATTTCAAAATTACGTTGGCACAAGTGGCTGCCAACATATTGGGAAGAAAAGAGTTAAACTTTTACTTTATACAACATACAAAAGCAAGTTACAGATACACTAAAGACTTAAACATACAAAAATCAAAATTTTAGAGATGTAAAATATATTTATAATTTAGGGGCAAATGAGAACATTAGAACTAAGCCCATAAACTGAGCTTCCTAGTTGCAGATTTGTAGACTTGAGATATTTGTTTGTTTGAGAGACTGCTTCTGGTTGAACAGGCATGTCCGGTTCACAGTACAGTATCTTACTTCCCAACCTCCATCACTCTTCATTTATGCACCTGTGTTCTAGCTGGTTTAAAGGAGTTATCAGAGTGTCTCTCTTCAATATGCGGCTGGCCAGAGCTCTTATTGTGTAAAGTAAATTGCCCATCTGGACTAGACTTTTGGAGTAAAGGGTGGATAAGGATCCAATCACGCTTTTATAGTATTGAACTACCTCTAAACTATTCTTGATATTACCAAGAATAAGGATAATAGCCCTGACAATTTTATTACTCCGTCTCATTGCCTCAGGGAACTAGTGTTAAAATCACAGGCAGCAAGTACATGCACCATCTGATTCTGTCCCTAGAGAAGAGTTGATCTAAGCTCTTGCTATAAGACTGAGAAAAAAGAACCTGAAGACTAGCAAGAAAAGGAACAAAGAAGCTAATATAGACCTGTGGTTAACTTTTTAAAACTTGTGGTTTTATAATATTTTGATAAAAAGTCACAATATCTAGATTTTAAACACCAAGAATAATTATTTATTTACAGTTGAAAGACAGATTTTTATATTTTGGAGAAATATGCTACCTGATCTAGTTTTTGTGAATTCAAAGTTCCTATTAAGATAAAGTTACACTGTTGGTGGGAATGTAAACTCATACAGCCCCTCCGGAAAACAGTGTGGAGGTTCCTCAAAAAATTAACAACAGAACTCCCCTATGACCCAGCAGTAACACTGCTAGGAATTTACCCAAGAGTATACAGGGGTGCTGATGCATAGGGCCCCATGTACCCCAGTGTTCATAGCAGCACTCTCCACTAAGTGTCTATCAATGGACGAATGGATCAAGAAGATGTGGTTTATCTATACCATGGAATACTACATGGCAATGAGAAACAGTGAAATCTGGCCATGTGTAGCAACATGGATGGAACTTGAGGGTGTTATGCTCAGCAACATAAGTCAGGCAGAGAAGGACAGATACTATATGTTTGCCCATATAGGAGGATTAGGAGGAACTTAAGGGAGGACCATAGGGGAAAAGAAGGGGGGAAATAGTTGGGGAGAGGGAGGGAGGCAAACGATGAGAGACTCTTGAATGCTGAGAACAAACTGAGGGCTGATGGGGGTAGGGGGAGGGAAAGGGGAGTGATGGGCATGGAGGAGGGCACTTGTGGGGATGAGCACTGGGTATTATATGGAAACCAACCTGACAATAAACTATTTAAAAAAAGATAAAGCTTCCTATGATCATGGAGAAAAACATTGGTTTTGTTCAGCCTCATTTTTAAGCAAAGACTAATATTTTCTCAAGTAAATACAGTATAAAGATTCAACCAACAAGCTTTGGAGAGTTACTTTTTGAACATTTATACAGAATATGATTACCCGTGAGCACATCCACTTAGGTAATGAGGGATGGGGACATTGGATCATTTTGTAGCACTTAATGAACAGATGCCAAAAGCTGCAGACAGAGCTCCTCTACCAGAGAGCTTTCAGGTTGGCAGGGGAATCAAGGGAACTTCCTTTTTTTCCCCTCTAGCCTTAGGATATTTAAGTTTCCATGTCCAGTATAATGCAATGTATTAGATTTACCTTTAGCTGAAATCTAGGAATTGTACAAGCTCTTAGTTTATTTTCTATATTTTATGCTTATAAGATCCATAATTTCCATTTTAAATCCTATGCTGAATTATTTTGATCCTTTTATATCCTTCTGTCTCTGGATGGTTTTTAAACCCCAGATCATAGTTTCAACTTTTTGTCTGTTTTATTTATGCATTCTCTTCTAGAAAAAGGAACATTGAGGTGCTCCTGAGTGGCTCTGTCAGTTAAGTGTCCAACTCTTCAGTTCAGGTCATGATCTCATGAGTTAATGAGATACAGCCTGACATGGGGTTCTGTGCTAACAGCATGCAGCCTTCTTGGGGTTCTTTCTCTCCTCTCTCTCTCACTCTGCCCCTCGCCTGCTCATGCTTTCTCAGAATAAGATTTTTGGTTTCTGTTTTTTAAGAGAAAGGAACAGTGAGGAATACGGAAGTAGATTTTTCTGGATACTGCAATTCAATTAACTTACCTACACATATGAAAAACTGCAGAGAATAACACTGATAAAACTTTATCAACTTGGATTTAAAACTAGACTTATTTCAACTTAAAAAATCATCTGGTTTCCAGGTAGTTAATGTTGTTCTGTAAGTATCTGTACAATTCACTTCAGTTTTTTCATATTTGAAATAAAAATGTGTAATATTCTGTTTTATTGAAGTATGACAGACAAGAAAAAGTTATATATTTAGTTGACCCTTGAAAAACATGAAGGTTAGGGGATTCCACACCCTGTGCAACTGGAAATCCACATATCACTTTTGACTCCTTCAAAACTTAATATTACCCAGAATAAAGATAAATAGTCATTAATATACTTTGTGTGTTATATGTATTACATACTGCATTTTTACAATACAGCAAGGTAGAGAAAATATTAAGAAAATTGGAAGGGAAAATACATTTACAGTACTATATTAGTTAAAAAAATTCCATATAGAAGACCTGCACAATCAAACCTGTGTTCAAGATCAATTGTACTTAAGATGTACATGATGTTTTGATACACAAATACATTGTGAAACAGTCGCCCCTATCAAGTTAATTAACCTATCCATTACCTCACATAGTTACATGAAAAGTATTGACAGTAGTGGTAGAATCAGTAACTAATGGCTTGAGTTCTAAAATCAGAGAGCCTGAGTATACATTATAGTCTGTTTCTTACTACTATCACTTTAAGTAAATCATGCAATATCTTCTATTTCCTCAAGATTAGAGGGAGTAGATATGTAAGGCCTAACTGCAGTTATTGAGAAAAATAGGTCCTTCAAAATGAGGTATTGTGTCATAGTTGTTTCTAAGTTTCTATGTTGTCAGTTGTTTCCAGGGTTTTTTTTTTTTTCATGAACATGAAATAAAATCTTTCATCTCTTAACTGAATAGTATTAATATATACAAGATATACTGAAATATATAATCCCTGGGAAGGAGAAGGGAAGTAACTATCTTCAAACTAACGAGTTTTACAGATGGTTTCCATGTCAGACATTATGAAAATAAACAATAAAAAATTAATGCTATGGATGGAATTCATCTTCTGGGGAGGGTAATGTAGTAGCAGGTGTCTCTAGTCAAAGCTAGAGGTTTTGGTTACCACAGGAATCTTAGAAATACATTTTCAGAATTTTTGCAGGGTAATAAGATTAATATTTTTAGATCTACACTGTACGGTGTTCAAATGTCATTCTTCACCATGAATATACATGACATTAAATATTTTGTCATACTAAAGATTTACTGTAATTAAGATTTTGGGTTTTTTTTTCTTTTCCTTTTGTATAGTATAGTATAGATTTTTAGGGCCTATGTAAAAGCCAATATTGCTTAAGATTATTTGCAAATATTATACATGGTACACCAATCTATGGAAGACTTTACATGAAAATGTTACTCCAAAAACTAAGCTTTATTACATCCAATCTTCACTCTTCACAAGCAGGGTACAGAGTTTTGCTAAGTAATTGGTTTCTCTGCTAGCCCAAGAGTAGAAGTGCTAGTTTATTATGTTGGGAAAAGCAGAACACTGTTGTAACTTGAGATTTTAAGGCTTCATAATCTCTTAAACATTGTCAGTAAACTGCTAGGATTTAGGGGCATTTTTCATATAAAGGTATAACTAAGTTTCCAAGAAGTTAATTAATTAATTAATTTATTTATTTATTTTTAAGCAATTCAATGAAGTTTTTAGTTTTGCAGTGCATATAAAAACTATGTTCACATTCCACTGTAGTCTGCTAAGTCCACATTGTTTTCCAGAGGGGCTGTACCAGTTTACATTCCCACCAACAGTGTAGGAGGGTGCCCGTTTCTCCACATCCTTCCCAGCATCTCGTGTTCTCTGATTGGCTCATTTTAGCCACTCTGACTGGCGTGAGGTGGTATCTCAGTGTGGTTTTGATTTGTATTTCCCTGATGAGGAGGGATGCTGAGCATCGTTTCATGTGTCTGTGGGCCATCTGGATGTCCTCTTTGGAGAAGTGTCTGTTCATATCTTCTGCCCATTTCTTCACTGGGTTGTTTGTTTTTCGGGCGTGTAGTTTGGTGAGTTCCTTGTAGATTCTGGATATCAACCCTTTATCTGATGTCATTTGCAACTATCTTTTCCCATTCCGTTAGTTGCCTATTGGTTTTGTGGGTTGTTTCCTTTGCTGGGCAGCCAAGAAGTTTATTTAAAATGTACTAACTTCACTGAACGAAATTGACAAGGTTGACAAGGATTTGGAACTAAAGAAGTCAGTGATGGGTACACAGGCTTCCCTCATACAGTTCTGAAGCTGAAAATCTCCTTAACCAAAAATTTTAAAATAAATATACTTGGGTATTTTGTTTGTTTGGCATAGTATAGAAAAATAGTCAAGGATGTAGACAGGGAACAAGCTTTGGTACCCTAAATAACTTCCTCCGATCTCCTTGATTATTTAGGTAGGTTCTGTTTCAGGATAAGATTACTGTTTATTTTTTCAAACAGATTTTTGGGGACTTCTTTCTTTTATTGTAGCAAGGCCCCTTAGCATGGATGTGGAGAAACTGGAGCCCCTGTACACCAAGGACAGGATGTTGCATGTTACAACCGTGACAAATTCATTAAAAAATTAAAAATAGAACTACCATGTGATCCAGAAATCCCACTTGAGTGTAGATCTAAATGAAACAAAAGTCGTCATCTCAAAGAAATATGTGTGCCCACATGTTCAATATAGTCTTACTTATAATAGCTAAGATCTGCAAAGAATTTAAGTGTTCATCAAGAGATGGATGTATAAAGAAAATGTATACATACAGTGGAAGATTGTCCAGCCATGAGAAAGGTTATCTTGCCATTTGTGACAACGTGGATGAATCTGGACAATTTTATGTTCGGTCAAGTAAACCAATCACAGGAGGATAACTAGTTTTTGATTCCATGTGAGACAGCTAAAATAGTCAAATTTATAGAAACAAATAAAATGATGGTTGCCAGGGGCTGGAGGAAGGGGGAGAAGGAGAGTTATTTTATGGATATGAAGTTTGTTATTCATGGTAAGTTACATCTACCTGCTATGCAGCATAGTGCCTGCAGTTAATATTGCTGTACAGTTAATATTGTACATTTAAGAGTTTGTTAGATAGATTTCATGTTTAAAATTTTAGGGAGTTTTGAAATGGGAATGAATTATAGCCAGTCAAAATTTATTCAGTTGCCAAAGATAAAAGCTGATTTAGGTAAAACAGTGGGAAGCTCAAGTAGTTCCTTCATCTTCCTCACTTGTTTAGTATAAAAAGTATCCCCATAAAGTATAATATACTTCATCACAAGTTTACTCAAATCACTGAGAACACTCATAACCTATTGTCAATGTATCTGTAATCGAAGCAGTAGTCATCTCTCCCTTAAAAAAATATGGTAAATACTCAGTTACAGGGAAAAGCAGGAAGTTGAACTTACAACATTACATAATTTATTTCTACAATAGGGATCTTTTCTTACAGTTTATGATATTTCTCCAAATCTGTACTTTGGGCAACTAGTTCTAAGGGATACCTGATAAAAGAGTTTTATATTGAGTTTAAAAATGGTTATGTACCAGATAGTCTATAACAAGCTACAAATATCTTTGGATATTGAGAGTGATGAGAACCTCTCAAATAAAGAAATGAATTCATTTTAGAATTTAAGTTTACTTGGTCACACAGCTCTTTTATGTCCCAATGATAATAACATCCAATGGACTTAGTTTCCATGGAACAAATTTTAGAATGCTGATAACGTAAATAGAGCTTTATCCACTTCCTTTAGAATGCTGATACGTAAATAGAGCTTTATCCACCTCCCTACAAAGTTTTATTGTTAAAGATTTGACTGGTCACCTGGTCAAAAGTCAAGTATTAGGTACATAACTGTCACACTGTTCCAAGTCAGCATCTCCCTTGGTCAGGAGATTCGTCAGCAAATGTGGCATTTTGTTTTTTTTTGTGTGTGTGTGTGTTTGTGTGTGTGTGTGTGTGTGTGTGTGTGTGTGTGTGTGTGGTAAAAAACTTGTTATTACACCTCCTAATCTTAATTATGAGATAGTTTCCCTAATTTTACCAAAGAGGGAAGATTCACCCTATTTCTTTCATGATTTATTCCGAAGAATTTAGTCTCTCAGTCATTGCTTCTGCATTTAGGAAAGCCTAACTTTTTCATCTATTCATGAACCCTACACCTCTGTTAAGCTTTTTATTATTCTAGATTCCCAATTTTGTCTCCCAATTCCATTTGTCTCTTGCAAGGAGGAATGATCAGAACTGCACGAATATATTTGAAAAATGTTTATTTTAGAGAGGGACAGGGGAAGAGAGAGAGGGGAACAAAGTGAATCCCTAGTAGAGGAAGGGCAGAGAAAGAAAGAGAAAGAATTCTAAGCAGGCTCATGTGGTCAGCCCTTAGTCCAATGCAGGCTCAAGCCCAGGAACCAGGAGATCATGACCTGGACTGAAATCAAGACTTGAGCACTCAACCAACTGAGCTACCCAGGTGCCCCTACACATAGATGTAAGTGCATAATCCTATGTTTGTACAGGATAACGAAATATTTTCTATTTCCTTTGCAAAGTTTCAAGTATTTCCCAGCTGCAAAGTCTTAATGAAAATTTAACAAGATCTCAAGCTCTGATTCATTTCCTGTGCTGTAACAGAGCTCAAATTCCATCACACTGGAATTAAGATTTGGAGGTTTTCTTGAATGAATTATATGCTATTACTTCCACCGAATTTTATTATGTTTCTTGGTTATTCATTATATCCATTATCAATTTTAGTTTACAAGGGAAACAAACATCTTGAGATAAAGAATCTCCTTTAACATATGATTAAATCCTGAACATGATTGGATATTCCAGAAAAACACTTATCGTCTTCCAAAATTATTTACCTTTTATTAATCATTTGTTTATTAAAGTAGAAGTCTCTAGCTTCTCATTTATCATCCTAATATTCTTATAGACACTTCTACACAGGTTTTAAAATTTTAATTTGATATGAGAACATGTTAAATTTATTGATTTGTTATTGATACTTATCAAGTATTAATAAAAATTATATTCAGTTTAGATTTCACTCCCCACCCTACAGTATTTAAATCATTCCCACATTTGGTTTAATTTCCTGCTGAATATACTAAGTCTGTAATCATTTAAGGTTATCTTCATTTTAACAAATTCATTTGTAGGATGTCCCAGCATCTGCAATTCATGAATGCAGAGAGAAAGAAAAAAATATGTAGACTCAGGTCTTTATGCGCAGAGGCTAGATGACAGGTCTGTGGAATGACCTGTTTAATCAGTAAAGGAAGATGCCAGATGTTTCATTATTCTGGCAGCCACTACTAATGAGAGAGGAAGGTGTTGGTATTTATCTGCTGAGCCTTTGTCACTACTAGTCTGATGAGTCAGAACTAATCAGCACCTGTTCAGAAGATGCACAGAGAATCATCGAACAAGGGACCATGTTTGAGTTTGAGGTCTTGAGTATGTGGACAGTTTATTTTCTGTACATTTCAGTAGCGTGCATTTCTTGGGGAGATATATGCTAGGAAGAGTGATGAAAGAATGAGAGGAGTTTTAAAAATAGTTTATTGTCAAGTTGGTTTCCATATAACACCCAGTGCTCATCCCCACAAGTGCCTTCCTCCATGCCCATCACCCCGCTTCCCCTCTCCCCCACCTCCATCAGCCCTCAGCTTGTTCTCAGCATTCAAGAGTCTCTCATGGTTTGCCTCCCTCCCTCTTCCCAACTATTTTTTCCTCTTCTCCCCCATGGTCCTCCGTTAAGTTCCTCCTAATCCTTCTATACGTGCAAACGTCCTTCTCTGTCTGACTTATGTCGCCGTGCATAACACACTAAAGTTCCATCCATGTTGCTACAAATGGCCAGATTTCAAGAATGAGAGGATTTTTGAAAAGGACCCATTAAGATAACCAGGAAGGGTTTCATCAATGCTTCTGTAAATTGCTTCTTTTACAATGAATCTCTACTCAGAAAGATCTGAGTGGGTAGACATTGCTGCTATTTACCTCCTAAATATATCACTTACATCTAAAAAAATCATTCAACTTTCTGCTAGAAAATAAAGGAAACCTTTCAGGCAAATATTAAGATATAAAAGCTACAGGAGAGTAAAATAATGACTACTCTCTCCAATTGCTCACAACTATTGTATCCAGTTTTATATACTCTTAACAATAAGTGAGTGTGATTTTGATATCCTGGGGAGATGTTTCGGGCAGCAAATATGGTATTAAAATGGCTTGCTTCAGGTTCAGGAAAGTCTGTACATTAAGGAAAAGTCTAAAGTCCTAGGAAGGCATGTTGCAGAACATATACAATAAAAATATTGCAAGATCAAAGCATAACAAAAATAAGTGAGGTTTCAGAAAAATGTAGTAGATGTATTTGTTCCTATATCTCCCAAGAAGAACATCAAAAACTCCAGGCATTATACGTAAAACAAGTCTGAGAAAACTGTAAAAGACAGAAAGAAGAAGGCAGACCAGCCAGGCATCTCAACACTCAGGGAATGACATACCAGTAGAGTTCCTGTGTTTTCTTTTTCTCCTCACATATCCCAGACTGGTTGCGCGAGAACCCAGAGATCCAAAAATGCCAAAAGCTAAAGAAGTCCCAAGAAAATCCTGCTTTCTGCAACCAAATAACTGGGAAAATGGAAGCCTCGAATGTCAGAAAACTTTGAACTGTAACAGCTCTACTCCCACGAAACATCGCAGGAAACAACTGTACCCCTACTCTCACCGGCACTCCCACTGGCAGAATCAGAAAACAGTTTTCCTTCATTAGGCTGTAAGGAGATGCCCCAACCTTACCTTCCTACTCGTATTGGAGAGCACTAAATGGAAAGCTGGTATGCCAGGATCTCAGGAGAAGATTAGTGGAGCATCAGAACTTTCACCACCACCCAGCCATTAAAAAGGCAGAATATCAGTGGAGGCCACATGAGTGATAGTAATGAGGCACTCCTGTCCCCTCTCAGAGTGGTATCAGCTGAGGCCAAGAAATAATCCAGATTTCCACCTCCACCTGTCAGTAATGAAGTAGTGCTCCTCACCCCTCACCCCTGCCACTGGCAAAGGAATTCTGCTAAAAGAAAATTAGAATCCAGAATTTCATAACATAAAAGCCCCCCAACCCCAGGTTTCAATAAAAAACCATTCATCCTTGAGGAAACAGAAAAATCTCAACATGAGTGAGAAAAGACAATCAACAGGTACCAACACCAATATGAAAAGTACATTAGAGCTAACTGACAAGGATTTTAAAGGGGCCTTCATAAGGGGGCTTCATCAAGCAATTAAGAATATGCTTGACATAAGTGAAAAAGCGAAGTCTCAGCAAATACATGGAGGATAAAACACTTGCAACATCAAGGTTCCAGTCCATACTAATTAAATTAAAATTGCTACAAGTCCTTAGCCATCAGTAGTTAAATCCCCAGAGATTCCAAGGAGCAGCCAACTACAAGAGCTATGCTTCAATTCCAGTTTCTTAGACGAAGGTGTCTATCAGAGTGACCTAGAAAATCTGATAAAGACACAGACACTCAGACTCTAATACTACTTCAACAAACCTGGGTCTTTGTATTTCATTAGTTTCCAGATGATTCTGAGAGACATCGAAGTTTGAGAACAGCTGCTTTCACTAAAGGACTTTGCAGGTGATTCTGCTCATTGAAAGATGCTGCAACATTCCTGACCCGAAGGAAGAAAGAGTTGCATTTACATGACCTTGAAGCAAGAAGTAAAGTTTCAGTCATACTAAAAAAATTTTTTTTAAATTATACTTTTTGATATGGGTGGTCAGGATTTAACATGTTTAATTTGGGCTGCCAAATTTAAGAAAAGAAAATCCACACACACTGAGGTGGAAAGTGTAGTTTGAAAGTGTAGTTACAGTGCAGGAACAGGTTATGTGTGTTTATGGGAAATAGAATGCGAGTGAGATAATATGTTACCTGTCATGTGGCCCATGGGAGACAGTTCCTCATGGAAGAAAAAAAAATACTTCTACATAAGTGCCTCTCCACATTCAAAGACACCAAGACAAAAAGGGAAGAGTTTATAATCAGGATAAATGAATGAATGAATAAAAGAATGAATGTAACTTTTGCTAAATTACAACTTCAGAACAGAAACTCTAACAGAGAAGGTACAAAGCACTCTAAGATTATTCTTTTTTTTTTTAAATATTTTTATTTATTTCTAGGAGAGAGAGATTGAGAGACAGCGTGAGCAGGGGAGGGTCAGAAAGAGAGGCAGTCACAGACTGAAACAGGCTCCAGGCTCTGAGCTGGCAGTCAGCACAGAGCCCGACGCGGGGCTCGAACCCACGAACCGCGAGATCATGACCCAAGCGAAAGTCGGACGCTTAACCGACTAAGCCACCCAGGCGCCCCTAAGATTATTCTTTAAGATGTTGCTCCCTTGTTTTATAGGAAACATATACAACTGGAAGTCCTCAAGGCACTTAACTAACAATACAGATTCCTAGGATCCCTGTACAACTTACTGAATCACAATGGGACAAGTAGAACCCAAGAATTTGTATTTTTATAAATAAATTTAAGTTCTTATGCATGCTAGGGTTATGAACCATTGATATGAGGTAATTAGAAAAGGAATTTTTAAGGTACATAGTAAAAAGGAAAAATTGATTTTCAAAAACTATACTTATAGTTTTCATAAACTTTCTGACAACTCTCTTCAACATGAGACCTTGACAAGTAATAAAGGATGTTTAATTTTGGTTCCTATAACATGAATACTGGATCTATTTAATGTGTTGAACAGGGTGGGGATGGATGGAAAAGCTATCCTTGATTCACATTAGATCCAGTGTTTGGAGAGTAGACTATATTCTGAGCCCTATATTCCTAGATTTAAGAATAATATTTGTTCATGAGAGACTACCAGAAATATCTTTAAGAAAGTGGACAGAGTTTCTGTCACTTTATTTTATCCATTTGCTGATTAACATTTTCATTAGGCTTAACTTAAGTCAATAATTCCTATTATATACAACAGAAAAATTCTAAGGTTCTTAAATACACTTTTTCCCACAAACTTTACCAAATGGAAAGGAAACTAATAGTTTATACTCCAAGCACATTCCAACCTTTTTTAGGACTCAAAATTTGTTACCTTCAAACCTGTATTTCTTATATTCTTTGTCTTAGTTATATTATCAGTATTACCTAAGGGCAACTTTGGTCATGTCGGGGGCCATATTAAAAAACTCAGAATTATCTTTAATTTCATTTTCCCCTTTCATTCCTCCATCTCCAATCAGTTGTCAAATCCAGCACATTCCACAGTATTTGATGCCTTTTTCATCTGTCATCTCCTCTATGTTCCATTACTGCTGCCCTGGGAGGTGAAGGCATCAATGCCTTTGGCTAGATTATTGGGGCATTACTTTACCTTGTTTCTCAGTCCTCATTCTGGACACCTTTTAGCACATGCTATAAATTGATGTCCAAGGCCATCTTTTAAGATAAAAGCCTGATGATGTTGTATTCCTACTGAAAAAAAAATATTTGCTGCTTCTTATTTTCATAAAATACTGTTCAAACCCTTCAGAAAGGCATAAGTCCTTTCACAGCCTGCCTTAGCATATTTTTCCAGTATCTTACAGCTCTGGCCTTCAAAGAGTTGGAAAGGACCACACTGTAACCAAGGGAAACCTATTGCAGTATTTCAAGCAAAGAGAATATCAGGCTTTTTACCAGGGGGCCCCATGGCAGGGTCGTTGGGAGAAACTGATCTCCCTAGTGCCTTCCCAAACTATGAAGTTATATCTTCCTCCTGCAGAAAGAATCTTATTTCTTGGTGTCTTTCTATTCAACATCTATATTAATAGGAACACTCAGAAATAAATTGAGGTCATTGGGAACTAGGAGATAAGCATTTAGATGACAAAATATTGATTTTTTCCTCCAAACTAAAGAGCTTTCATAAAAAAGTAAATAAAATCCTTTGTGGACAATTTACAAATGAAATATGTGAAATTGGCTTTTTCTAAACCATGTATTGATTCGACATTCATAAACACTTATGCTTGTCAATATAGTGTGATCACTGCTCAATCTTTACGAAACTACAAAAAGGCATAACTACCCAATTAAATTTAAGTGGAACATTATTTATGTTAGATTAGCATTATGGAATGAACTTCTTTGTAATTTTTGAATGCAAAATATCACAACTAGATGTTTTCATAGTGTTCGTTTAAGTTAATTTCATCAAAGTGGAATTACTTTGTCACATGAGTTTATCTATTTTATTTGTGTTAGTCTAATGAGAATTATATTATGGGAAATAGTTTGCTTATATAAAGATACAATCTAAACACAGTACTTATACAGAAGTAATATAAAAGAATGTTGACATTTACATCACACTTGCCATATGCCAGACCCTATGCTTTTGATAATCAACACACTTGACCAAACTTGGTGAGTCATTATTTCTAGTTTTATGAATACAATAGCATATGTATCTTAGAAATGCATATTTTACATTTTTCTAAAGAGTACAAAGTACAAAAGTAAGGTGATATTTTTGAAACTTGACACAGACACAGACTGGGAGGAAGTCTTTGCATACTATAAGTCTGATAAAGACTGATATCCAAAATATATGGAAAAATCTTAAAACTCAATAAACAAAACAACTAAATTAAAAAATGGGCAAGTGATCTGAACAGACATCCTCACCCAAAGAAGATATACACATGACAAAAACTATATGAAAAATGCTTAACATCATGAGTCCTCAGGGAACTGCCAATCAAGACAATGAGATACTACTACACACCTATTAGAAAATCTCAAATTTATGACACTCAAATGCTGACAGGGATGTGGAGCAACAGGAACTTTCATTCATTGCTGGTGGGAATGTAAAATGGTGCAGCCACTTTGGAAAGTGGTTTAGTGGTTTCTTATAAAAGTCTTGCCATATGATGCACACATTCTTTGGTATTTACCCAAAGGAGTTGAAAACATGTCCACATAAAATCCTGCATACAAATGTTTATAACCACTTTATTCATACCCAAACTTGGAAGCAACCATGATGTTCTTCAATAGGTAGATAGATAAGTAAACTATGGCATATCCAGACAATGAAGTATTATTCAGTGATAAAAAGACATAGAAGAAATTTAAATACATATTTCTAAGTGAAAAATGCCAATTTTAAAAGGCTATATACTGTATAATTCCAACTCTGTGACATTCTGGAAAAAGCAAAACTGTGTAGATAGTAAAAAGACCAGTGGTTGTGGGGGTTGGTGTGGGAGGAAGGATGAATGAGTAGAGCACAGAGGATTCAGAACAGTGAAAATACTCTGTATGATACTATGATACAGATACATACATATATATTTAGAAAAACCCATAGAACACAATACAACACATAAGAGTGAACTCTAATGTAAATCATGGACTTTAGTTAATAATAATGTATCAGCACTGAATCATCTGTTCTACCAAATGTGCCACCTGATGAATGAAGTTAATGATAAAGAGAATTGTATATGTGGTAAGGACAAGAGGATAATGTGGGAATTCTGTAATTTCTGCTCAATTTTTCTATAAATCTAAAAGTGCTCTAGAAGAGAAAGACTACTCATTAATAACATCAGTCCCAAGGTCAGTCAAAATAGAACTATAATACCTTAACACTATGTATACTTAAATTTTTTTTCTCCTGGTCTTAATTAAGTGAATTAGATAGAAAATTTCTCCTAAGATGCATGACCCTGTCTGATCGCTGCTCACTACAGGTTCTTAGCTGCTTGAGAGCAATCTATTACTGTACCATACTAACTTGGGTATAATCCTGTGCTTGCTTTATTTAAATGCCCCAGAGGCCAACATGTCAGAAAAGTGATAGACAGCAAAGTACTAGAACTTTGTAGCTTTCAAAATTCAATTCAAAAATGTATTTTAAATACTCCTCTTGAGATTCCTTGCTGAAGATTCTTTGGCGCTAATTCTAACAGTCCCTGCAAGGGGGAAGATGTATCTGGCAGGAAATGTTCTCATTAGGATTTTCATGAGAGGCCCCCCGACCCCCGCCTTTGTGAGTTTCTTTCAAAAGCCCTGTGGATATAGGGGCATTTGATGTTTGCTCTTTAGGCAGGTGCTCAGAAATATGGTGAGCCTCACATCCTCTCTGTCAAGTCCTGTAGAATAATTAATGTTGCCAGAAATAAGCTATGAAAGAAAACAAAAGTTTTGGTGAAAATATGTTATAATATTGAGACTAGATTAATTCCTAAATTATTTCCTCCTGAAAATGAATCTTTTGACATTCATGATAATATTAGTAGAATTGCAACTAAGGTAAATGTTTAAGGAATTATTAGATCGAATCTACTTTTAAAATTAATCATATACTGCACAACATTTACTTGAATGTCTTGGTTCAAAGTATACATTAAAAGAGCTTTAGACTGAGATTTTATAATTTAATTTAACTATAAACTAATGTATTCCTAGGGTCATTGATGGTTAGATTTAACTAGAAAATACATTTTGGATTATGATATGCACTTAAATTTCAAATTGGATTTAATGTGTTAAAAGCAGTTCTCAAATATACATAGAGACAATAAATATTCCATAAGGATAATTATGAGTAAATGATTGAATTTTTTCAAACTATTATCAAGGATAGGTTTTTAATACCAACATTTGAAGCAATAAAATGATAAAGTAAAATGAAATAAAATAAAATTCCACAATAGCTAAAACCTGGAAAGAGCCTAGGTGTCCATCAACAGATGAATGGATGAAGAAGATGTGGTTTATCTATACCATGGAATACTACATGGCAATGAGAAAGAATGAAATCTGGCCATGTGTAGCAACATGGATGGACCTTGAGGGTGTTATGCTGAGCAAAATAAGTCAGGCAGAGAAGGACAAATATCATATGTGTGCACGTATAGGAGGATTAGGAGGAACTTAACAGAGGACCAAGGGGGAGAAGAAGGGCGGAAATGGTGGGGGAAAGGGAGAGAGGCAAACCATGAGAGACTCTTGAATGCTGACAAAAACTGAGGACTGGTGGATGTGGGGGGGAGGAGGGGTGGGCATGGAGGAGGGCACTTGTGGGGATGAGCACTGGGTGTTATGTGGAAACTAATTTGACAATAAACTATTTGTAAAAAAAATAATAATAATAAAATAAAATTCCTTAGCTCCTGGTCTTTGTAGGTCTCTCTACTGGGCTGCCTGAATGTCCCTCTGACATGGCTTTCATCAGGACAAGTGACAAAGGGCAAGGAAGAAGCCTGTGAAATGGCCTATCATTACCTCTGATGTATTCCAGTTGCTACAAAGACCAATCCAGATGCAGTGTGTGAGGGGACAACACAGGAATGTGAACTCTAGAAGGCAGGCATTACCACGGGTCATCTCAGAGGCTAGCTACCCATGCTAAATGGTTTTTATTTCAAGTAATTGTAAAGTTTTTGGCAATGAAATGTAATTAACCCAGCAGTTATAAGTAATAGCTAAAAGCTTCTGACACTCATTATATATAACTGCTGTCTATTTCACACTTTACAACAAAATATTAAAGCTTGAAAATGAAAATACAGTTTTTAACTTTAATCTCCTTAGGCTCATGTAAGTATTGACAGTGTAAGTATTTATCAAAGAATATACTTTTTCATTAGGAACTTTGTTGAGAACAATTCTCTTCACATACCATAGAGTTCTCAGATGAAAGAACTTTTAAATTATTGTTAATCTCCACTGTGTAGAAGCTTAGATGTGACAGGTTTCAATTAATATCTTTTGATGATTCTTTGTCTTAGGTTTTAAAACTCCTAATTTCACCTGAAAAATGCTTTCAATCACAGAAAGAAAAAATTATAATTATAGATAGATCCATTTTCTGCTAGGATCATTCAGCAGGACTTTTTCCATACTTAGGGCAAACTGACTTTGCCCAAAGAAGAAAAGAAAATATTAACAATGATCACCTTTTAAGAAACATTATTGAGGGACACCTGGGTGGCTCAGTCAGTTAAGAGTGCAACTTTGGCTCAGGTCATGAGTTTGAGCCCCACATGGGGCTCTGTGATGGCAGCTTTGAGCCTGGAGCCTGCTTCATATTCTGTATTCCTTTCTCTCTGCCTCTCCCCTGCTCATGCTTTGTCTCCCTCTGTCTCTCAAAGATAAATCAATGTTAAAAAATTATAAAAAACAGTATTGAGATACTAAAGAGTTGAGAAAAGAACTAAGAATTGTGCTGTTTGGAGTCATATACTTTGCTCTTTGGGGAAATATACTTTTGGTATTTCAGAACCCAGTTACTCTCATCTAAACTCTTCCTTTAACTTTAAGACAAAACAAAACAAAATGGGGCACCTGGGTGGCTCAATTGCTAAGCTTCCAACTCTTGCTTTTGGCTCAATTCATGACCTCATGATTTATGAGTTTGAGCCCCACATCTGGCAGATGTGCAGAGCCTACTTGGGATTCTCTCTCTTTCCCTGTCTTTCTGCCTGTCCTGTGTTCTCTCACTCTCAAAATAGATAAATACACTTAAAAAAAAAAAAAGATAAACAGGACACTTGGCTGGCTCAGTTGGTAGAGCACACCACTCTTGATTTCAAGATTGAGTTTGAGCCCCATCTGGGAGTAGAGACTATTTAAAACTAAAATCTTTTTAAAAAGTAAAAATAAACTCTTCCTTTGTTATTGAAATTTCAAAGTCTTAATTAACATTAGAATTTGTGACATTTTACATAAGCCATCTTTTTCATACTCAGTAATTTATGGTTCAAATCACTGGCCTTCATGACCAAATAGCTTGACTAATCTCTTCACTGGATCAACTTCAAAGGGCATCGAAAACTGATCCTTACAAACATTTGAGGGCTTCAGTTATTTTAGCATTACATCCCCCATCTTCACATTTATAATGGCTTGGTAAAACATATCATATTTATAATTAAAAATAAATGATGAGTGTTCTGTATTTTTTCTGAGCAAAGATTGCTTAAAAATTCAACTTGGTTTCTTCCCCAGTAAAATTTGGGAAGGACATTTACCCCTAGAACTCTATTCATTTATAAAAGTATAAGTAATATCCAAAATCTAGTACATAGGCTTCTTTGTTCTTTCTTCTTTAACAAGAGAGCAGGTCCACTTAATACATTATCATCCACTATTATTTTTTCACAGCACAGCTAAGGATCATGAGCTGAGAAAGATATTAGGGCCATTAAGTATTGCACTTAGATATTACAAGCCTAAAATATAATAAGAACAATTGTATTATCCTTAATAGTTTATAGGAATCCCTATCCAAAATTAGGAGAAAGTCTTCAGATTTATATCATCTCCTTCCAATACATGGAACTATTTTAGAAAAGTCTAGTCGGTTAAGCGTCCGACTTTCGCTTGGGTCATGATCTCGCGGTTCGTGGGTTCATGGGCTCTGTGCTGACTCCAAGCCTACATGGAACTATTTTAAAAAAAAGAAATGGGATTGGCCCTTCCAGATTCATAAGCATATGTAAAGCTGAACAGTTTTCTGTATCAGGAGCTTCATCTGTTTTACTTTTCTAATTATTTGATTACATGGTGGGATTCTCTGCGTTTGTTTTCCAAATCTGCAGTTGTGATTTCTGGCATAGGTGTGGTTCTGTTACGAGCTAAATGTTTGCATATCTCCCAAATTCACAGGTTGGAGCCCAAACTCCCAATGTAGTGATATCGGGATATAGGGGGCCTTTAGAAGGTAATTATGGTTAGATGAGGTTATGATGGTGGGACCCTCATGATGGAATTAATGTTCTAATAAGAAGAGAGACCAGAGAACTTGTTCTTTTTCTATACACACAGAAGTCATGTGAGCACATAGCAAAATGGTGGCCACATACAAGCCAAAAAGAAATAAACTATGTTGGCTCCCTGATCTTGGACTTCTAGCCTCCAAAACTGTGAGAAAATAAATTTCTGTTGTTTAAGCCACATAGTATATGGTGTTTTGTTAAGGCAGCCTTAGCTGACTAAGACAGAATCTAAGAGGAAATCTGAATAAAGAAAGGAGAGAACAAGTGTATTCAAGGGAAAGGAGGGAATAACTGCATTCAGTTCTCAAAGTGAACATTTTAATAAGAGCAATGTGTCCTCCTTCCTCAGAATGCAATCTGTGGTTGAAAAAACACAAAACAACTAAAGTGAGTGGAAAAGTAGGGTTGTATGATATAGATTCCAAGTCTTCAATTATGGGTTTGAGTCCAGGACCTTGCTCTGATCAGCATTTGAACCAGTTGGGAATCACCTATTGATGTGGACTGAGTTGTGTCCCCCCAAATGTATACATTGAACTCCTACCCCCTACTGTCTCACAATATGACGGTTTTTGGAAACAGGGCCTTTAGGTTAAAAAGGACCTAAGGGTGAGCCCCTAATCCAATAGAACTGATGTCCTTCTAAGAAGAGGAAGAGACACGTGGGATGCATGTGCACAGAGAAAAGGCCAGGTGAGGATACGGTGAGAAGGTGGCCAACTGCAAGTCAAGGAGAGAGGCCTCAGGAGAAACCAGTCCTATATCCTGGACTTCCAGCCTCCAGAACTGTGAGAAAAGATATCTTTGTTGTTTAAGCCCCCCAGTCTGTGGCATTTTGTTATGGCAGCCCTAGCAAACGAATACACCTATCCTTTCTAATCCTGCATTACTAAGCATTTGCACAGTGTCATGTACAAAACTGAGTCTGAAAACAGATGGCTTGGGTATATATGTCAGCTCTACCTGCTTCTTGCCCCAGTGGCCTTACACATAGAAAGTGATTACTAGTAGCAGCCACCTTATCGAGTCCTGAGAAGATTTATGAAATAGAATTCCATAATGTGTGAAGGGAACAGATTGAGAGGAATAGGAAGACTTTGACAGATTATGGAACAGGAAAATAGAGCGTGACTATGGGCTCCTTTACTAGAATATTACATTATTAAAATAACCATTACATTTTCATATTGTAGTCTCAATAACTAGAATGGTGCCTCGTCCATTTTTAGCATTAAAAATCTATTTAGAACAAATGGTGAAAGAAAGTAGAAAGGAAGGAAGGAAAGGAGAAAGGAAGAGAGACCATAAATAGTAGTTGTTGAGGATAGGTTTGGATATAAGAAATTGCTTAGTATGGTCAAGTAGGGTAGAGAATAGGGCATATTGAAATGAGTAAAGTATAAAAATGGAGATTAAATTGGGTCCTAAATGTGTAGCACTTCGAAAAACAATGGTAAAGCAACTAGAGATTTTTAAACTTTTTAATTTTTTGTATGATATTATAATAAACTATTTGGATGGTTCTTCTTGCAATTTTCTGGATGCTGTATTAATATCAAAAGACACTTGACCATCTATTCCTAAAACAAAACATTATTGAAACATTCCCAATATATGCATATGTATCAACCTGGTATATACATATCACACTATAATAATATTTCATATGTTTTAAAACACATACATATGTAAAACTGAAAGTAACAGCATAAAAGTAATTAAAGAAGAAGTTCTGGTATGCATCTTATCACTTATCATAATTATCCCTTAGGATGTGTGCATATCACTTTGGAAGTCTTCAAACAAATGTACTATCTTTCACGCTTTTCCTCTAAACTAGTTCTCTAAATATACCCAGGACAAGCTTCATGCATTTAGGCTGCTACAACTTTGTCCATGACGCTTTCCTTTTAAAAGTTAATTTTAGCTGAAGCCCATCTACAAAATGAAACCTGCCCAATGAACCCACAGTAAGTGACTTCTCTGTCTTATGAACAACAGAAAACACTGTTGTGTGATCCAAATTATTTGGTACTTAGCATAAACTATTAAATGAGTGCATTGTTTTGTATATTAATATGCCATGTCTTTCCAATTAGATTGCAATCTTTTTTCAGGGCAGGGATTTGTTTGTTTTAATTTTTTATTTAAATTCTAGTTAGGTAATAGTGTTGGTTTCAGGAGTAGATTTAGTGGTTCATTACTTACATATAATATGCAGATTCATCACTTACATATAAACCCAGTGCACATTTTATGCTTTTTAAAAAAATCCATGGGATAGACAACTCTACTTTATTTAATAAAGACTTACTGATTGATTGTGGTGAGTAATAACAGCATTTGTAACTCTCCTGAGCAATTCCTTCATTGATGTTTTTGTTGGTGTTCTTTGATTGAAGCAGAAACTAACTCAAATGATGGAAAAGCCAAAGAAAAGACAGGAAGAACAACTCTGATTCAAGTATAGGTTTCTTCAGGAAGATCAGTCTTATGATTCATTTTGTCACTTTCTGCTCTTGTACCACCCACTGAAGATCTACATTTTTAGGACAGAGAGTGTGATATGTCTATTTTGGACCATTTGGGCATTCCCTTGGTTTTTAGTATAATTGATATGCCATTCCCCCAAATAAACCCTAAAAAGGGAAACATTACCAAAAAGGAGTGGGGATGGATGCTGAAGAGCTATAAATAGATTGTCACATGCCATATTTCATAAATGCCGATGGTATAATTGTCTACCTAAAGATAATAAGTCTGAGTTAAAGAAAAAATGTCTGTGGTTTGCATACATACTAGCCATGCAGATACGCTCTGGAAAAGAGTAGCGATAGCTGTGAGCTAAAGTTACTGGAAAATTAACCACATTAAATATTTTTATGGGTTGCTATGCTAATTTCTTAATTAGACAGGGTAGATTTGTTCTTATTTACAATGGGCAGACCTGCTAAATCATAGGGGCAAGTTATGTAATATTTCTGAATGCAGTTTTATAATTCTCTAAATTATAAAATGGGAATAGTATTAATACACTTAAATTATTATGAAGATTAAATAAATTAATCCATATTCAGTGCTTAACCTAATGATGGGCTATAGTAATTTTTCAGCTAATGTTAGCAATGACCATTATGATTAGAGAGGTGACATATTCATATGATCAATGCATCCCATATTTCATGTTTATATTTAAATATCCTTATGATTGGTTTATTTGCATTTGAACCAGAGACAAATTTAAACTCACCAGTCATCTCATTTAAACACTAGTTTCTTGGACATTAAATTACTTTTCTTAGAACCAAAACTTAATAAAGAATTATAAATTTTAAAAAATATTTCTTTTCTTTCTCAAACATGGTCTTTTTCTTCTTCTAGTGCGGGGATCTATGAAATAATATGCATTTCAGACAGCTTATTTCAATGATGTTAAACTAGCCATTATTGCTTAGGGGTTTGAAAAGGGAAGGAAAATAGATTTGGCCAGATCTAGCTGTAGTTTCACATTAGTCACCAGTGGAAAAAATCACTAATTTTCTGAATGCAAAACAGGAAGATCTCGTAAGTTGAAATATTTGTAATGTTTGCAATGTTTGTAAATATTTGAAGGAGTGAGAGAAATGGAAAGGGGCATACTTATCTTTGAGACATGTACATAAAGCTAAGTTTCTAGAGATCTGTACTTATAGAGCTTTAATATTAATAGTAGGCAGTGTAATATTTCAGCTTGATTAAAGCAAATGCTGAAATAAGTCTTTAAATTGCCCAAAATGTTTCTTTGTCTTTTACTTTGTCCCTGAATGGCCAGAAATTTCATTTAATTCCTCTTTTATTCCCAAATAATCAAACTTGAATGTCTGTTCTGTTCTGATATAACTTTGGGGTCCCTATAGTTCTCTCATGAATTATGGAAATAGGAAAGAAAGTGGGAAAATAAGAAAGAAATGTGACTGTATACTTTTTCTCTATTTGGTATAAATAGTCTACCTAGTTTAAGATTTTCATGTGTACCATTATGAGATGAAGAGGCTTTCCTAGTCTCTTTAGATACAATGTGCATGAAAAAATTGGAGGGATATTGGAGAAATAAATATAAGAGAAGATATAAGATATAAATTGGAGCTTACAAAATCTTGACAAAAGCTTTTTTCCCTCTCTTTTTGACTAAGACATTGTCTGATTCCCATGGCATGGTGTATTCCAGAGACCCTATCAAAACTCCTAAAATGTTTTGAGCCTAGATGTTGTGTCTTTTTCTAACTTAAATAGAGATCCCAATTAAATAATTCTCAAACTCAAATGTATATCAAGATTTCATGATGTGCCTATTTAAAATCCAGATTTCTATGGTCCATCCTCAGAAGATTCTGATATATAAGTCTTCAGAGGGACTTAGGAATTTGCACCTTGTGAAGCACCCCATATCATTGTGATATTGGTGCTCTAGAGGTCACACTTGAAGAAACACTGCCATAGAGGTTACGGTTTCTCCCTGTTACTATCACTTACTATCACTACAATTATTGTTATTATTTGCCTACTAATAGCTGCTCTTCCAATCAACTCTCTATAATCTTCTGAATGAGAGAACATTAATAAGGAATATCCAAAGCATTTTATATATTACTGTAAATGGATTTTTGTATTTATCTTTGAATGTGAATACTTAATTTTGGCTGTGTGTCCCTCTATTCCATTGGCTGTTAGTGGGTATTCTACCAGAAAAGAATTTCATGGTCAAATAGCTGACACAGTATATGATGGTACTTTGTCTTCTTTTAGGGAGTTTCAGACACATGCCTGCACACAGAATTATGTACCTTTGTTTTAATCAGGCTTCCCAAGATTCTGACTCTGGAATTTTCCTATTAAGGGACAACTATTAATATCTTGACGAATTTCCTTGCAGAGAACTAAGCCCCATTGTGCTTTCTTGCTAAACCTGATGTCTTTTCAGTAACTCAGGCTACTACTGCTTTGGTCTAAAAGTCTTGTCATTGGCACATTTACAGCTTATATGGAGAAAGATCAGTCAGAAATGGCAGTGTCGACAGCAGCTGAGAACAAGATGTCTTCCAAACTAAATCCGATTATAGGAACTAAAAGATTTTCATATGGCTAAAGATTGTCTGTGACAAGTGCTGGTACTGTATGATGCCTTATTGGGCCCTTCTTTTTCAAAGAGTTGGAAATAAAATCAGGTAGCCTTTGTCGATTAAAAAAAAAAGAATTCAACACTTAGTGAATTAAATTAAAAATATTTAACGTCACATTTAGTGACTACTAGTGTAGCCTGGAGTATGGTCAAATAAGCTTTATAACCATATTTGGAGAAACGTTTCTTTTTCATCATAGGAACCTGGAAAACAATAGACAGAAAAATAATTGTTAATGTACACAGCGTTAGATAGAAGAATATTTTGTCAAACATCAGGAGTAATATTGTCTAGCAAGGTTGTGTCTTTTGGAGGGGAAATGTGTTAGGTTGAGAGAAGCTTTGAGAATCATCCAAATTCCTAGTTCTGATTCCTTGGATAATAAGTAAATTTCTGGTTTAGTTTTTATGTAATTCTAAAATGAAGAAAGTGTATCTTGATCATGGCATTGTAGGCATTTTTTAAAAATTTATTTTTGAGACAGAGAGAGACAGAGCATGAGCAGGGGAGGGGCAAACAGAGAGGGAGACACAGAATCTGAAGCAGGCTCCAGGCTCTGAGCTGTCAGAACAGAACTCGACGTGGGGCTTGAACCCACGAACTGTGAGATCTTGACCTGAGCTGAAGTTGGACACTTAACCAACTGAGTCACCCAGGTGCCCCAATGTATGCATTTTTGGTCAGCATAAATTCATAATTTCTATTGTAAAAGAACAAGTTAGTATTCGGTATTACATTCCAGTCTCTCAATTTATAGTAAGTTAACATTCCCTGAGTTCGATCACATCTAAGGAACTACACAATTGATTTTCCATGTAAAGAAGTTTCAACAAAACCTGGAATCACCAGGTAATAAATTCACCCTTTAAATGTTACCCTGAGAGATTTTTGATAGTCCCTTACAGTTTTTTTAATGTTTATTTATTTCCGAGAGAGAGACAGTGTGCCCAGGTGAGGGGCAGAGAAAGAGGGAGACACAGAATCTGAAGCAGGCTCTGGGCTCTGAGCTGTCTGCACAGAGCCAACACAGGGCTCGAACTCACGAACTGGGAAATCATGACCTGAGCAGAAGTCAGACACCCAATTGACTGAGCCACTCAGGCACCCCCAGTAGACCATTACAAAACACATCCCAGGAAAACCCCCATCTCTCTATTTGCTTCTTTTGAAAATGGAACATATTCAATATAAAGATTTGTATCAGAACATCAGTCTTATTTCTAATGAGGGTATTTTTGTTGTTTGGAGAAGAAAGTAAATTTAGTTTTTGCCATTTGCTGTCAGCTCCAGGTTTAGCAGGCTTTATAGAAGGGATTATTCACTTGAGAATTTATTGTTTTTTCTCATAGCTCTGGCAAAATAAAGAAATAAAAGGAAGTTACACTGAGTGAATATCTTATACTCTATTCTTAAATCAGGCAAAATAATTCCCAGTGTTCCTCACCTTGAATCACCAGGTTAAACTTGGCTCATTCACACAATTCCAACAGATATCTGTTGGGACTCAAACTGCTTAGCTCAGTCAGTGTTCACTTTAAACATTCTCTCCGCATGTCATTTCCACCCAGTGGAAAAATATGTAGTTATTATAGACAATTGTAATGTTAATTAAAGTATATATAATTCTTAATACTTCCAGCAGTGAGTTCTTTCTGTAGCAACTTCCTAAGTGAGATAAAAAGGCTTTTTCTTCTTTTCTTCTCCCTCTAATCCAACATCTGAGATAATATATAACTTAGAAGATTTTTAGTACCTGTTACAAAGATATTAACCCTTCAGGTTTTACAGGAATTTGTGAATTCTCCTCACCTATAACTACAGAACAATCTCAAAGCTGTCTTTATCTTCTTGCATTTCAATTGAAAGACTACTTCATAGCTCTTCAAATATACTTAGTCTCTTTTTTGCCAATACCTTTTATTCTGTTTCCTGGTTATTTTTAAATTTTACATATTTTCAAGTTATCTCTACACCCAACATGGGGCTCGAACCCACAACCCCAAGATCAGTCACAAGCTCCACTGACGGAGTCAGCCAGGCACCCCTGGTTTTATTTTTTTAAAGAGAAATATGTGCCTAATGAGTTTCCTGATTGGGAAATGAGGCTGTTCTTCTTATTTCTCTTAGCTGAGTCAATGGTAAATTAATCGGTGCTATTAACACTGAGATATGTGTATAGAGCAACTTAAATGAACCATTGTCCTGTAGATTTGCTCTAATAATAGAATCAGAAAAGCTTTATAGCTATTCCAAAAGGCAGAAGTCTCTCGACCTCCTCCCACTCCCCACCTGTTCTCTGGAAGGATAACTTATACCTTATTTCATGTCAAAATGCAAATTCATTGCTTTCTTTTACCAACTTATAAGCAACTACATTTAGGTGGAATGAAGATTAATGTTTGAGTCAACACCTATTTACATAAGTCTTCAAAAACATATTAAGACAAAAATTTATAATCAGATAACCTGCTTGTCAAAAATGTTTACTTTGCCATAAGATAAAACACCTGGGATACTTTGCCAATTGATAATTTTCAAAAATAGTTTTTTCTTAGTATCTAATTTAACACGCCCTCGTTATTACTGTATGAAATCACTACCCTTTTAAGAAATGCAGGGATATTTAAAAATCAATGGGTAGACCACACAAATAATTCATGATTCACTTTGAAATGACTCAGGGGACTATCTCTTCAGTTAGCTTTCATATGTATTTTGATATGTAATTATTTAGTACTTACATTAGGCCAAGTCCTGGGTATGGAGGTATGCACTAGAGACATATAAATGGATCATGGTCAAATGGGTTTTAAAAACTACCAGAGGAGTCAGAAAATCACACAATGATTTATACCGTTTCTAATTATAAGGTTCTTGGGAAGAAGAGTGTGTTCTTCTGTAAAAACTGACAAAGAAGGATATGATTAGAAAATGGTACATAAGGAATAAATGACCTGTAAGACTTAGAGCTCAGGGAGAGGTCCAGGCATGTGGAATCTTTATTCCTTGTTTATTAATAATTCTAGAGCAAATCCTAAAACCCTATAATAGGGTTTTAAGCATCGGCACAATGCAATTCTGCCAGATTTACTTATTTCTCCCCACATATTGTTATGGAAAAATTTCAAATATCCAGAAAAGTTAAAATTATTGTGCAGTAAACTCCCAAATATCCACCATTTTGATCTTTAACTGTAAATATTTCACTATATTTACCCTAACCCTCTCCTCTATTCATTCATTTAGCTATCTACTGATCTACTTTATCTTTTGAGGCTTTTTAAAAGTTGAAGTATAATTTATAAATAGAAAATTTTACTGTTTTTAGTATACATTTCTATGAATTTTGACAAAGCATGGTATCTTGTTGCCACCACAATCAATTTAGTTTCATTTTTAAGGCATTTCAAAGTTTTTTTGAGACATCAATAGATCTCACCCTTACGTACATCAGTATGCACATGGTTGTACATGCACAGATAGACCACAGGGAGCTAAGCAGCATCACTAAGTGGAGAACAGGGCCATCACATCAAGTCCCACCCACCTGCCTCCTTCATGCACACCCCCCAGAAGACAAGTGCTTTGTCTACTCACTCCAGTGTGCTTCAAAGTTTCAATTCTAGGAGAAACTGGATGTAACTTCATTCAGGTGTCATTCTGTTTGCTTATTCATTTGTTCATTTTCCTTGCTTCAGTTTTTGCTTACATTGTTTTCTTTTTTCTTTGTTTTCTTTCTCTTTCTTGGCTACAGAAAGAGCAAATTTATTTAAGTTTTATTTATTTATTTTCCTTTATTTTCTTTTATCCCATTTCATTATTTTAAAACTTTTTGTTATTTTTATCTTTTTTAAAACTTTTATTTTTCCTTTCTTTTTTCCCTTTTCTATCAAGCTTCTTCAAGCAGATGGAAATACACCCAGGATCTAGCTTCCTCAATTTGATTTTTTGGTTTTGCTTTGTTTTTAATTTTTTAACCTTTATTTTCTTAATTTTTTTCTCCTCCAAAATGACAAGGTAGAAGAATTTATCCCAAAAGAAACAACAGGAAGAAATGATGGACAGGGATTATTTCAACACAGATATAAGTAAGATGTTAGAATTAGATTTTAAAACCATAATTAAAGAATACTAGCTGGGGTTGAAAAAAAGCATAGAAGACACCAGAAAATCACTTTCTGCAGAGATAAAAGAACTAACATCTAGTCAGGTTGAAATTAAAAATATTATAACTGAGATACAATCTTGAATGGCTGCTGTGATGGCAAGGATGGATGGAACAGAGCAGTGAATCAGTGATACAGAAGATAAAATTATGTAAAACAATGAAGCAGAAAAAAAAAAAAGAAGCAAAGGCAAAGATCAAAGAGAGAGAGAGAAACACAGGCAAAAGATCACAATACAAGACTTAGAGAACTCAGCAACTTATTAAAGAGCAATAACATTCATATTATAGGAATCCCAGGAGACAAAGTGAGAGGAAAAGGGGAAGAAAGTTTATGTGAGAAAATTATAACTGAAAAGTTTCCTAATCTGGGGAAGGACACAGACATCAAAATTCAAGAAGCACAGAGAACTCCCATTAGATTCAACAAAAATAGACTATCACCAAGGCATATCATAGTCAAATTTGCAAAATACACAAACAAGAAAAGAATCATGAAAGCAGCAATGGAAAAAATGTCCTTAACCTATAAGAGAAGACAGATCAGGTTTGCAGAACATATGTCCACAGAAATTTGGAAGGCCAGACAAGAGTGGCAGGATATATTCAACGTGCTGAATTGGAAAAATATGCAGCCAAAAATTATTTATCCAACAAGGCTGTCATTCAGAATAAAAGGAGAGATAAAGAGTTTTTTAGACAAAAAAAAAAACCAAAAAACAAAAAACTAAGAGTTTGTGACCACTAATCCAGCACTGCAAGAAATTTTAAGGTGGGGTCTTTTTTAAATGTTTACTTTTGAGAGAAAGAGAGAGAGCAAGGGAGCAGGGTGGGGCAGAGAGAGAGAGAGGGAGAAAGAGAATCTGAAGCAGGCTCTGTGCTGTCTGATGCAGGAATCAAACTCACGAATGGTGAGATCATGACCCGAGCCAAAGTTGAATGTTCAACCAACAGAGCTACCCAGGCACCCCTAAGGTGGACTCTTTGAGTGGAAAAACAAACAAAAAGAGCAAAAGAAACAAAGACTAGAAAAGATCAGAGAACATCACCAGAAACACTACCTCTATAGGCAACATAATGGTACCAAATTCATATCTTCCAATAATTATTCTAAATGTAAATGAACTAAATGCACAATCAAAAGACAGAGAGAATCAGAATGAGTAAACAAAAGAAAAAAAAAAAACAAGACCCATCTGTATGCTGCCTACAAGAGATTCATTTCAGACCTGAAGAAACCTGCAGATTGCTATTAGTTGTTTATTCAAAGGATAACAGGTGTGCTGTTTTGAAGGGGCAAAGGCACCCCAATGTTTATAGCAATGGTGTAGACAATAGCCAAAGTATGGAAAGGCTCCAAATGTTCATAGAGAGCTGAATGGATAAAAAATATCTGTGTGTATATATATATATGGAGTATTATTCAGCAATCAAAAAGAATGAAATCTTGCCATTTGTAACAAGGCAGATGGAACTACAGTGTATTATGCTAAGTGAAATTATTCAGACAAAGACATATATCATATAACTTCACTCATATGTGGAATTTAATATACAAAACAGATGAACATAAGGGAAGGGGAGTAAAAATAATATAAAAGCAGGAAGGGGGCAAAACATAAGAGACTCTTAAATATAGAGAACAAACTGAGGGTTGCTGGAGAGATTGTGTGTGGGGGCAATGGCTAAATGGGCAAGGGGCATTAAGGAGGACACTTGTTGGGATGAACTCTGGGTGTTATATGTAGGGAAGAATCACTGGATCATGTTCCTGAAATCATTATTTAACTACATGTTAACTAACTTGGATGTGAATTTAAAAATAGAGGACTGGGAAGGCAAAAAAAAAAAAAAAAAAAAAGACACCTTCAGATTGAAAGTATGGGGACAGAGAACCATTTATCATGTAACGGACATCAAAGGAAAGCCAGAGTAGCCATACTTATATCAGACAAACTAGATCTTAAAACAAAGACTGTAACAAGAGACAAAAAAGGGTATTATATCATAATTAAGGGGTCTTCTACCTCCTATAAGATGTAACAATTCTAAATATTTATGCCCCAACATGACACACCCAAATATATAAACCAATTAATCACAAATATCTTTATGAGTTTCTTTAAACTCAATGATAATAATACCATAACAGTAGGGAACTTTAACACACCATTTATAGGAATGGACAGATAAAGCAGAAAATCAGCAAGCAAACAATGGCTTTGAATGACACACTGGACCAGATTAACTTAAAAGGTATATTCAGAACATTTTACCCTAAAACAGCAGGATATACATCTTCTAGGGTGCCTTTGGAACATTCTCCAAAATAGATCACATTCTGGGTCACAAAGCAGCCATCAACAAGTACAAAAAGATCTGTAGCATGCATATTGTTTAATTCAGGTTCAAGATTTATTTGAGACTATTTATATTTCTTAGGGTAAAATGTCCATACTGTGAAATATCCAGGTGATATCCTTTCTGTGAGAATTGACAAATGCATAAATCTAAACTGCAACCCTAAACCCATATCAAAGGATCTTAGATGTTCTCATCACAAGAAAAGAATAGCAACTATATAGCTGATGGATATTAACTAGACTTATAGAGGTGATCATTTTTCAGTATATACAAATATCCAATCATTACTCTGTATACCTGAATCTAGTATAATGTTATATGTGAAATATCAATAAAAAAAGATGTAGTACATTTCTATCATTCAGAAAATTGTTGTATGCTCCTTTGCAGTCAATTCCTGTTCTCATTCTCCCTTCTCATTGGCAGCTAGCATTCTGATTTTTATTTTTTACCATGGATTAGTCCTGCCTATTTTGAAATTTCAGATAAGTAGAATCCAATAATATGCTCCATGGAAGGCTTCTTTCAGGTAGCATAACATTTATGAGATTCAGACATACTGAACTCATCAGTTTTGTTTTGTTTTGTTTTTTTAACTTTTGAGTAGTATTTTGTTATATAAATATATGACAGTTTCCTGAACTGTTTCCAATTTTAACTATTTTTTTTTTAATATTTTTATTTATTTGTAGGAGAGAGAGAGAGACAGCATGAGCAGGGGAGGGTCAGAGAGAGAGGGAGTCACAGACTGAAACAGGCTCCAGGCTCCGAGCTGGCAGTCAGCCCAGAGCCCAACCCGGGGCCCGAACCCACGAACTGCGAGATCATGACCTAAGCGAAAGTCGGACGCTTAACCGACTAAGCCACCCAGGCGCCCCTCAATTTTAACTATTATAAATAAAGTTACCATGGACATTCTTATACAAAGATTTTGGTAAAATATACATTTTTCATTACTCTTTTTTTTCTCAGTTCCATCCATGTTGCTGCAAATGGCATGCTTTTATTCTTTCTCATTGCCAAGTAGTATTCCATTTATATATAAAACACATCTTTTTTTTTTTTTTTTACAAATAGTTTATTGTCAAGTTGGTTTCCATATAACACCCAGTGCATTTTTCATTTACTCTTAAGTGAATATCTAGGATTGGAATTTCTTGGTTATGGAGGTAATATATGCTTCACTTTATTTATTTATTTTTAAATCTAAAGCTTACTCCAAAGGGATTGTATTGTAAGCTAGTTTTTTAAAATTTATTTATTTTGAGAAATAGATGGGTGGGGGAGAGAGTGGGAGAGAATCCCAAGAAGGCTCCATGCTGTCAGGATGCCGTCAATACAGACCCAGTTGTGGGGCTCAATCCCACAAATGTTGAGCTTATGATTTGAGCTGAGATCATGACCTGAGCCAAAATCAAGTCAGATGTTCAACTGACTAAGCCATCCAACACCCTCATAAATTTAATAGTTTGTAGGGTGATGCTGCCTATAGGATAGAGAATGTCCTGGAGATAGGTAAAAGTAGATAAGGGAAGACAAATGCAATGTTTGGGCATAATAGGGGCTAGTGAAATAGATAAGAATGAATATAAGATGTATTTAGGAGATAGAATCAACAAGGCTTGGTAGTAGACAGGATTTAGGAGGAAGGAGATGGATCAAGCATGAACAAAATGTTGATTTACCAAGATGGAGAATTTTAATGGGGTGCCAAGTTTAGAGGACAAGTCCTGAGCTACATTTTAAACACGTGCACTTTGATGTGCCCATCTTCTCACTTGGAATAATGATTAGCTGATTTGTGTCAATTTATACATTGTCAGAACCAGAAAAAAAAGTGAAGTGTAGCCCATTTTGCTAAGTCCAAATGGACTTGTATTTTCCAAATCTGCCCTTCCCTTGAACTAAAATACTAAATAACAGATCCTCACAATTTACCCAAAAAAGGGAACACATATTTCTATTATCTCTTAATGTTTAAAGCTATCCTATTAAAAATATAATCTATTAAATTATATTTATTTCAATACCTTAGAATGTATGACTTGCTTGAAAAATATAAGAGCACATTCACTGGACAAGGAGATGATTTATTACATAAGATCTAATTAGGATAAATGAGGGCCATGATATGGTACAATATTTTCACAGATGGTTGAAATCACTTTGGGAAAAGCTTCGATTCAAGTTCATCTATATAAGCTGCTTAGAATAATTTACATGGGGTTCAAAATAAATAAGTTTATTAGCAGTTTAAAGCATTAAGCATAAAAAATACAAAAACTTAATTGTTTAAGTTATTGCAGAACTAAAATTCCTTAACCAATAATGTCAAATAAATTTAGTCTTTAAGGAGACTTTTAAAGGTCTTTGTAATTTGTGTTTTACTAAAAAATAATGACTACCTAATTTTAAAGAGAATTCCAATAGAAGTGGTTTTAGGTATGATCTTAGCCAGAACACACTCTTCCAATTTAGGTATCTTTGATATAAGATAATGATGTTTCAATAATTATGTCAGACTATATAAGAACAAAAATGATAAACAGATATGCTACATATAAAAAAGGGATCTTTTTTGAATCACTATTGAATCACTAAATATGATTTTATTACTCACAGTTTTCTAAATGTTAAAAAAAACAACTCAAAATCTGCATTAGAAGTTCCTAATCTCATGTTATACCACCTCACATAGTTATGTAACATAATAGGAGTCGTCATTAAAATGTAATTAAAGATTCACTATTCATGCCAAGCTGTCAACAAGCCTCATTTTGCTTAATTATCTACAGATTTTCTGGACCACCTGTTTTCAAGAGGGCTTTTCATTTTGAGGAGGTCAATAAAAGGAAAAGAAAAGGAAGATTTTGCCAACCTCTTTGACTATGATCCATTTGTTCCTGAGTGAAGAGTGACTCTAACTGTCCTTAATGGTTGGTATTTCACTCTGATATAGTGATCCTATGCTTTTAACAGACATTTGCAAAGTCTGGCTCTAAGATAGAAAACAAGAACTATTAAGTTTTTATTATTTTTTTACAAGGGCATTAATTCAATTTATCAGTAAATAAATTTATATTTAAACACAAAATGAATATTCTTTTGAAAAATGGAAACAAATAGATGCCAAGTAACTGGGTGACGATTCCTTAGTTTCCTAGGGTGCATTGGCATTAATCACTAGTTAAAGTTGAAAACGTGAAGTTTAAAGTGTCTTTTTCTGTCTATCCTTCTCTCTTCATTAGCATATTTTTATTGAAAAAGAGCTATTTAAATAAATATGACTTAAATACTGTAAAACCAGATACTTGGTAGTAGTGAATGTGGTGATTTTTTTTTTTGTCCCATCAAAGGCTCCTATCCTATACTTCTCTCTGAAAATTACATGAAGTTTTTACTCAGTAGGACACATTGTTTCCTAGCTGCTATTACTAAATGAAGAAACGTGAATTTTGATTAGAAAGATTATATTAGTTTCCTATGATCTATATCAACATAAGTAAAATAATGCTTAAAATTAAAGAATATTAAATTGAGTATTTATAAGAATTGACAATGAGAGAAGATCCTTGACTTACATAAAAAAATAATCTGTAGTGGCTGCACAGTCAGCATTTTGTTTTTGGTTTTGTTTTCCAAAACACTTGGAGATTCATTGGCATTTAAAAAATAAGTACTTACAAACTTGTTAAATCACATATTGTAGTTTTCTTTTACATCTTGAACAAGGGCATTTGTAATGGAGATGCAAAGTAGGACAGTGGTTAAGAGCCAGGCTTTAGTGCCAAACTGCTGTGTGGGTTTGATTCCCAGCATTACTATTTTCTAAAAATGACCTTGGGCAAGTTACTTAATCTTAATCTTTAAGAATAAAGAAAAGATCAGTCCCAAATGCTTAACAGTGTTATGAAGATTAAACACACAAAAGTGGCTGTTTCAAGGAAGAAATGAAATCTTGGCAAGAGATGAAACTCCATGACAACACAGATCCTGGCCACAGGTTACAGCACTTGATTTCATCATGGACATGTGTGGTGAGTAGGAAAGGATTACCTCCTCAGCCTTCTTATCTGGAAATATTTTTCTTGGGCCACATATTAATAAAAATGGCACATTCAGGCAGGGAAAATGGAGCTCAGCTTGAGACCAATGGAGGGCTGGGGATAAAGTCTGAAAATGGAGTTGAAGGTGTATGGCCTCCTGGGTATAAGAATCTCCCCAGAAGAAAGCAGATTTGCTGGTATGGCAAGTGAGCATATGGGTTAATGGGCCCATTGGACCAACGGGTCAACCTCACAAAATGAAGGCTATTTTAACATTATCTACTATATACAAAGCACCCTGCTGAGCACTGGTGAGACAAAGCAGAATATGCTAAAGGACCAGTAGTTACCCTGTAGGGGAAGGGATAGACATACACACATAATTATAATACAATTTTGTAAATGTTAACATACAAATCTGCCAAAATATCTTCAGAGGGTTCCATTAGAATTTATATCATGGGGGGTGCCTGGGTGGCTTAATCTACTAAGCATTTGACTTCAGTTTAGGTCATGGTCTTGTGGTTTGTGGGTTCAAGCCCTGTGTTGGGCTCTCTGCTGACAGCTCAGAACCTGGAGCCTACTTCAGATTCTGTCTCTTTCTTTCTCTCTGCCCCTTCCTGCTTTTGTGCTCTCTCTCTCTCTCTCCTCTCTGTTAAAAAAAACAAAAACAAAAACAAAAAACTTAAAAAATAACCAATTTGTATCATGGATGATACATTCAATTTACATATCTTTTCCTCTATGCTTTATTATTGAGAAAAATGATGCCTTTAAAGAAAAATAGTTAAAATATCTGACTAACAATACATGTGGTGTTTAATTTTAGATGTCCAGACATTTCTATGTGGGGAGCAAGACAACCTTAACATTCCCCTCAACTTGACAAAAGTTTACCTAGTTTCCTTCCTGACTCTAGGCCCTGACTTTCTTTTCTTAGAGCATTTACTTTAGAAAACTTGTCATTGTGAATCCTTTCTCTATCCCTTTAAGATATAAATCTTTTTAAAAATGTCTTGCCACTTATACAAGCCAGAAATGTCTTTTTCAAAGACCTGGGAGACGTCCTTTAAATAAAATCAAGGAAGATAACACTCCTATCTTCTAGGTAGAACCCTACCAAGGGAGGAGAAAGTTTACTTTTCCTTGGGGTAAAGCTACTTAGGAAATACAGATGGTTTATGGTTCCCTCACCTCAAATCCTAAAAACTCTGCCCCTTTTGTCTCAGAGAACATGGGTATCCACATTTGGTCTGTGCTTCCTCCTCCATCAACTTCTGTTTGCTCATTTTGTCCAATTTCATTTTTAACAGTGACCAACATATTTTGTCAATGTTTCTTTCAGAATTTCTTAAATTTCACCATACTTAATTTACCTATCTTTTGGATCATGTCCTATGTGATCCTACTTCCTCTTTTTTTGGGTGAAGAATTTCTCTCTACTGGAAAAGATCCATCTTTCCATGTGTGCTCTGAATTCTATCCTCTTGCTTTTTTAAGAACTTGGCTGGTTAGTCTTTCATCCTCTTTCTGGCAACTCTGATGCTACTCTGTCGACTAGAGTTTTACAAACAGCCTATATATGTGCTTAGGATCTTCTGCTTTTAAAATAAAACCCTGTCTTGATTCCCCCTGTAAGGCCACAAGTCTAAACGTCTAAACCAAACTGACTCCGTGACAGGCTTTAAGTTTCCCCTCTAAACTAGAAGGCCTGAGTTTTGGCTTCCCTGAAACTATCAGATAGTTACACATTGCCCAAGGCAGGAGTAACCACCCTTGCAACACCCAATCAAGAAAGGCCAGTGACCACCCTCCACATTGTTAAGGGAGAGTCCTGGAGATAGAAACTATAGATAGGACCCTGTTACCTAATGTTAAAGTTAACCTGTTAGTCACTGAACAAGATCCTAGGCTCGCTCTGTGATTGGTTGAATTTAAAGGCACTCTAAATGTTGTAATTGGATCCTGCCAAAAGTAACGAATACTCTAGACAATGTGTATGGTCGTGTTTGACAACCCGCTGTCAATGATGTTGAATAATTATGATTGGATCACTGTTCCCATGTCACAACTTCTGTAACTCCCCCATCACAAACCCCATAAAAACCCTACTCTGCCCTTGTTCGGGGCTCTCGGCATGGATCCACGCGCTGGTGAAGTCTGTGAGCCCGAGCTCGAGCCCGTAATAAAGCCCTTTGCCTTTGCATGAGTGACTCAGTCTCCCTGATGGTCTCTGGTTGGTGAGGATACTGCGATCTGGGTATAACACCCCTATTGTTTTCTTGTTTCATATTCACAGAACAAACTTCTCAAGAACTGTCTACACAGTGAATCCATTTATTGACCTCCCATTCACTTCTCAAACCCACTTATAACTGGCTTCTGCTATCTGTCCACTGATATTGCTGTTGTCAAGATCATCAGTGATCTCCTGCATATAAAATGCAATGGAAACTTATCAATAGCTTTTGACACAGTTGAGAAAATTTTCCATCCAAAGATGGAAGGTCCTTCTCTAATTTAAATTCTACCTTAAAGATCACATTCATTGCCATGCCTGCAAATACTATTTCATATCTGTAATCCCACACTCTCTTTTGGACTCGCTGTCAATATAATCTCTTATTAACCAAACAGTTCCATTTAGATGTGTTACAAATATCTTAAATGTAAGTGATCCAGAATCAAACTTTTTATTTCTACCTTTAACCCCTTCTCCAAATATTTTTCTCTCAAGTCTATTCTTTTCCAAGAATGACAATATCATTTCCATCGTTTCTCAAGCTAGGAGCTTGGGGTTCATTCTCAATTATTCCCACATAATAATTCACAATACTTGTTAATTAATACCTACAAAGTATATTTCAAATCTATCTACCTTTGTCCATATCTATGACTGAATTCTAGTGTAAGCAATCATTTCTCACCCATTTTTCCTCACTGCCAACTTCTAATAATTAATTTCCACATAGTGATCACACTGATATTTTAAAAATAAATTTGACCATTTTATTTCTCCACTTTAAATTTTTCAGTGGCTCTCCCTTGTATTTAGAATAGATCATGCACTCCTATAGAGGCCTACAAAGCACACATTGCTCCCCACCACTAATTTTCCAATTTCATTTCTCATTTTTTTCCTATTTCCCTGTTTTGGCCATGTATCAGCTGTACTGTTCTCTGCTCTTTTAGTTCCTAAACTCACCCCCAGAACCTTTACACCTGCTCCTATTCAGATCCCTCCTCCTCACTCCCCTCTTCAGTGCACCATTAGAAGCTATACATATCTCTAAATAGTTGTCTCAGTTATATCTAAACTAGTTCTCCCTATACTTACTCTCATAGAAAACTGGTCATTTTCTTTACATCATGTATCATGATTTGTGATCATTTTCTTTGTCTGTGTTTTGTTTGCTGCATGTCTAGCTTACAAAACTGAATTTCCATGAGGTTTGGGACTGTGTCTGCCTTGTTAAATAGTGTATTCTATCATGCTGCCCAACGCCTTGAAGATACTCAAAACAATTATTGACGGAATACTATTTCTGTGAGAAATCCCTTTATGGCTCTGTTGTGTGGATGAATTTTACATATATGTGTGTAACTGACATGGACTCATACGAAGAGGCTACAACCATTGGTTCGGAATGTTCTTGCTAGCTCTTTGATTTTTAAAATTAGAAGTCACTGTAAGGCAAGGAATGCCTTTTTCTAAAGTACTTTCTGCTTTGAGTGCTCTTTAAAAATTGTGCCTAACCAAGTTCTATTAAAAGTATTTGTAAAATTACCCTGACTGAATACAAGCAGGCAAGGATTAGGCTGAAAATTTGGCTGCTGTCCTGCAGCAATAATATTTTTACTGTGTACCTGAGATTACACGGGATGCACATTCATGGTCACAGCTCTTCAGCGCTGTTCTGTGGCACTACTGAGATTATAAACAATAAAGAGACCAGAATCATAGCTTCCCCTGAAAGGAACAGGAAACTACTCAGTCAGCACAACTCTTGGAAATTGTTCCCCTGGAGAAAGCAGATGCTGAGTAACACAAATTAGTCATTAGAAGGGATTTATTGTGAAACACATATATGAGTGTGTTTACATACACTTAAATGTCCAAACAAACATAACCCCCCTAAATACCTGAGTTAGGTCTGAAATAAATTTTGTTAGGTATTTAACATTGTGACATTCTATGATTGAGCTATCAGCTTCAGGAAAATTATTATTATTATTATTATTTCTAAGATGAGTTATTCTTTTATCTCTCATGTGGCTGAAATGGAGTGGTTATCTATGATCGTTCACAGGAATGAATAGGTTCTGAGCAACAATAATTAACACATTAGGTTAAGAAAAATCAAGTATTATTATTTTGATTTGAATGTTTATTCCCATTTTTTATTGTATGGCTTGGTGAGCATATATGATCTGACGGTGAGAAATTTGTATGCAACTGGTTTTATGTTTGCTTCTCAAAATAAGTATTACCTTCAGATTAGTTTTTAATCCTCAGCTGGTCTGCAATGAATTCTATAAACTCAGAATAAATAAATGTCTTGTTTTGCTTAAAGCTTTTCTTAAAGTGTAGGTCTGAGTTCGGTGTTCATTTCTCTGTGTCTCATGATTTAGATATGTATACTTTAGGGGCGCCTGGGTGGCTTAGTTGGTTAAGCGTCCTACTTTCGCTCAGGTCATGATCTCGCGGGTCGTGGGTTCGAGCCCTGCGTCGGGCTCTGTGCTGACTGCCGGCTCAGAGCATGGAGCCTGTTTTAGTCTGTGACTCCCTCTCTCTCTGACCCTCCCCTGCTCATGCTGTCTCTCTCTCTCTTAGAAATAAATAAAAATATATTTTAAAAAAGATATGTATACTTTATTGTTATGTTTAGTCCTTCATTTGTTGTACAAGACCAAAAGCACCAAAAGCAACTTTTACTTGTAGGTCTTAGTGCATAAAACCAATGTTAAATGAAATTTTAATCGTGGTTAAGTAATATTTCCATAAAGAAGATTTTTACTTTTAAAAATTCATTGTATGCAATATTTCTAATTGCAAAAGCATTTCTAATTGCAGTTATATTAATATATAAGGTTAAGAGACCAAAACTGGGAAAATTTCTCATCATGTAAAGGAGTGATTTATCTGAAAATCAACAAAGTTTAGAAAATTTTTGAAACATAAGCAATGAAATATAAAATAATAAATATACAATAAATATACACATTATACTTATATATTATACTGGTAACAAGACTGGTAATTTTTTTAATAATAGAAATAAATGCTAGGGAGAATATAGAGAAAGAGCTGTTACTACACTCTGTTGATAGAAGTATGGATTTTCAAAACCATTTTTAAAAGTAACTAAGAATTATATAATAAAAATTCATCAGTGACAAGCACAAAGATATTCATAGTTTTCACTGTAGTAAATCCTACTTAATGGGGGAAAAAACTTAAAAAAGCCAAAATAAGACTTCAGATGCTCTAAAGTAGAGTTTGCATCACTTTAGTATTATGTTTTCAAATAATTTTAATGACAGGAAATACTCATAAGTTAAAGTTATTTTAATAGGAGCCATATACAATTGTGCGTGTGTGTGTGTGTGTGTGTGTGTATTGCTACAGTTTTTTAAAAATTATTATATTAAAAAGAAAACCTTCTGGTTCAAAATTGCAGAATGATTTTTTTTTTCATTTATCACCGCTCCACTAGAGCAATTTTTAAATGGAAGTAAAGGAAATAAAATAAAATAAGATATAAATTCAAAAGACAAAGGAAACAAAAGAAGGAATGAAAAATGAAAAATACTGGGAGATAGAGAGGAGTTGGTCAAAACTGAACTTTTGGCAAAATGGCAGACAAATTTCTTAGAGACACCTCTCTGTAACGGAACAATTAGGCTCTTGATATGATATAGAATATTTCAATGGATTGCTGAATTTCTTCAAGGAAAACTATCCACCCCTCTTGAGAAAACAAACTAAAAAGAGCACACACACACACACACACACACACACACACACTCTAATCAATGATCTAGAGTTGAGGTTGGGAGCAATGAGTAGATTAGCAAGCAAGGTTCTATGAGGTTGGGAGCTGCTATTAACACTAGATGCCGGGCCTTGGGCAATGGTGAAATCATTGAACAAATATTTTCATCGCATTTTGAGTAGCTGTACATTTGGGGAGCTGTATACTCATACCAAATTGGTGGCATTCCCTTTCTGTCAGAAGCAAAAATGAAACAAAACAAAACAGAAAAAAAAGAAGCTCAGTTTAAGATTAAGACTACTGGGACACCTGGCTGGCTCAGTTGGTGGCACATGTGACTCTTGGTCTTGGGATGGTGAGTTTGAGCCCCACATTGGGCATATAAATCATTTTAAAAAGTAAATAAACTTAAAAAAAAGATTTCTTATAGCTCAGATCATCCAATAAACTCATAATTAAAAACTGCCAACCACATGAAGAGACAACCCACCACAAGTAGAGTCAGAAGAGGAATATTAAATAACAGATTTACACTCATGCACTACATATATTGAAGTTAACAGTTATAGAATATAGAACAAAAAGTAAAAACTGTTTACATAAGCAAAAGATGAAATCACATAGAAGAAAATCAGGTATATTCAAGCAGTTCTAAGATCACTAAATGAATCTCTAGAAATGCAAAACACTATTGTTGATAGTACAAATCTAAAGAATAGGTTAGAAAGTATTTAATTCAGTTAAAGAGGGAATTCATGATCAGAAGACATATTTGAATAAATTAACCAGAATTTGCAATTTAGAGAAATAAAGTTATGAGAAGCACTGAAGAGAAAGTAAAACATAAAGAATCCAATGAGAGGTCTAACAGACCTTTAATAGGAACAGACAGAATAGTTTTCAGTTCTGACTGAAAGGACTAAGCCCACAATATCCTGTGTTTTCCACTAATCATAGTGAAAAACTCTGGATAAACTACAGAAAGCCAGTATGTGAAGGCTCTGAAAAATAAACAAAATCAGGAAGATTGGAAAGGGAAATCCAAAGTCAGAGAAGCAACCCACATGAACACAATCCTCCATTTTCTATTTCTAATTTCCTCATGGCTCTGCCTAAAGGTGGGCATAGACACAGAACTTAAAACAATATAAATTTATCTCACTGTTCTGTAAAACAAATCTTGGAATGATGGGGTGGGATTCTCCTCTCTGGTTTTCACTGGCCTAAAATCAATGTGCTAGCCAGTGTGGGCTTTTATCATGAGGCTCTGAAGTAGAATCCTCCTATTGCTTTATTTCAGACTTCCTCTTCTGCTGTTAAGGGCTGATGTGATTTCATGGGCCCATCTAAATAATTCAAAATAGCATACCCATTTAAGGTCAAATAATTAGTAACCTTAATTACTCTCACAGTTTCCAGCGATCAGAGCACAGGATCTTTGGGAAGCCATTTTAGAATTCAGTTGATCACACTTCATAGAACTATTTCAAGATGATTCTTCTTCTATTCTCTGAGTTTGTATAAGGTTATAATTAGCTATTTCTTAATATTTGATATAGCTCACCTGTAATATATTCCTGCTCCCATGTTTGCTAAGTGGAAAGGCTTTAAACTATTAAGTTTCATTAAAGTAAATAGGTTAATTGAAAGTTCCTATTTCTTTTTGAATAATTTTGGGAACTTATATTTTTCAAGCAATGTATGCATTTCTTCTAACTTCTAATTATTTTGTACAAGTATTTTATTATATAATTGAATTATCTTTCAATATCTGTTATTACATTATTCATTAGTAGTAGATTATTCTATTTATTCTATTCATTATTAACACATTATATGGTTTAAGATATTTATCTTTTCCTCATCCATTTTGAGATACTTTTCAATTTTATTAATCATCTTGAACCATTACCTATTAGCTTTTACACTTACCTTCTTTTCAGAATTAGTTACTATATTTATCTTTATTATTTCCTTTTTTCTATTTGGTCTTATTCTGCTGCTGTTTTTCTAACTTCTCAAGTTGAATTTAAGATTAAACATTTTTTCAGTCACATTTAAAAAATATAATGTCCTTGATGTATATTTTCCAGCTTTTGAATATAGAAAGGATAGGTAGCTATTAGATAAAAGTTGAATGTGTTGTTTAAATATTTCTATCTTTGCTGATATTTGTAAAAATAGATTTATCATGTTTCTTTTTTAATTTTTTAAATGTTTATTTATTATTGAGAGACAGAGAGAGACATGTGAGGGGCAGAGAGAAGTAGAGACACAGAATCTGAAGCAGGCTCCTGAGCTGTCAGCACAGACCCTGATGTGGTGCTGGAACTCATGAACTGTGAGATCATGACCTGAGTCAAAGTCAGACGCTTAACACACTGAGCCACCCAGGTGCCCCTGAATGTCTTTGTCCTTTATGAGTATAGATAATAAGGCTGTAATTAAATACACACACACACACACACACACACACACACACACACACACACACACGCACACACACACACACACACATTTGTTAATGGTCTTATTTCTTCCAGCTTTGGAAAAAATTATTTCACAAAATTAAGAAATAAAATAAAAATTTCAGATATGTATCTGATATTTCATATATTTATCCACTTTCTAAGAAATATTCCCTGATCTGTGATCAGATTTTATAACTGTTAGAAAAGGGGCATGTGCTCAATGAATGTTCTCATCCACTTAAAGTCATTATCGTAACTAATTTATCATTTTCCTTCACAAAGATAATCTGATTAAAGTTATTTTGGGGCGCCTGGGTGGCTTAGTCGGTTAAGCGTCCGACTTTCTCTTGGGTCATGATCTCACGGGTCGTGGGTTCGAGCCCCGCGTCGGGCTCTGTGCTGACTGCCAGCTCAGAGCCTGGAGCCTGTTTCAGAGTCTGTCACTCCCTCTCTCTCTGATCCTCCCCTGCTCACGCTGTCTCTCTCTCTCCTAGAAATAAATAAAACACTTAAAAAATTCATAAAAAAAAATAAAGTTATTTATAGCACTGTTGTGATTTTCTAGTTGACACTGGCACATTCTGAAATCATGGATACTCATGTGTGGATGCTATTCTTTGTGGTCCTGATCTTTTACATACTGAAGCTAATCCAGAGCTGGATTTTGAGGGAAATCTTGGTTTTGATGTTAATGTCATGATGGCTGGGTAAAAATAAATTTGAAATTTACCTTTTCTCATCATTCTTTGGGACAGTTTAAGTGGCATTTCTGTTTTCTAAAGGATCAATATGGTCTACCTGGTTAGTCCATTCTAGGGGATATAACTTCCAAAGATATGTGATTGATTCAATAACCCCTGGGCTACTTAAAGTTTCTAACCACTTAGAGTTGAATTTGGGTCATTTATATTTTCTGGAAAAATTATCATTCCACCTGGACTGCAATGGTTATGTACAATTTTTGTAGAATTACTAAAGTGTTGTCATAATATTTTGAATACTTTATAAATAGGTGGTTATTTCCTTATTATTATTGTTTTTAAAGTTAACACACTTTATTTTTTGAGCAGTTTTAGGCTGACAGAAAAAATTGAGCATATACAGTTTCCAAATTTCCTTCCCCCAAACAGATTCCCTACTATTAAGATCTTAAAATAATATGCTACATTTGATAGAGCTAATGAACCAATATTAATACATTATTATTAGCCAAAGTCCATAGTTTACATTATGTTCACACTTGTGTTGTACATTCTACTGATTTTGACAAACACAGAGGTGTCTCTGTATGTGATTTCTTCTTTTGCATTATCATATTAGCTAGAGGTCAATTTATTTTATGAGTTTATATAATAAACTGCCTTCTATTTTATTTGTTAGTTCTACCACTCTTCTGTTTTCTAAGTCTTCATTTATGTTTTTCACTCTTAAATTCTTCTAACACCTTTCCTTATAATATCTTCTACCTCCTTCTAGTGAATATTCAAGTAAATTATTTTTTTATTCTTAGTAAGGGAGCCACTAGGTCTATATATTTTCTTTTGAGCTCTTTTTAACTATATGCCATGTGTTCTGATATATAGTATATTCCTTTTAGTTATTTTATTATGCCATTTGTTTCTACTTTTAATTTCTAGTTTTAGTACATTATAACCATAAATTGATCAAATATTACCTAAAGTTTTTAAATTAGTTGAAATTTTATTTGTACTTAAATTGTAGCCAGTCTTTGAAATGTGCCTGCACAGTTGAAGAAAATGTAAGTTATTACTTTCCAATGTATAAACGTTGTTTTTGTTATTTGATTCAATGTGGAAGTCATTTTCATTATCATTGTGACCATGGATATACTTGCTCTTAGGCCTGTTTTTATATTTTTATTATAATGCTTCTTGTGTATTTTTTCTACATTTTTATTACCAATACTTGCCTTTGCATTTTTTGCTCTGTTTCTATACTTAAATTAATTCAATTATTATTCAACCCTTACCATGTTTCCATTACTATGGTTTTCCCCTTTCTCTCTCTCATTCTTTCTTTGTTTTGACTAGAATTCCTTATCACTTATTATTGCCAAAAAAGGGCTATATTTATGGATGCTCTATTTCCTGAATTGTTTTGCACTTGAAATTGCTAATGGAAGTAGAAAGGCAGATGTAGAACATGCTTTGGTATTGGCTAAAGCACACTTTTCCCATTTATCATCTTTACCCTTGTGCCCGGAGATGCCTACAACTACTCTGGGCTTCATATCTATATAAAATTATAATGTCAAGAGGAATATGAACAACTCTCCTCTCTTTCAGCAGCAGCCGCTCAGGAGAAACATGCCCCCAATATCTCTATCAAACTCTTTGCATGTCATTGATTCAAATTGTGTTGAATTCCCATGGTTGAACCAATAGGTTTTGCTAGAAGAAGAGCATATAATAATTGCACAAAACAGATGTACTGAATATAGGTGATAACACTGACTTCCACCGATATGGGAGCCACATGGGGAGGGATGGCATACAAGAAACAATGTGGAAACAGTGAAATGGATGCTGGTTAGGGAACAAGCAATACCTCCACATCTTTGCTATGGTTACTACTATGCTTTGAAGGTGACCATTTGTTCTGTACCAGCTATTAATTGAAGCTTGGAGATGGTCCAGAAGACTATGCAGAGTAAGAAGGCAGTTTGGATTTAGATATAGTATTCTGGGTATTTTCTCACTACCTTTACTAGATAGTTCAGTCCTTGGGAGAGTGTTTCTTTCTTTCTTTTTTTTTTTTTCCTTAGAGTTCTGTGTTACCTGGTTTTGGAGGTGAGTAGGTACTTGGTGGTCTGGTGTGTAATTTGACTGTATGGGCTTCTATGTTATGTTTTAGCATTTTTTCCCACCCATGTGACTGCAGAGTGGTTGCCACCCACACCCTGGTCCTCTGCTCTGCCACGTTGACACTCCAACCATTGAAAAGAGGCTATATCCTTAAAATTTTGTCAATCTTCACATTCTTTCATAGGCTACCATCTTGAGTTTGGCTCAGATACACTCCTAAGCTGCATGCCCTGTATGTTCAATGACCTTGCGCTGCTAGTTTGGTAATTCAGTAACATTCAGAGTGTGAGATGGGTCTATTATACTACAATTATTCTATTTTTTCAGTGTGCATATTAGTTTCTAGGAAACTCAGTATTTAATACTAAGTCCAATTTAAATAATGGAAGTATCTTGACTAAATTATGGTTCCCATCCATTTCCTTTAATGCCAAGGTAATGATTCCAAACTGCACTAAGCCATCTAAAATCATGCATTAGGAGTCTGACTGTTGAATGAAGAATGGTACACATAGGTGACTAGGCTTCCAGCCTCTTCTCATTTTACTTAAAATCCCTAAATTGCAGAAACATTATTAGGGACATTTTGTGTGAGATACCTTATATTCATTTCCTCTAAATTCAAAATCCTGAGACAGCTCACAAAAGTATATTTAATAGTATAATACAGATTTTTTTAAAAATGTAAAAATTCAAGAATTTTTCCAGAAGTGAAATAAATTAATTTGGAGAGTAAAACATTTTTTTGTGAAAATAGCTTTATGCAAAAGTACTTATATGAAGCATTTTTAAAGGATAAGTTATAAATATATGTAAAGAGTTGTCCAGATAAGGAAAGAATAATTTTATAATGCTTGGATTAGCTTTCTTAAAGTATTATTTCATTTAAATGTTTAATTCTGTAATAGTTTTCAGGCATTTGAGGGGGGTTAAGCAATGAACAAAGCAGGTCATCACAATGTTATTCTACTTAGAAGGTGCATCCACCTGACCTCACATAATTTTTCTAGAGAGGCATATATGAAGCAAAGATTTATTATTGAACATTGTTATGTGATTTGTATCAACATGCCATAAATGGCTAAATAATAACTAATGCCTAGCTGAAAAATTCTGAATTTAAAAAAAGACCAAAGATTTTGGTAAATGTGAAACAAAAAATATCACCAAAACCTCAAGGTGGCACTTTATTCTAGAATTTGGTGTAAGCTACATTTTACTACTTATTCAGAAATACTTGTTATTTACTGAAGCTTTTCAAGGAACTTAGACTGCAGTGCTTTATCTATAAAGGTTAAATAATGGTTACTTTAATGCCTAGGGTATAAACAGTGAGGTACACTTCTAATCACAGGATATCAACAAGTTACTCTCACCTTTCTAGATTTTTAAATTAGTATTTTATATGTAATTTTGTGAAAAGAATGTGAGTATGTGCATATCTTCAGGCACATTGTTTTCTAAGGGAATATGAACAGAAACAGATCGTGTGCCATAGCCTATTATATAACCTTATAAGCTTGAAAAGACTATAATCATAGTTTTTGTGATGTTTTTCGGTGTTTCTTTACAGCAACTTTCCTCACAAATGAGATAAGGTCAACATTCTAATTTTCTAAAAGAACTGCTAAATGTATGGATACAAAAAGTGAACACTCAAGTTGTCTATTAGACTGACGATCACACTTTTATGTAGTAGAGTATTATGAAAACAGAATTTACCTTAAAAAGAAACTTTTTCATTCTAGAGAACAAGAAGGAAAGGTTTTCAAAGGAAACCCAAGCTAGACTCTGAATAAATTTGTATAGTATTACTTTATAGATAGTAACAAAACACACTTTATTTTTCCATCCTCTCTCTAAACAGTCATCTCAGAACCTTATGTTTTCTTTCATAACCACAGACCTGCAGAGCCCTAAGTGTTCCTGAACACTAAGCCACAATATTATGTTTCATCCAAAACCCAAAGCCAGCTCCCTAACAATCTTCTTTGCTATCTACCACATTCTCTACTTCCAAATGCCTCCCTCAAGCTTCCCAAGATGGCACCGGCTGGCCTCACTTATAACCTTCTCTTCACTGCATGAAACTGTGTTAGGCATTTTCTCTCTTTTTCTATAATGTCTTGGAGATATGTTCCTTTGGATTTACCAACTAAACACATTCTATGAACTGACCCTGGTCAGTTTTGACTTTCACTACGAGAAATTTCTAGTTATATTAATAACCAACATACACAGAATACCCTCCCCCAACAATTTCTCCTTTATACTTGGTGAGTCCCTATTCATCCTGCATAATCCAGCACAAATACAACCTCCTGGACTTGGCAACCAAAGATACTGGTAGTTATTTTTCCATATGGTCTTAACATTTGTTCATTACTCATCGTGTTCATTATAAATTTATGAGGTTTTTTTTCACATTTCAATTTTATTTAAATAAAGCATACAGGTTCACCTTTTACAACATCTAACACTGCTCAAAAAAATCATTCAGTTACTTCCTTGCTGATGCTGTTTTACAGAGTAAGTCCCATGTACAGGAACTATCTCATTAGAAAACCAATTTCTTACTAACACAGACAGAAACAAAACAAACTGCTGAGTCCTCTCATTAAGGTACTTAAGGCACTTATCCACGATGTTGTGATATAGTGATACAAATGAATAATTTTCTATATTTATGTTCTGTAAGTACTTTATACTATGTCTAACAGATAATAGTTGCACAATGTGTGAAATATTATTCTAAGTCATAGGGCTTTTTAAGTTTTAATACAGTTGGTATTTTAAAGTTTGAAAAAAGCCAAACCATATTATATTTAATTAGCTAGTTTCCATGTGGGGTCAATTATTTGGATAGAAGCATTCATTATCATTATTATTTTTATGGTCTTAAAAGATAATATAACATGCTAGGAAACTGAAGATAGTATTGTCTGGAGGTAAATATCATTGAATAACCTCAAGTGTTTACAAAAACTCAGTCGGATTTTGTAAATATTTCAGTAGTCAATGTTTGGGCACTGTTTTAAGACCTATTATGTCTAAAAATATGAATAGACATTTAGTTTCAATAAGAAATAAACTTAATGAAAAACAAGATCTTTGTGCAAAATTTATTTTTTCATTTCAAAGCTGCCAAGAGGAAGGCAAAATAATTTGCCTCCTCTAAACAATGCCAATTACTGCTTTGCAAACAGAAATGGCAAAATACTCAGGAAACAATTGGGGCTGGATTAATTGCTGGACAACTGCCATCCCTGCTTTAGAATCTTTATTCTTTCAGCCATTGTGACTGAATGCTTATTCCTCAAATAGTTTCTGATCATCCATCCCTGCAAAAGTACAATAGGTACTTTCAAAGCTTTCATTTCTATGACTTTGTTAGGAGTTAGTCTGGCATGAATTTTCACAGAACATTTAGGAATATTTTAACAGGAAAGCTCACTAGAATTGATGAGATCATTATTAAATTTCAAACAAACATGCACCTAAGTGGACAAGGCGGGATGTGTGGAAAGAGATTAAGATGCAAAGGTCATAAGCTGGGCTTTTTAGTGTAGGGTTCAATGCAGAATGCTGGTTCCCAAATCAGCATCCATTTATTTGTCTTCCCAAAGAGTTTGATGCCTCACCCACATGGCTCTTCTGTTTCAGGGGGTACTGTCCCTATCCTGGGCTCTCAGGATGGGCTTGATTGATTTAAGGGTCTTATATCGATGACTAACTGGGGAAACTAGGTTAATGAAAGTATACATGATATTCTATGAGGATATGTGATTCAATTTGGCTTAACGAGATACAAGAAATAGTTGAGAGAGGCTTCTGAGAAAAGATTTTCTTTCTCTTAAATGAGAATTGCCAGAAGAGAAAACATCTTTCCTTTTCTCTGTACACTGTATACTCACTTGAGGCTCTGAACTCAGCAATTTAAGAATGAATCTCTGTCTACGTGTATGACTGCACAGAGTTCCTTACTGATCATGCCACTTTGAAACAGATTTTCCTGATGCTTTAGAGGAACAGGGATTTCCTTTGAATGTAAGTAAGCATGGTTTATTTTATTTGTCGCACATATAATTTCTCTTATGAAAAGCATTTAAGAGGCATATGGAGATTGTTATTTTTAATTCAAACCCTCAAATTATCCTTTTATTTTTGTGAAGAACTACAATTTTCCTCACACAAGACCTTTTAGACAATATTGTACTTCTTTGTGTACTGACGTCACTGGACAAATAGAAATTGATTTGTTATGTGGTGGTAGTATTTGCATTGTGTTATATTTTTCCTATCTTATGGCCAATGATATACATATGTAGGAATCATGATAACCCAGGGAACGATATACATACATAATCTTGAAATAATTGGATATTTCCCTCTTTATACAACATTCCTGATGTTCACACCTAAAAGCTTTCGAAAGTCTGGGTTCAATACTGTTCAGTTCAAATGTAGGTTTCCCACAAGCCTAAGAACCAGTTAAAGGCAGAAAAATATTTTCACGTCAATAAGCATTTTAGTGAGTTACCTACTATGTGCTAGACATTGTCTTAAAACTGAAGAAAGGTATATGAACAAGACAGAACTTAGCCATTAATAATATGTCTAGGGGTGCCTGGGTGGCTCAGTCAGTAAAGAATCTGACTTCGGCTCAGGTCATGATCTTGCAGTTTGTGAGTTTGAGCCCTGCGTTGGGCTCTGTGCTGACAGCTCAGAGCTTGGAGCCTGTTTCAGATTCTGTGTCTCCTTCTCTCTGTGTCCCTCCCCTGCTCACATTTTGTTTCTCAAAAATGAATACACATTAAAAACTTAAAAAAAGAATAATATGTCTAACTTGTGCATGTATATACTAAAATAAGCAATGAATGTACACATTTACCCAAAAACCCAGATTCTAGTAAGTACTATGAAAAAAATAAATGGGGTAGGGGGATAGACAAATGAGTAGAGGGGGAAAGCTTGAGATGGAATAGTCAGGAAGTCTCCTCTGAGGGAGAGGGAACACCTATGTGAATAGCCAAGGGAAGAGGAAGTTTCTGTAGAGACAAAAAGTAAAATGAACCATGAAATGGGTAAGAGCTTGGCATTGTCAAGGAACAACAGATTTTAAAAAGGGAGATAGTATGAAATGAAGTTGAGTTAGGAAAGGGTCAGATATTTGGTTATAATTGCAATGATAAGCCATTTGGAGGTGTAAAGTGGAAGAAAATGAGATTTATATATTTTTAAAATAGTTAACTTTGCTATTTTGTGGAGAAGGGATGCAGGAAGCAAAACAAGAACCAGGAGAGGCACTGTGGAGGCTATCACAAGGTCCAAATATGAGATGATGATTTAGATCTATATGTTGGACCTGGTGCAACCATTCTGGAAAACAGTATAGAAGAGCCTCAAAAACTTAAAAATAGAACCACCTTACAACCCAGCAATTGCACTATCAAATATTTACACAAAGGATACAAAAATACTAACTTGAATGGAAACATGCACCCAGTTGTTTATAGCAGCATTACCTATAGCATTATGATCAGGGGAATGGACTAAATGGATAATGGGCAGTAAGGAGGGCATTTGTTATTATGAGCACTGGGTGTTATATGTATTATATGTAAGTGATGAATCACTAAATTTTGTTGGTGAAACTAATATTACACTACATGTTAACTAACTAGAATTTAAATAAAAACTTGAGGGGAGCCTGGGTGATTCAGTCCATTGAGCATTTGACTCTTGATTTCAGCTTAGCATGATCTCATGGTTGGTGAGATCAACCCTCTTGTGATCTGTGAGCACAGAGCTAGCTTGGGATTCTCTCTCTCTCCCTCTCTCTCTCTCTCTGCCCCTCCCCCATCCCTCAAAAATAAATAAACTTTAAAACCAAAAAAAAAGAGATTTGTATGCTAGCATAAGAGAAGGACAGTAGTGATGGAGCTAAGATATATTTTGGAATTAAAACTTTAGAACTTGCTGATCAACTGAATTAGAGTATAAAAGAAAGGAAAAAATTAAGTTTGGGGATGAGACAGGTACATAAAAATGACATTTGCTATACTTAAGATATCTAACTTTAGAAAAACTAAAAAAAATAGGTGGAATTTTTGCTTAGATAATGTTATATTTAGATATCAACTAAGGGAGTATTGATATCTTCATGATGTTGAGTTCTCTTCTTCAGGAACAAGCTGTGTCTTTCAGCTTGTTCAAGTCTACCTTTGGGCTTTTCAGAAATATTTTGACTTATCCTCATTTAGATTTTTATATTTTGTTACATTTCGTTACAAGTATTTTTAAAATCTGTCTGAAATAGGTTCTCCTGTTTCATCACATCTTCTGATTTTTAATCACATATAATTACTTTGATATGTTTTATGTTTCAATAGCTTAGTAAATAATTTTATTGTTTTTATAATACAGTAAAACCTTGATTTGTGAGCATAAATCTTTCCGGAAACATGCTTGTAATCCAAAGCACTCGAATATCAAAGTGAATTTCAAGAACCATTGTCTCAGTTGTGATTGTGTGGCATTTGGTGTTATGTACTACTTGTATTGCAAGACATCACTCATTTATCAAGTAAATATTTATCAGAAATCTTTGCTCATCTTGCAGAACACTTACAGAATAAGTTACTCACAATCCAAGATTTTGCTGTATTTCTTCAGGACGTTTTGTAGGCATGATCAAATCAACTGCAAACATTTTTGGTTCATCCTTTCATATTACGTCTCTACTCAGTATTTCTAATTTTGTCAACTGATAAACTAATGCTATTAGTGCTGTTAATACAATGTTTTTATCTTTTCTGATGTGGACTGCCTTCAAGACTGCCTCCATTGTTTTACTGTTATGTACAATGCTGACTTGCAGACTGAGAAATAGTGATTTCATTATGTTGAGTGTATGTGTACCAATGCTTAATTTATTGACAGCTTTTCATGAGGAATAAAGAATCACTTTTATATTTTTATTTTTTTTAGAATAAAGAATAATTTTTATTTGTCACATGAATTTTCAGCATTTCTGGAGATACTTTCAAGATATTTGTTCTTAGATCTACTATGAGTAATTGTATTAATGAACAATACAGTACTGAAGGGTGCTTCCACCCCTATTTTAATGTTATATATTATTATGTTGTGATTATTTATTTAGACATTTTCTTCCACATCAGTTTTCGCCAGTGAGAATGATTTTGATGTCTTTATTTTATCAGGTTTTGGTATTTACCTTATAAATAATTAGGAAATTTTCCTTTTTTGTTGTTGTTTTGCTTTGTTGCTGTGGTTTGGAACAATTTACAATAGAATTGGGATTATCTGGTCTTTAAAAGTTGGGGAAATTCCATTATGAGTCCATCATAATCTATTGCTTCTTGTGCAACTAGATCTTTGACAATTTTTTAAGTGAAAATTGGTTTCTTCTATCACTAGTGAGGTCAGTTTAAGTAAATTATTTTTTCCTAGCAAGTTACCTAGGCAATGTAAATTTAAGCATTTATTCATGATGTTATCTACCTGTCTCTCAGGATTAAAATATAATAGTGTTATTTTCCTTTGTAATCACTGTTTCATTATTAGGTACATATGCTCCTTACTGCCTTCATTTTGCTAATATGGTAGTATTGTGAAATGTCCCTTTTTAAAAAAAAATTAGATTATTTATCATTTTTTTGTTCATTTTTTCCTGCTTTCATCTTTGTGAACTCCTTTTTCTGCTTTTATTTTGGTTTCCCTCCTCTAAATCCTGACATTTGGATTGAATATTTATTTTCATCCTTTGTTTTTACATATATTAATTTTTAATATGAATCTCCTTGAGTATTATTTTATATACATTTCATAATTTCAGATATGTATTACTTCACTTACTGTGTTCTACTTTAATTTGTACTTTACATTCTTCCATTAGTTATTTTATCAAGGCCATCTTATCTCCATATAAAAGATTCTAATTCGATTTTAATTTTGGTGTCATATTATGATTCTATTGCATTATGGTTAGAATATTGTTTGCTTTTCAACTTCCTGTAATTTGTTGAGGTATTATTTTTTTTTAAGTTTATTTATTTATTTTTAGAGAGAGAGAGTGTGAGAAGGGCAGAGAGAGAGGAGGAGAGAGAGAATCCCAAGGAGGTTCCAACTGTCAGTACAGAGCCCAATGCAGGGCTCAAACATGACCCATGAGATCATGACCTGAGCCAAAACCAAAAGTTGGACACTTAACCAACTGAGCCATCCACACACTCTATTGAGGAACTTCTTATGGCCTAAATTATTTTTAATTTTCAAGATTGTTTCATCTACAATTGATGAGAAGTTGTATACTTTATTGTTAGGATATATAACAAATTATAAACAAACAAACTATAGATCTTCACATAATACTTTTGCTCTTGACCTATCTTGGACTAAGATAATTTTTATTGTATTAAAGTCTCTTATTACTGTATTTTTAGTGTATCTTCTATAAAAGTTTATGAAAGCTGTTAGTATTTTATATGCCATTTAGAGATTTAGAACTCTTTTATCTTTACTGTGATGATATAACATTGTAACATAGAGCTCTTTATCTCATTTAATGCTTTTTAGGCTGAATTATACTAGGTCTGATATCAAGTTGCTATCCCTGCTTTCTTTTTTGTTTTTCCTGTTTTTCTTGTTTTCATTCTTTGATTTTGCCTCTGAAAACATGTTTTTAGGTAGTATTTTTGCATATGATATAAAGTTAAATTTTGCTGTCAGTTTATCTGAAAGTATATTTTTAGGTAGGTGAGTTCTGCCTATAAACATTTAGCAATTAGACATTCACTATGTTATCCACATTTTTAAAAGTTTGTCCTTCAGTATGAGAAAAACTTATTAATTTGGTTCCAGTGTTTACCTTTATGTAGATATCTCAGCCTCCATTTTCCTTAGGAATATATGGGGTCCTATTATGAACAAATAAAATATCACATGGTAGCTCCTGCTTCTCTTTCTCTGATTTCCATCATTTCCACCATTTAATTTTGGTCAATCATAACATCTTTCTTAATGTTTATATTCTTTTTAAAAATTTTTTAAAAATTTTTTACAAATAGTTTATTGTCAAGTAGGTTTCCATATAACACCCAGTGCTCATCCCCAGAAGTGCCCTCCTATATTCTTACTCTTTTTAAAAAAAATTTTTAAAGTTTATTTTTGAGACAGAGAGACAGAATGTGAGCAGGGGAGGGGCAGAGAGAGAGGGAGACAGAGAATCTGAAGCAGTTTCCAGACTCTGAGCTGTCAGCACAGAGCCCGACGCAGAACTCCAACCCACCAACTCTGAGATCATGACCTGAGCCAAAGTCAGACACCCAATAAACTGAGTCTCCCAGGTGCCCTTATATTCTTACTCTTAAATGTACCTGTGATGGATAATTTTGTGTCACTTCGACTGGATCACAGGGTGCCAGATATTTGGCTAAACATTACTTCTGGGTGTGTCTGCAAGGACATTTCTAAATGAGATCATCATTTTAAGCAGTGAAGTTAGTAAGGTAGTTTGCCATCCCTAAAGTGGCTGGACATCTTCCAATCTGTTGAGGGCCTGTGTAGAACAAAAAGTTGGAAGAAAGAAGAATTTGGCCCTTCCTACCTGATTTGTGAGCTGGGATCTCCATCTTCTCCTGCCCTCAGTGCTCGAATTCTCAGGCCTTCAGAGCCAGACTGGAATTTACATCACCAGCCATGCTGTTTCTCAGGCCTTTGGACTCTTCTGAATTATACCACAGGCTTTCCTGGGCTGCGGGCCTGCCACTGGCAAATCATGAGACTTCTTAGTCTCTGTGTAAGCCAGTTCCTTATAATAAATTTCTATGTACATCCTGTTTGTTTTACTTCTCTAGAGAATTTTGACTGATACAATACTCAAGCTTCTTGTACTCAAATGTTATCCTTTGGCTCCCAACCATCACCTGTAAAGCACTGGTTTATAATATTCGTTTCTCTTTTTCTCTCCCTCTTTCCTTTTTTAAATATATAATATATGCAGATTATTTACTCTCAGCCCCACCTTTGTTTTAGCGTTACATGTATTATTTTACAAATCCAATACTCAAAACCAAAATTTAATACAGAACATCTTCAATCAGCTCCTGGTTATTTAAGCTCATTTAGAAGATTGCTCAGGAAGGACTCATATACTTGAATTCTTGCATGTTTATCAGTGTTTTCTTGTAATCTTGATATTTGAAAGAAAGTTTGCCTGAACACAAAATTATTGGCTCACATTTTACCCACCCCCATGTATCTGGTAGATACTATACCATTATATTTTTGCTCTTACTGTTCCTGTGAAGGAGTCTGATGCCAATATGATTTTTTTAAAATGTTTTTTATTTATTTCTAGGAGAGAGAGAGAGACAGCGTGAGCAGGGGAGGGTCAGAGAGAGAGGGAGTCACAGACTCTGAAACAGGCTCCAGGCTCTGAGCTGGCTGTCAGCACAGAGCCCGACGAGGGGCCCGAACCCACGAACTGTGAGATCATGACCTAAGCAAAAGTCGGATGCTTAACCGACTAAGCCACCCAGGCGCCCGACCAATATGATTTTTTTGTCAGTGCACTGATCTGTGTTTAATTAGAGACTTAACGTTTTTTTTTCTGTGATCTTTAAATATCTTACGATCTTGGTAAGCTAAGTGGTAATGCTTAGCAGCCCAAGGCAACTTTCCCAGGTATACTGTGTAGTTTCTGTATGCAGATTCAGGTATTTTAAAAAAGAAGACTTCTTGTATTCTGATTAAAATATATTAGTTTTGTTTTTGTTGGTGATGTTATGTTTTGCTCTTTAATTTTTTTCTGTTGGTATTTCTGCTATTTGTACAATGGATTTCCTTTGCTGGTTATATGCCTTCATCTTCTTTCTCTGTCTGCTTTCTATAGTTTTCTTCTCAACTCTATTATTTGTTTATTTTTTTTCTCATGTATATTCTTTCTATGTTACTTCCTGTACTTAAGTAGTTTATATTTTATTTTGGGGACTTTGTAGTTTAATCTTAATTTATAAATTAATTTTGAATTATCTCTGTTTTATCATTTCACATTTAACATCATCTATTATCTATTTATTACCTACTTCTTTTTAAAGTTTGTGATCACTATTTTTTAGTGTTCTTTCACATCCACAATTTTTTATTTCATTTTTAATTCTGGGAGAAATCCTACTTCTAGGAATTTTTGTTTGTTTATGGAACTGTTTTAATTTTATTTTAGCTTTTGTAAATGTAGGATGAATGCCATGATTTTATCTTTCTTTTGCATGTCTTATTTTTCTGGAGTGGTGACTAAGAGGATATTCCTTTTCTGTGAGGCACATTAGGAAAGTTGCTCTTTCAAATTCTCACATCAAGGACTCTGCTTTTGTTGAAATAAGAAATGACAGTTTAAATATATTAAATCATTATTTAGTGGTAGGCTCGTTTGTATTTATATTCTCTTTTGTTATTGTAGGGTACTTGTCATCAGCTGCTTTTTATCCCTCTCTTTAAAAGCAGCTGTTGCCTACAAATGAAATCACTGCTGCAGAAATCACACACAATCAGATCACTGAAAGACCTGATGGACCTCCACAGGGCATAGTTACATAAAACTTTTGTGAAAGGAAAGGACACATTCAGCAGGAGAGAGAAAGTGTAGACATTCACGGAGAGGCCGAGATGTACAGGTGCAGCCTTCCAGGGTCCTACCTCAGTCACACAGGACATGCTTCATGTTTGGTTTATGAACCACTAAGATATGTACAAGATACCTCTGTTTCATCTGAACTATGGAGAAAGTTTACTGAAGAGTATTTTATACCCTGCTGGTCACATAGCCAAATGAGGCTTTATGATTCATTAAACCAGATGTAACTATCAATCTATACGTTTTCACTAAGCAATGCTGATAACAAGGTAGTACAGCATGTCTCCAGTAGAATTTGACTTTACACACCACACTATAAATCAACAGCTAATCTATTTCATCTTTTTCTTGGCCAAAGGTTAGTCCTAGATTTCCAGGTTTCCCTGGAGATAAGCTTAAAGATAGGTAGGCAAGCTGCAAGGCATCCTTTTGAGGGAGTTTAACAACTTTCTTCCTGGATACTTTCCTAAAATTGTCTTTTTAAGCCTCTTCTTTTTGTTCCTGTTGCCTGTGCTGTGATGTTACAAGCCTGAGAACTGCTCTCTGTAGTCTCCAGTCAGGGTGAGGTTCTCTGTTTCTGAAGATGAACCCTGGGTAACATTTCCTGGATTTCACCACTACCGCCCACTACCCACACTTCTATTGAGCTCCCACCAGTTCACATAAAATTGTGGACTCTGGTACCAACTCTGGTCTCACTTGCATATTTCCTTGTAAATTTGAATTTGTAATATTCCTTATTCTCTGCTTATGCTGTAAATATAAATTGTTGGTGTTTTAATTTAACTTCTCTTTTAATCATTATGGTATTTTGGAAAAGGCGTGGAATTATTTGGGATCTATAGAGATTCCATCATTGTAAAATAGCTTGGAACTAGCTGTTGTGACATTTTACTTTTCAGCTACTTTTCAGTAGCTTCAGGAGTTAATGCTACTTCAGTGAAAATAAACGTATCTTTTTTCCTATAGCCATGGATATGCCAATCTTACCTCTTTCTTCTGGTTTTCACTACTCTTCAATTTCAGAAATTTTCAAAATTTAAACTACTTCCCTAATATTTTTTTTAAATGTTTTATTTATTTCTAGGAGAGAGAGAGAGACAGCGTGAACAGGGGAGGGTCAGAGAGAGAGGGAGTCACAGACTGAAACAGGCTCCAGGCTCTGAGCTGGCAGTCAGCACAGAGCCCGACGCGGGGCTCGAACCCACGAACCGCGAGATCATGACCCAAGCGAAAGTCGGACGCTCAACCGACTAAGCCACCCAGGTGCCCCTACTTCCCTAATATTTTTTCTTTCATTATCTAACATTAATTTTCCTAAAATGTTCTCCCAGATTCTGATTGGGTGTTTTCCATAGGAATGTGTATGAATTTATTAAATTTTTTCCCCATCAAAAGCATTCACTAATTGAACAGATGATGACATCCTCATCTCCTTTAAGTAATAACCATTCAGAAATTACCTCCCATCTTGAGAAAGAAAAACAAGGCTGGAAGCATCACAATCCCAGACTTAAAATTATATTATAAAGATATACTATGCAAAAAAGTAAGTATTGGCACACAAATAGACACAAAGATCAAGGGAACAGAATATATAGCCCAGAAATAAAACCACACTTAGATGGCCTTTTAATTTTTGATAAAGGAAGCAAGAATATACAATGGGAAAAGAGAATCTCTTCAACAAATGGTGCTGGAAAAGCTGGACAGCCACATACAAATGAATGAAATTGGACCACTTTCTTACACCACACATAAAAATAAATTCAAATGGTTAAAGATCTGAATATGAGACCTGAAACCATAAATGTAGGCAGCAATCTCTTTGACATCAGCCTTAGCAACATTTTTCTAGATGTGTGTCCTCAGGCAGGGGAAACAAAAGCAAAAATAAACTATTGGGACAATATCAAAACAAAGTTTTGTACAGTGAAGGAAACCATAAACAAACAAAATGGCAAACTAGCAAATGAGAGAAAATACAATCTGATAAGGGGTGAATATCCAAAATACATAAAGGAGTAATATAACTCCACACCAAAATATTCAGGGTTAATTTGATTAAAAAATAAGTAGAGGAGGGGCACCAAGGTGGCTCAGTCAGTTAAGCTTCCAACTTCCTCTCAGGTCATGATTTCATGGTTTGTAAGTTTGAGTCCCGTGTTGAGGCTCGGTGCTGAAAGCTCAGAGCCTGGAGCCTGGCCCTCCTCTGCTCTCTTTCTCTTTCAAAAATAAATAAACATTAACAATTTTTTAAAAAGAATGGCTAGAATAAAAAAGACAAGTAACAAGTCTTGGTGAGGATGTAGAGAAGAACCTTCATAGATTGTTGGTAGGAATGTAAACTGGTGCAGCCACTGTGTAAAAGTGTATGGAGGATCCTCAAAAACACAAAAATAGAAACATCATATATGCTAGTAATCCCACTACTGGGTATTTACCCAAAGAAAACAAAAACATTAATTCAAAAAAGATATACGCATTCCTATGTTTATTGCAGCGTTGTTTACAATAGCTAAGATATAGAGACAACGTATCTATGTCCATTGGTAGAAAAAGGGATAAGGAAGTGTGATACAGACATACACATACACATAAATATTACACAGTCATAAAAAATGATAACATCATACCATTTGTGATAATATGGATGGATGTAGAGAGTATTATGCTAAGTGAAATAAATCAAAGAAAAATACCGTATAATTTCATTTACATGTGGAATCCAAAATCCAAAACAAACAATCCAAAAACACTCTTAAATATAGATAACAAACTGGTAGTTGCCAGAGATGGAGCTGATGGGGGTCAGTGAATTTGATAAGAGGGATTAAGAGGTATAAACTTCCAGTTATAAAATAAATGTCATGGAAATAGAAAGTACAGTATAGAGAATATACTGAACAATATTTTCCTAAAGAATGGTGACAGATGGTGACTACACTTACTGTGGTGAACACTGAGTAATGTATAGAATTGTTGAATCAACAGGTTGTACACCTGAAACTAATATACAACTGTATATTAATTACACTTCAATAAAACGAGAAGAAATGACATTCCATCTGACCAACATTTAATCCAAGCCTGTTCTAAATGTAAGACTGCTTCCCAGCACTTCCCAGAATCGCTTCTATATCTTTCTTGTAGCTTCTTTTAGAAACCTACCACCGTAAATACCCTGGTTTCATCCCCTCAGTATATTTCCCATACTTGTCTCATTTCAAACTGGGCACCTCTGTCCATTTAAAACTTAATAAATGATGTATAAATAGTTTTTCTCTACTATTGAAGACTTTATTTCTAAAATATGTTCAGAAGTTATGAAACTGCTTTATTACCTATTCTGATTATCCACAAGAGTCTTCCCAGTACCCCTCTAGCCCTCCAAAAGTTGTCTTCATTGGCTTCTTGTATTCCAACTGCCTCTGGGGTCATTCAAATTTGGACTCTGAGGTCTTCCCACAAATGGTGGTCCCTTCACCTGCCATGATGCATGCCTTTTTCCTAGCTCCATCCTGAACAGTAATTAGGAATGTTCGGGGCGCCTGGGTGGCTTAGTCGGTTAAGTGTCCGACTTTCGCTTGGGTCATGATCTCGCGGTTCGTGGGTTCGAGCCCCGCGTCGGGCTCTGTGCTGACTGCCAGCTCAGAGCCTGAGCCTGTTTCAGTCTGTGACTCCCTCTCTCTCTGACCCTTCCCTGCTCACGCTGTCTCTCTCTCTCTCCTAGAAATAAATAAAACATTAAAAAAAAAAAAAAGGAATGTTCATGCCCCCTCTTCTCTATGTCGAGGCTGGCCAACTAGACAGAAATTTTATCCTAAGCAAACTCCCATCCTTGAACATGTCTTCCATTATCATTGTTATTTCTCTTACTATTCTTATATGGATTAGAAGAAAAAGAAATGCTGCTTTTAAACCAATCTTGTTTGTCCTTGAGAAATGCTAATTCCTAGAAGCAAAATACAGGTATGAGCTTTAAAATTTTTCTTGGAATTATAATTAATGCCATATTTTTTCCGTACCGCAGCTCAAGGAGATTACTTGTCCAATAATGAACAAAAATCTATCAGTCTTGTGTTTGAACTCAGTAGCTCTATGAAATCCACAAATATAATTTTGTTGAGTTAATTTGTGATCATATAGAAAGAAATGTGGATGTGTGATGGTGGGGATTTTAAGACAACCCTAATAATCTAAGAAGTAAATCAAGTCACATTCACCCTTTGGCCTTGGATACAATTTAAATCAAAAGAGAGAGAGAAGTACTTTTGATATGTATACTAATTGTGCAGCTCTTGAAAATGAAAAGGTAATATAGAAATTCCTTCACTAGGCTAATTCCCCAGGCTGCTGTTTCATCCAAGACAAACAGTAATGAGAGCAATGTTCCTTTGCATAACCAAATGACAGAAAGAGCCTAAGTAATGAAATGCTAAGATGAGAAATGCTATGGATCCTGATTTCTCAATATGGGGGTCTTAAATTCCCTTTTAAGGTACCTCACAGAGCCCCTCCTAACTTCAGAGTCTGCTAAATACTACAAGTTTCAGAAGAATGGAAGCCTTCATAGATTTCTAATATCAATCTTTGTTTATCTGAACTTCTGAATGCAGTTTCAATCTTTGACTGAAGGATACCAGCAAATTGTTGCCTGGTGCTCCAAACATGTGGGCTACTCTTGCTAAGACTTGCTTCTGAGGCTGCTATTCTTTTGAAGTCCACTCCTATTTAAATCAGCTAATGCTGCTGCAGCTACAGCTCAGGGTCACCACTGAGGACTCCAATTTTGGTCTCTAAATCCCATTTTTTGAACCTATATTGAAGACTTTCTAACCCACAGAATGTAAGGGATATTTGTCACAGCCATTTCTCCAACATCAAGAACAGTGATTCGCATATATCAAAGGCTCAAGCAATGAATAAATTCAAGGAAGGAACCATTCACTGCCCTTTCAAAATTAGAATCAATGTGTCATGTTATGAGTTTTTAATTTTAACTGAAAAAAATACCTTAATGTTGTGATTGAAATTAGCCTCATGAGGGGCACCTGGGTGGCTCAGTCAATTAAGCATCTGACTCTTGACTTTGGCTTAGGCTGTGGTCTCATAGTTCATGGGTCTGAGTCCCGCACCATGCAGAGCCTGCTTGGGATTCTCTTTTTCCTCTGTGCAGCCCCCCTCAAAATAAATAAATAAAGTAAAAAAAAAAAAAAAAGAAATTAGCTTCATTAAACTGGGGTTATATATGAAGAACGAACTTTAAAAATATGACCTGATAACTCTCAGTCTATAATCAGCTCAACAAGAAGTTTGCTTTCCCACAAGAAAAGTTATTGAATGTGGTGGAGAAAATAAACAGAGGGTGATTCTATTTCATTATAAGTAATGGATCAAATATCTTCAGCCCTCTATGGTAAGATAAAGGGACAAAAGATTAACCTGCCCTGTTTTGAGGCACAAAATAAGATTTCCCATAGACCAGGCACACTTAGTTGGTTGGGATTTGAACCTCACTGAAAATTAAGTCAATAAAATGATTAACACTCCACAATTCACCTGAAGTAGAATAACACAAATCTTATGAAATGGAATTTTTGTTAATAGCATTATAGCACTATTTCTCATGTTTATAAAGAATCACTTCCGAATTTAAAAGCAAGGTTATATACAGCTTTGCAAACAGCCCCAGATTATGGTTACTATAGTAACACTTACCATGGTTAATACTGGAGCTGCAGAGATTATTAGCTAGAAATTTTAACCTTGGCACAAAGTCCCTTTAAAACAAAAGTATGAAACACACACTCAAAAAATAAACATCATTTACTACATACTTTCCTCACGATCGAGGCTATGCTGGGAAATACATATTTAAGAGAACACAGTGTACTGGTGTAACTTTAATAAATATATAAATTCAGGCGGTTCTTTATGTAGGGAATATAAATCAGCAAAACAAAGAAGATAGATATATAAGAGAAATATCTTTGGGAGCTATAAATGACTATATATTAAGTCCACTATCAATTTTCAGACAGAAACCCAATAAAACATATATTAAATGATTTGCTCAATATGAAATAGCTTGCTGGTGGCAATACAAAAGTCTAGAGCACTCTCTTATTCTACCATTCTCTCATTTCAACTTCAAGCAAAATCTATCATCTGAATAAATCCACTGCATGTTAACGCTTGCCTAGAGCCCAAGCTGCTGGGGCACATACCTGGATCAGCTGGGAGCTATTTCCTCTCAGTCCTCCCCATCTAGCTCCAAATGACTGCTGAATCCTATCTGTTAACACCCCAACTTCTACTCATGGTTTCCATTTTTCTTTATTCCTATCACCATCTCAACATACAAGCCATCATTAAATTCCAAACTTATTACTACAGAACACTGAGAACATATACCAAAATACAGAGAACAGTATAATGAAGCCCTTCATCATCAATCTTTGATAATTCAATAATTACAGTGTAATTCAATAATCTTATTTCATCTCTATCTTCAGATATGTTGAAGCCAATCCAGATATTATATAATTTCATTCATAAACATTTCAGAATATATCCATAAATATTAATTACTCTTTAAAAAGCAATCATAATGCCAATAATTCCATAATATCATCAAATATTCAGTAACTGACACTGTTCCCCAATTCTCTAATGCATTTGTTCCACAGTTTGATTGTTTGAGTTGGGATCCAAATAAAAATAGTAATTCCATAATTATATAGAGTGATATATTTCCAAAGTCTTTTAATCCCTTACAATTATTTCTTGCCTTTTATTGTTGTTTTTGTTATTGCTGTTGCTGAAACCAGGCTATTTGTCATGTAGTTTCCCATAGTCTGGAGTTTGCTGATTGCATCCCCCATCATATCATTCAGGATTTTCCTCTCACTGTATATTTTTAATGAATTTTCAGTGAAAAGAGAATCTTGATCTTATTTATGTTGGGATCAAGTAGTTTGGTGGTGTTCCAAAGGAGGCACACAGTCTGCTTTTCTCATTTTTAGTTTTGTTAATGATTTGATTATCATGGCCTATATCCATTAATAAATTAGATGCTGCAGAATTGTGATATTCTGGTATAAACTTTCAGTTTTAAAACAAAATAAGTCATGGATTTGAAAAGTACAGCACAGGCAGTATAGTCAGTAATATAGTAGTAACGTTGTAGGGTGACAGATGGTGACTACCATTTCTTGTGGTAAGTGTTGAATAATGTATAGAATAGCCAAATCATTCTGTTGTTCACTTGAAACTAACATAACATCATATATTGACTATACTTCAATCATAAAATTAAAAAAAATAAAAATAAAATGTAAACTAAATAAAAACCACGGGAAACGGTTTGTAGAGGAAAGGCAGGGAACTGCCAGATTCTTTTCTTTTATTTACTTGTTTTCATGATACTGATTTAGTCTTCAAGTGCCTACCAAAAGTGATCAATGGGTTTCTTATTTTGATTTAGCATTATTATTCATTTGTCAATTTAATCCTATTTGATGTTTTTTAATACTTTTAATGTATTATCCTTAGGGGTGCTCAAATTTTCTGATTTTGGGCTAGTGGAGCTCTATTCAGGTTGGCTCTTGGTTTTTTAGACATAAGTCTAGAAGCCTTTGATGGCTTGCTTCCTTGTTTGTTTGTTTTTTTTAAGACAAGAGTTTTGGTCTCATGTTGATATTTCCTGCCCAAGACATGGAATTAACTATCTTTCTAAGAAGTTTGATTTCTTTCGGTGAAAAGTGTTAGTTAGATGACAAGATCTGGGGATTAGGAGAGCTTATTGTTATCATTATGATCCTTATTCCTAGACTGTTTCAGTGGGTAGGTTGGTAACATTTTCATGCTGATACTTCCAAATCAGCCCAGAACTACATGAGTTTTACATGCACTCATTGATTGCTTTTCATTCAGGTTGAAACTCTTGATTTTCATCTCTACCACCATAATGACATTTAATTTTTCTGACACTAGACACAAACAAGTTTTAGAATGGCAATATCAACATTATCCCCAACAATATGGTTACAGAAATCGGTTTAAGATTTTATTGCCATTCTTTCTTCATCCTTAGGTATAATTCCACCAAGAATACATAGACAAATTATTGTGTTTTAGGCCACTCATAATATTCACTTTCTCTGGTTGATTAGTACATATTTAGGCTTGCCGGTTTTTAATTTGCTTTTGCTTTTTGGAATTTTTTAAAACTCAGTTTACTTTTGTAAATACATAAAATAGTTATATGTGTCCAAAATAAAATCTACAAAATATGTTATCTACATTCTGTCCTTGCTTTCTCCTTCCTATAGCCTCTGTTAATATCTACACTCAATTGACAAACTTAATTTACTACACTGTATCTACGCTGTCAGGGCAGGTAGCCCTTACATTCTACACTGCCTCCCTTATGTCATTTAATCTTACATTATTAGGTAAATACACTCTTTTGCTTAATACCAGTCCTTATGCTAGTCATGTAGGTTGTTTGAATCATGTTCTCTAGTAAGTTTTTCAAGAAGTGCCCATAGAACTATTTTCTCTGAGTTGTGATTTCCTAACGGTAGTCTGCCATTTTATTCTTGAGTCTAAGTTTGGCTGGTATATATTTTTTGGCTAACACTTTTCTTTGTGTGATTTTTTTTTTTTTTAAAGTAGGACCCACACCCAGTATGGGGCTTGAACTCACAACCCTGAGATTAAGTCATGTGCTCTACTAACTAAACTAGCCAGGAGCCCCTGTGAATTTCTTAAATATGCTGTTCTTTTATCTTTTGGCATAATGTGTAGCTGAAATTCAGGTTTCCTTACCGTTATATGTGACTTTTTTGCTTGGGTAGCCAAATAATGTATTTTCTTTCTTGTAAAATACAATAGATTTATTATAGCATGTGATTACCTTGGTTACTTTGGGTCTGCTTCAAGGTTCATAATCTAAGCATTTAGTTTCAAGTATTTTTTTAAATGCAAGTTTTCATGGATTATAATTTTTATTATTTGTTCTGTTCCATTCTCTATTTTTGATATCTATCACTCTATATCAAGTTCCTGTTGTTACATTATTCATTCATTTTTGACATTTAAAAATGTCCATCAACACTGTGATAGTCCAGTCTCTACAAAAATAGCCTAAATTATGTACTTTTTTGTGCTGCTGCCTTATTCCATTTTTCATGTCAGAAGTTGAATTCTATCTCAGTATTTCTCCCTAAATTTTTTCTTAAAAAAATAAATCACTTTTCACTTCACTCTGTTCCAATAAGAGAATGGTCTCAGAATGAATTACTCTAATATACTTTAAGATTTATCTCCCACAAGTTTTATACTTCTGATGCATATTATTTTGTCTGGGTATTCTATACTTAAAAATACTTAAAACACTGAACTGTGCTAATATAGGTAATGATATTAAAATTATAAATTTATGCCAAATATTGCTTTAAGATATACTATATTTTCCTAACCCATATATTTGAGGACCTAAAAAAACATAAAAATTAGTGAATCAGTTTGAGTTTTTACAAGTTATAAAAGCTTTGAAAGCATATTAAAACAACGGCTGTTTTTTTTTTCATTATAGAAGCAAGTTATAGAAGCAAGTTTTCCTTCAGAAATGAAATAATACACTGGTTCTTATATTTTCCTTTCCTACATCTGTCTTTTTGTCCTGGTTTATATTTTTGGTGGGTAAGGACACAAAGAGGTGCTCAGTTCCAAGTGTATAGTATAAAGTGTGGGGAACATTTAAGCTTGCTCTGATCTTCCTTCCTTCCCTCCTTGTTTATTCCTTTTTAAAGTTTTATTGGTTTAGTCATAAAAACTGACTACAATGAAAACCTCCTTTCCATCTTTGGTATGAGGCTGCGTATTCTAACCTCGTTGCCATCCTAAAATATGACTCCAGTAAATGCTTTTGCAACCTTTTTCAAGTATTAAGTTCAAAGAGAGGATGTTCTTACATCCTTAAACGAAACTTTTAAGGTTTTGTTAATATTAAAATATTCAGGGGAAAATATTAGATCAAAGTAGAGGCAATCATAGTATAATATGAAGACTCATGAGGAATGAATGTACCAGAATTCTTAAAAGTGTGGCAAGTCAGTTATATATTAAAATTAGACAAAACAAGAATTTAAGGACATCAAAAGGAATTCAAAAACATGTGATGTATAAGTACATCAAAAGTAGAGGATAAGTGGATGTCTTTATTTGATACAGATATAAAAATGCTCTTGAGTCTAAAAGAAAGTGATATCTTTGCCTAAATTATTTTAAAGATGCCACTTTCAAATTATTAGCACTCTATAAATTTAACAAGCATTGATTTATTAAGATATGTTTAATATGTAACTGTTCTAGCACTAACACAAAATATGAAGTCCTCTAGAGGTTTTGGAAAAAATTTTGGCTAATACATAACCAGATTGGGGAGAAAGAGGTAAAATTGAGCAGCTTTTTTGAAAATCCTTGAAATGATAGTTAAGGCTCAGTTTAAAGAGGATTAAATTAATATGCACAGATTCAGTCTGAGAGGGAGGTAGGCTTAACCAGGAACATGTAGCCTGAGTGATCTATGCCTCTAAGATGCAGCTTTATTCTTTACAAACAGGAAAGCCACAGTAAGGACGCCTTGTGCTCAGATAGTCATGTCTCAATACTATTCCCCACTGAAATGGACCAGAGTCCTTGATGAAGTGCTTGATTATAGATCTTTGGCAGGAAAACAGGACAGTGAGTTAGAATACCTTGTTGTTCTAGAAAACAAGAAAATGTTCAAAGACTCATGGGGCTCTGCCTAAGAAAAAGCAGTTTACTGAAGAATAAAATAATATCTGAATGAATGCAGACATCTGCTTTGTTTCTGGAGTAAAGACTCAAACCAACCTATATATTTCATGTAATTCCTATTAATATAACTATGTAATTTTAAATATAACTAGACTGGATAATTTATAGCTTATGTGAAGTAAAAAATGAGCACTTTGAAAGACAGAGCTGTGATATCTTGACCTGACAGGGAAAAAAAAAGAGAAAGTAAATTCATCCTATAAAAGAATAACAGTTTGAATAGTTTAGTGCTCATAGAAGGATTAAAATATAAATAAAACAGAATATCCAAAATTTAACACTATAAATATGGGCATTTAAATATATCTATTGTGAAATTAATTGTATATGGAGGAACATCCCTACCTCATTCCATAACAACAAATTCCAGGTAGATTATTCATCTATATACTTTTAACAAAATTTGAGAAAAATGGTTAATATTTAATATGTATAATAGTTTTTTGAATTTATGATATAACAAAAATAATAGTGTTGAAAAATATTTTAGCCTTTTTATATATAATTCAAAGTAACACATACATAATAAATATTCAATTATAAATGACAGGAACTTCTGTGGAGTCCACAAACAATTTTTAAAAAGGTCTAGGGGGGCCTGGGTGCCTCAGTCGGTTAAGCGTCCGACTTCAGCTCAGGTTATGATCTCACGGTTCGTGGGTTTGAGCCCCGCGTCAGGCTCTGTGCTGACATCTGGGAGCCTGGAGCCTGCCTCAGATTCTGTGTGTCCCTTTTTCTTTGTTTCTCTCCAGCTCGTGCTCTGTCTCTCTCTCAAAAGTAAACATTAAAAATTTTTTTAAGTATATATAATAAAAAGGTCTCATGGTGGCTCAGTTGGTTAAGCATCCAACTTCGGCTCCAACTTGGGCTCTGGCCATTATCTCACAGCTCGTGAGTTTGAGCTCCACTTCAGGCTCTGTGCTGACAGGTCAGAGACTGGAGGCTGCTTCAGTATCTGTGTTTCCCTCTCTCTCTGCCCCTCCCCCACTTGCGCTCTGTCTCTCTCCCTCAAAAATAAACATTAAAATTTTTTCTAAATTTTTGTAAAAATTAAAAAAAAGGTCTCACACAGTTGGATGGACATGCAGTCCTTTTTAGACACAAATTAACAGCTGAACATTAGAGGAATACCCAGGCACAGTAGAAAATTCCTTGGGTGACATTGGTGAAATGGTCTGCAGGCAATCTATCCCATCTGGCAGCCTTGTCACTTATGTTTCAGATGGTTTCTTTTGTTTCAAGTCTTGCACTATTGTCATTCTTCTAGTTGTTCCTCTACTCTCAGCTACTCTTCTGGCATTTGACTTCATGGATTAATTTCCCTAACATTTCCTTGCTTAATGCTTTCAGCCAGATGAAGCCAGGGGATCCACCAACTATTAATTTGGTAATATATATCCTTGAAACAAACCTAGAAAAACCCTCCAACCATACACTAACACCCACAATATCAAACAATTGAGCTCAGACTTACATTGGCCACCTGTATCACAGTCTAGCCCTGGGTAGGCTGATTCTCCATGGAGAAGAATTATCCACTCAAGAGCTGCTGAAATTTATTAGAGAAAGTCATACAACCTATATGACTAGAAACTCTAAATTCATGGCCACCAGTCTCAAACAGACACTAAACAGCCTCCAAGCAATCTCATAGATCTCTATTGGTTCTCTACCCTTCATAATGTTAATACTTTCTCCTTTCTCCTCAATCTCTCCTGCTTCATTTCCCATTCATGATCCACTTTCATATTGAGAAAATAGATGCAATAACACTAACCCCTTCATCTTCTTATTGTTTGTGTCTATGTGTGTGTGTGTGTGTATATATACTTTTTCTGTCTTTGTCCTATAATCCTAGAAGAATGTTTCTATGCCCATCAGAGACTAAAACTTGTGCTTGTTCTCTGAGTCCTATCTTCCTTTCCTTTCTTAGGACGTGGCTCTTTCACTTACCTATCTTCTTTCATTATCCAAGTTTCCTTCTCTTTTCCCATTCCCATTAATATTCAAATATGATCTAGCAGTTCTGATCTTAAAGACAATTTCTCCATTGAGCCCCCATCTCCCATTTTTCTGCTCTGCTTCATGGAAAAGAATATAGAATGTGTTGAGAATTCAACCTGTCTCCACTGCCTCAACTCCTTTTACTACCTAGCCATTGCCTTTGTCTGTGGAACCCTCAGTCTAGCTCAGGTCTTACATTCATTAAACTCAGCAGGATGGCTGCTGAACACATCTTTCTTGTTTAAACTTTATTCTTTTATTTTCAGTGACAGCTCTTCTTGTTTTCCTTTGATCTCTCTGGCTCCTCTATCTCGCTTTGTTTTGTGGGATTCTCCACTACTTTTTCACTTCTTAATGCTGGAGTGTTCTAAGAATCTGTTTTGGATACCCTTCTTACCCTTTCTTTAACACTAGGTAATTCCAGGTTTTTTAGTTTTAATACAGAGTATGCACTGATAATTTTCAAAATTCTATCAATATCCCTGAACTTCTGGAGCCAAAATACTTATATATTCAACTACCTACTTGACCTCTCTCATTATATATGGAGATATGGAGATATGGAGATAACTCAAATATAGAGCATTTAAAATAGAACTATCTATCTATGTCTTTTTCTTCTCTCCTAGTATTTGCCATTAATAGTAAATGATGTCATGCCTTAGGCTACACGACTGAGTTTTTCTTTATTCCACATCTCAAATTCATCATTAAGCCCTGCAGAAACAACCTACAATCAATAACCAAATCTTTCTGGATTTTTCCACATCTATACCATCAATTTGGTCCCAACTACTCTTATTTCCCACTTGAGTCATTATAATATTTTTATAACTGGTTACACTTCTTGCACACCTGCAATCCCAATTGATTTGGCACAGAGAACCTAGCCTTTTCTATATAAATAAATATAATCATGTCATTTCTCAGCTTAAAACTCCTTAGGAACTTCCTTTTGGATTTAGCCTTAATGTTCAAAATCTTTATTATGACTTATAAATCCTGACGTGATTTGACTCTTGCCTACATTTCCAATCTCTTCTAATAGAACAATCCTCTTGATAAATATATTCTATCCCTCCTGTCCTCTTTATTGCTCTTCAAACCTATAAGGGTCATTTCCAGATTATGCTTTCCCACATCTTAATACTTTATCAGAAATATTTTGTGCAAGACTATATGGCTGACATGTCATTCAGTGTAAGTTTAAGGCTGATTCTGACTGTCCATCTTTATTCTACTCCTTTAATCTGACTCCCTGACTTTGCTTGGTAGTGTGAACAAAAGTGTTTAACAACTGGTATAAAGAAAGAAAGAACACTGAATTGTAGAATTTGCTAATTTCCATGGTGTAAATATTTCCATAATGACTAATGTCATGTACCAAGTGACTTTATTGAATGAAAATTTGGAGGAAATATACACAATCAGTTCTCACAAGCAGATGCAATGCTTCTCCAAAATACTCCTGGATTACTGGTTAAAAACTTTACTCACCTACTAACTTAATTTATGTTTTATCTAATATCCATTATTAGTAAGGCATAGAGCTTGGGGATATCTTACTAGGTCTATGGTGAGATAAACATAGAATCAGAGGGAATCAGATGATGTTCAGATATCATAAAACCATAATACGTGTTTACAGTTCTATAAATTTGTTTTCTAATTTAAAAATTCCATTTACTTATTTGAAACTTTTGTATACAAATAGAAATGGTTTTAAGAAAAATAGCCATGGAGAGTCACTCTATAAGGAAAAATATTAACAAAATACAGATATCTTTTTTTCCTGGAGAAATAAATCTCAAACTTAGAACATACAAAACTTAACCAGAGCTATTCCATATATAAGGTAAAATATTTTTCAAAAATGCACGTTTGTCAATCTGAGATGTCATTTCTCCTCATAGTGTGAACATAAAAGGCAATACAAATAGAAAGAAATCAAAACTCACTTTAATCACAAACGCTTTGTGTTTTATGAATAGAACCTTAGAGTGTTGTAGCTGAAGGATTTTTTTTTCCCAGAAATTTTCAGTACAATTCTCTCATTTTACAGTTGAGAAAACAGACCCCTAGAGATCAGGGCTAATTTAAAATACATTGCTTGATTGTGGCAGAATTAGGACTTAAATTTAGGAATCCTAACTTACAACTCAGGGCCCATTCCTGACACCAGCGATGAAATTATTCCTATGAAATGGCTCTTCCATATGAAGCTCCCTAAAAGTACTCAGATTATCTTGTGTTGGACTCAAAGAAACTTCTACTTTCTAAGGGCAAGTCATTAACTCTCTTTGCCAAGTATTTGGCTGTCCTTCCTATTTCCTATATGGAAACAAAAATGGGTTTGTTTTTTGGACAGAAAGGAAATGGCTTGTGTTTAACTAAAAACATGCCTTGTGAAGATGATGTTGGCCATTTATTAGCTATAAGCTATAATAATTTCAACTTGAAAAAGATGTTAAATTAAACAAGAAGTTTTAGCTAACCACCAGGAAAATGTAACCAAGGTAATAAAACATTGAAATCAGATGATGCAGATGATCTATAATTCATTCATATATGAAATATGCAGATAGTGCCATCTGCATGTGTAGTACTGAGGTACAGGTAATCTGTTTTGATGCTTCCCTGTATTTACACATTTCATAGTCTACTCCTCTTGAATTTGAACATGTTACCTAAGCAACACAGCATGGCTGAGAAGTGATAGGACACTGCTAGTCTGTGGTTAAGCTTGGCAACATCTGCTTTTGCACTTTGGGGACAATGTATCATCATGCACAAAATTCAACTTTTCTAAGACCAGGATGTACGAAAACCCCAGCCTAGTCACATGGAGAGAGCTCATGGAGAATACAATCCTCAATTAATAGCTTTAGCTGAGCTTCTAGCCAGCAGCAGTATCATTTTGCCCTTATTATAAGGGAGACCCTCTAGGAGTTGAGCCTGGCACCAGTCAAATTAGCCTAACTGATATCACGTATAGGGGAGATGATCTGTTCCCATAGAGCCCTGTCCAAGTTGCAGTATAGTGAGCAAATAAATAAAATGATTGCTGTCTTAAGACACTAAATTTGGGGGTATTTTGCTACACAGTGATGGGTGACAAGAGAAATTTAAAAACCTGGCCTTTGATTGCTAAAAGCCTCTTACCTAAAGATCATAAAGAAGAGAAGAGACCCATAAGCAATGCAGATGAGTAGACATTCACCTACTGAAGTTAGCCAGACAGAGCTACATGATTGCTTACTTTTTATCTAGATTATATTTTAACTCTGGACAGACCACTGTCTTCTTCTTTCTTTTTAATGTTTATATTTGAGAGAGAGAGAGAGAGGAAGAGGGAGGGGCAGAGAGACAATGGAAGACCCAGAATCTGAAGCAGCCTCCAGCTCTGAGCTGTCAGCATAGAACCTGAAGCGGGGTTCAAATCCACAAACCAAAAGATCATGACTTGAGGCCAAATCAGGCGCTTAGCCGACTGATCCACCCTGGCGCCCACAAAGAGATTGTATTTTGGTAGAATGCGGAATATTGAGAACACTTCCCACTTCAGCATAAAAGTGAAACTATTACCCTGCTTTTGTGATAACTTAAATTCTATACTTATTTTGCTAAAAACTGGAAAAAAAATTCACTCATGATGTTCAATTTATTTTCTCTTTTGACATGGAAAACGGGGTAACATTTCACTATTGTCCTCAGAGGAGCCATAATCAATAACCTTTTAAGTGTAGTTTACAGTTTGAAGTGTATGCAATTCAAGATATTTCATTAGAAAAGTGTTTGCCAGAGCTAGCATGGTTGACTTATTCTGCATGGTTTTACTCTGCAACAATAGAGATTTACCTTGGTTGAAATCTGGTAATAATAATGAATTTATTGTTTACTATATTCACAACTGTTATGATATAAGATAATAGGCCTCATCCTCAGGAAGATTATAATTTCTACCCTAGTCCTCTAGAGCACATTTAGATATAACAGTCAACTGTATTTCCAATCAGCTTCACAGATGAATTTGCTTCTGGAAAAGCACATGCATTCAATTTAGTTTTTAGTAATCTGTGCCCCCATGAATTTCAATCAAATCCAGTTAACAACAACAACAAAATTCTCTGCGAAGTATAATGCTGTTAACTTTCATATATTACAATATGCATTCATACAAAGAAGTTTTTGGCAGAATTATCATCATCTTTTATTTTGGTACTTTGACCCAGAGTATACATTCACAGAGATTTTACTTAGCAACACCAAGAATGTGTTTGATACATTGGGCACTGGGTTTGCTACGTTGTTTTAAATAATTCCTTTAAAGCTTTATGATTTCACAAAACTGTTTAATCTGAAATATGACATTGCTGCTGTCATCCTCCTTGAGATACTGAAATCTATCAAGCACCTTACATACGTGCTGCTTTGATTTTCTCAATTTATATTTTTTTCTCTTGAAAATATGTAAGATGAACATTTTACTAGTAAACTCTAACCTGAAATTTGGTCTTTGGTCAATTTTTAAATCTCTTTTTCTCTTGCAGGGAACTCAAATTCAAAGACCATATTCAAACTTAAGCAATATTTTCTATCAACATCTTTCCCCAAAGCTTATATTCAAGATTATAAAATGAAATGGTAAATCTATAAAGAAATACTAATATTTAAATGGATCTTTGGTATAAGTTTTAAAATGAAATCAATATTAGAGATATCTTGTCACCATGGCAGGAGTATGTGGACCATTCTGGACCATACCGGGTAGTCTGATAAACTAAAATCTTTCTGCATTTCTTGTCGAGATGCATTTATGTTGTGTTTCTATGAAATCCACACATTTTGGGTAGAATTAGAAAGAGATATCAACTAGAAATCCTCAGCAAATCCTTTTGGTTTTATTTTTATTTATTTATTATTTATTTTTATATAATATAATATATATTAATAATATATAATTATATATAATATAATAATAATTATATTTTATTATTATATATAATTATAAATAATATAATTATATAATATATTTATATTATACATTATTATATAGAATAATAATATGATTATATATTATAATTATAATAATAAATAATATTATTATACATTATTATTTATTTATTATCATTATTTATTATTATTTATTTATTATCCCTAAAATACTTTTTAGGGTCAAAGTATTATGTATATAATATAGACTATCCACAGATAGGTTTTTTGCCTCAATAGTGGTCAACTGGGCAAAAGTGTCAGGCAGAAGCTTAGGAAAGAAGGTGTGCATCACTGAGACCCAAAGAGTGCATTTAAAACTTGACATGCTATTAAGTTTTATGAGATTACAGTTCAGAGTACCTACTGAGATTAAATATTCATTATTATAGTCATTAGGAAATATAAAGGACTGATGGGAAATACAAATGTAGATGGAAAGGATACAGATGTTGTAATAGATATTTTATCATTTTTTCCTCTTTCATACTACTTTAGCATCTGAATGGTTTTTCTAGAGAAGGAAGAAGTAGAGGACAACGAGGTTCATACTCATTAAATCAGATCATAATAGAAGATGTTTCCTTGTGCCAAAAATACTAATTCTTTCATCTGCATTTTTTAACAACTTCTGGCACTTTTTTGTCTTCTACATTTGTGTCCTTTTGTATAAAAAATGGCAAGTTTATCTAAAGTGAAAATATATTTATTTTTGAATCAGGTATGATTATCTTCTTAGCTAATAGGCTTAGAAGCAAGTATATATTTAATTGTTAATTTTTATAAGAATTTCCAACTCATAAATCATCTTAATTTTATGAGTAACATTGGAAAATTAATAAATATTTTTCCTAACTTCTGAAATACAGAATTTAGTCATGTAAGGATTAACCAGATCCATTTTCTGCAGCTTGGAAGAGTGACTACATTAAATGAATTCCTGACTTAAAAAAAATAAAAATGTTTCATAAAATATTTTAAAAGCCATTTAAAAATCAATGTTGAGATGCTAAGATATTAAAGAGCTAACTCATCCTAAGGACATTTGCTAAGAGTGATCTTAAGTTTTACTTTTGTTTCCAAGATACAGTGAGAAAGGGAAGAAACCCAGGAGCCACCCTTTCCACAGAAGAGAATCTAATAGCGGACAAATTCACTCCTATAGCTGGAACACTAAAAGTTGTAGCTTACCTGAAAAGGAACTAGAAATAAGCCTGCTTCTTTAAGAATCTAAGTGCTGAATGCAGAAATGAGACAAAGTAAAACTTCTGTGATCATTCATAACCACAATTCAGTTCTCCAATGGAATATGTTTATTCTGCATGGTCTAAAAAATACTAAGTAAACAAAAACTCAAGCTGAGATTTTGGTTTAAAGTATATCTAGCTTATAGTGTCCTAGGAATCTAAGAAAAAGCAAATTCAGATCCTATTTGTGGAAGCCTGTCTTCAAGACAGGTTTCAGAGTCTTCACAGAAAAAAATTCCAAGGAATAAGAATATTCAGTGAAACTCATGAACAATGGGTTACCTGGGTGGCTCACTTGGTTAAGCAACTGACTTTTGATTTCAGCTCAGGTATGATTTCACAGTTCCTGAGTTACAGCCCTGCATTGGGCTCTGTGCTGACAGTGTGGAGCCTGCTTGAGATCTTCTTTCCTTCTCTCTCTGCCTCTCCTCCATTGGTGCTGCTGATCTCTCTATCTCTCAAAAATAAATAAATTAAAAAAAAAAAAGAAACTTATGAAGCAGAAGAGAAACAAGACATTGAATTTTAGAGCCAATGAGGAACACAAAAACCAGACAGCTTGGTAAAAACATAAAAATTATTCAGAGATTTGAATATCAAACAAAGCATATGTTAAAAAAGAAAAAGACACCAAACACTAGTTATACTCAAATAACATGATTTTTCATCTAGGAAACACAAGAGACACTACAGATTAATTATTAAACTACTGAAAAAATTTACCATTATTGCTGAATTTAAAATTGTTATTAAAGAAGAAATTGCAGTAAGAAAGAATGAGTTGGGGGGATAGGGTAAAGTGTCATGAAGCAAACCATGTTCATATGACAGAAATGGCTTTGAGGAGAGTGAAGAAAAGGAATTTCAGTAAATAGTGATGAGATAATTACCTTTCTATGAAATTGAGTCCTTGCCTCAAATCACATGCAAATAAATTCTAGGCCATTTCATCAAAATGAAAAGTAAACAAACTGGATGCTAACTAGACTTATTGTGGTGATAAATTTGCAATGTCTACAAATCTCAAATCATTATGTTATACATGTGAAATTAATATATGTCAAATACACTTCATTAAAGATACAAAATTTAAAAAGGTAAAAAATATAAATTTGGAAAACAACAATTATGAACATGGAATAGCAAAAGATTGCTTATATTATATATGATAAACACAGATAATAAAAAGGACATTGAAAAACATAACTACCTTAAGAACTTCCATTTATCAAAATATAAAATGTATGCAAATAAATGCTACAAGATATTACAACTGATAAATATTATTATCACAATACCCAAATAATAAGAAAAGCCAAGCAACAGTTGGTAAATGCTATTTATTGGCTCATTCAACATTTAGTAGATTCTCAAGCAGCTGTTTTCTAGATGCCAGGTGGATCCTGCTAATCAGAGGAATTCACCTTGAATTTGTTCAGTAGAAGTTTTATTGTTCTTTTTGGCTATTTTCCTCTGGGCAAACCAAATAGTTGGAGAAGTGCATCTTTTTTTTATCTGCTTGTGGTTAGCCTTACAAGTGGCTTATTATAAATACATTGTATTAAGTTTTTATTTTTGAAAGACAGAGAGAGAGAGAGAGAGTTAATCTGGGAGGGGCAAAGAGAGGCAGAGAGAGGATCCAAAGCGGGGTCCTGCACTGACAGCGGAGAACCCAATGCAGCTTGAATTCATGAACTCACAAACAGTGAGATCATGACCTGAGCCAAAGTCCTACCCTCAATCAACTGAGCCACCCAGGTGCCCCTATAAATTCAGACAGACTTTTCAGTGCTTTATAAGGACTTAATTATCAAGACTTGGATATACCTCATGGTCCAATCCAGTTCAAGTCCTAATCTTCCCAATCTTCTATCTCTCTCTCTCTCACTGCAAATTTGCCTAAGTGTATATTACATATAATAAAACTCATCCCAGATTTTAAGTGTACAGATGACTAAGTTTAGGTAACTGTGTGCAGTTTTGTAAACATGATCATGATACACTATAAAACATTTAAATTAACTCAGAAAGTTGCCTTGGGTCTCTTTGAAATGAATTCCCTTCCTCAACTGCCAGACCCAGCCAGTACTGATCAGCTCTCTATCGTAACATTACCTTTTCCAGTATTTCGTATAAATGGGATCACACAGAATATGTTTTATTACCTTCATTTAGCAAAGTTTTTGATATTCGCCCAAGTTGTTGAGTGTATCAATAGTTGGCTTCTTTTCAGCCTACACAGGCCCTGCTATCACCAACTTAGCTCTCTGGGCTGTTAGGAGCTTGCCACGAGGGTCCTGTCTGGGCCTGCTCCCATCCTCTGAGGAGGTAACGGCATTCTGACCTCAGTCCCAGTCACAAGATCCATCAGCATCCATTCACAGACCAGACACCACTGAGAAAAATCCCATAACCCAGGGGTAGGGCTGAAGCACTCACCTGCACAGCAGAAACCAAGACAGACCACATTTTAAGTTAAGAGAAGTGGCTCCACTCTGGTCCCCTTGTCCCTTCCCCAGGCCGGCGCAGCACTGCCTCAAGGCTCCTCTGGGCCTACCGTGTCACAAGGGGATTAAAGAGAAGCAGAGGTGGACATCCAGTTTCCCCAGCGTTGCGGGGGGCTTCCCAGGGGCCCACTGGGTCTGGGCTGGGCGGAGTCTCTGCGGGAATGGTAGGCAACTGATGAAGATGGAGCGGGCGGGGCTTGCAGGCCTACACCCAGCACCTACTTCTCCTTGTGCCTGGGCAGAGACCCCAGCGGGTGTCTCTGCTCGTCGTCCACTTTCGCCAGGGAGCCTCGTTGGCAGAGTTCTGCCTAATTCAGGTCTCTAGTCGGGGCCGTAGCAACCCGTTTTACCGCTGCCCCTTGGCCAGGAAGCAGATTTGGATCCTCCAATCCTGCCCATCGCGGAAGCCTGGCCAGAGAACCGCGGCAGTGGCAGAGCAAAGCCAGGCCCACCTTCCTGCCCAACTGCTGAGCACAGTCTCTGGTCCCACATAACCAGGGAGCCTGAACAGCGACCCTGGGCAGCTTTGGAACACAGCCCACTGTCCAACTGTGGAGCGGTCTAGAGCCTACCTAGCAGAGGAGCCCACCCTATAAAACATACCACCTTGAAAACATAACTACCTTCGAGGCTTCCCTCTATCAAAGAGATAAAAAAAGTACGGAAATAAATTCTACAAGATGTTGCAACTAATAAAGATTATCATCAAGGTATATTGGTAGGAGTGTAAAATGATACAGCCGATTTGTAAAACCGTGTGGCAGTTTCTTTATACATTAACCATATACCTCTATGTGTGCTAGCCATTTTACCACTTTGTATTTACTAAAGAGAAGGTATAGTTTACATCCACATTTTTTCATAAATGTTCATACCAGCTTTTTTCCTTCTAATTGCCAAAAACGAGAAAGAACCCAAATATCCACTAACTGATGAATTGGTTAACAAGTTGAGGTATAGCCATAAAATACATGAATAGTCACTAATAAAAAATAATGAACTAACTGGCAAGAACTCTAAGGAATCTGATAGTTTACTGTATTTTCCAGCTAACAAGTTAAGAGTTTCCTGGGTCAGAGACAAAGGACTTTCTTATGAACAACATGAGCAGTAGCCAGAGTAGCACATTTCCCTTAGCACCAGCCAATTCAAGCAGGACAATATAAAGATGGCGGACCCAGTATATTATGTTACAGAATGAGGACCTCAAGCTCAGGAACTCAAGTACTTTATACTACACAATAAGCCTGCTTAACCTTACCCTATAGGAAGACAACATTTTTGTCATACTGGACAGTACACAAACCTGCCTTTGCTCTGGAGGGGGATTCTCTATCTTCCAAGTTTCTTCTCTATTCAAATATTCCTGCAAAGATAATCCAGAACAAAAGCAGTGGGTGTCTCTGCCTCACAAGACATGTAGAAAACATGAGAGACCCATGTAGGATTATCTCCCAATATAATAATATGGATGAATCTTAAAAATATGCTATGGGGCACCTAGGTGGCTTAGTCAGTTGAGCATCCTACTTTCTCTCAGGTCCTGATCTTGCAGTTGGTGAGCTGGAGCCCCACGTAGGGCGCTATCAGATAGCTTGGAGCCTGCTTCAGATTCTGCGTCTCTCTCTCTGTCTTTCCCTTCCCTGCTGTACTCTGTCTTGCTCTTTCTGAAAAACAAATAAAAGCATTATTTTTAAAAAATACACTGAATGAATGAAGCCGGACCCCCCCCCAGAAAAAGGGAGGGGGGGTAAGGGGGCATTACATTGTGTATCATTTTATTTGTAAAAAAATATATAGAAGATGCAAGCTAATATATGGAAGCAAAAATCAGGTCAATGGTTGCCTGGGGATGAAGAAGGAGGGTAGGAAGGGATTACAGAGAAGAGAAAAGCACAGAGAAGCTTTTGGGAGTGAAGAATATGACAAATATGCTGATTTGGTGAGGCATTCACACATGTATACCTAAGTCAAAATGCAAAGTTATACTCTATAAATTAGCAGTTTATTATATGTAAATTTTACCCCAATAAAGATGTAAAAGAACACAAAGAAGTCAACTCAACTTCTTTTTACATATTTGTGAAAATAAAGAGTGATAAAATTCCTGTCTGCTCTAAAATTCCTTGAATCTACTGTCAAACTGCATATTGGGCTGACGCAGGAATCTGCTCATTGCTTGTGCATTCAGTAAATCATTCTCACTTCTCTTAATTAATACATGGATTTTCAAAACATTTAAATTTATAATGAGCAAGGAGGGTGGAAACTAATGATATTAGAGTTGATGATTTGTGATGGAGTTTCTGAATTCTAATCTGCATTTACCTAAAACAAGGTTCTTTGCTTCCTTTGTCACTAAATTGAAGTTTGTAATCTCTGAGAATTTCAAGGTAAAAAACAAACAAAAACCCTCAACTTGTAAGATGTAATGGAAGCATACTTGAGGAAATACATTTAATTGGATTGACGTAGGTAAAAATAACTTTAGAATTTGACAGTATTTTAAAGACTAAGTCCAAAAGCTCTTTTTTACATTTTCGTAAAGTGAGACCCAGAGAACTGATATTTACCAAAGGGAAAGTAACTTTGGTAGTTACAGAGTAAGGATTAGAGCTCAGATGTTCTGCTTCCTAGGTCAATATTATTTCCGTTATACAAAGTTTCTATTCCTGGTGATAATATGTATATCTTCATTTTTAGGAATGCATCCTCTGGATTCCTCCCTAAATGGAAAACAAGGCAATTACACTGCTTGAAAAAAAACACTCCTCATATATTAATTCAGAAAATCAATTCAGGTGGTGTAAAGAACAACTTATTTTTCTACCCAAACAGCAATTGAGATCAAAGTGTTCTCACAGTAGCTTATTTACCTCTGACACTAATTGTGAGCAAAGTGAGCATGATTAAAGTTGACCTAAAAAAGAAGTTAGTTATTAAGTAGTTAACCTGTCTTCCAATCTCTCTCTTTTTTAATGTTTTCTTAACAATTTTTTTCTTAAATAGTTTATTGTCAAGTTGGTTTCCATATAACACCCAGTGCTCATCCCCACAAGTGCCCTCCTCCATGCCCTTCACTCCCTTCCCTTCTCCCCCACCCCCATCAGCCCTCAGTTTGTTCTCAGCATTCAAGAGACTCTCATGGTTTGCCTCCCTCCCTCTCCCCAACTGTGTTTTCCCATTCTTAACAATTTTTTAAAAGGCACCATTGACTCCTTGACAAACCACATCATTTTTTCTTGCAGGATACATTGCCCAAGAACATATGTACACACACAGATACAAGAGTTAAAAAATATTTGGACTTTGATGGCTCTACAAATTACCTTACATTTTGGCAGAAAAATCACTTATTGGAATCCTTTTGTTTGGCATGGTTTTAAACCAACAAGCACTACACTGTTAAGTGGACCTTAACAGATGGAGCAGATGGAGCAGAGACAGAAGCAATAAGGGAAAGCAGAAGGGTGAAAGCCAAACAGTCCTGGAGGCAAGAAAGAAACGTTAACGACTATTTTTAGTTTGGGGCTCTTTATTGTATTTTTATCAACTTTACTTTACACATCTAACTTAAAAGTCAGCTCAGGGTTTTGTCAGAAAGTACTGATGTAGCTTAGTAACTCACTTTTTCCTTATCAAGGAGGCATAATTGTTTTACAGTCTAATGATGGAGGAGCCATGAGCAAGTGTGTTCAGCTTGTTAAGGATTTTAAGGCCAGGTTTTTGGGATCCACATAAAATAGTACATTCCTTATTATTTGGAGGATTCTGATGTAAACCATCTGCTTCTCCCTTTATAGCCATAGGTATTTTATGTCTGGAACCCATTCCTTTATACATCCTCTTAGCCATTTATGTGTCCTAAAACTGGGGAAACAGTTTGCCTTTTGGAATAAAAGTCTAGACAAACTAATATCTACTGCCATTAATTTCTTTGTGGAATACCAAGGAGTACCACATGAATCTCAGGTATAAATGAACTCTGTAAGGAAAGGATTGTTCTGAGGTTAAAATGTGCAAATTATTTTATATTGAATTATTAGATAACTAAAACATAATTTCAAAAATCATTAAGCAAGGCATAGAGCTTTTTTTCATTGTTGTTATTTGGGGTTTGTTTATTTTTGCTTTATGTTTTAGATGATTAAAAAAAATTGGAAAGATATATTTTGAAAACATAATCCAGTTGTCCTTGAATGCTCAAAACATTATGACCGTGGTTTTTTAAAACATGGACCAGGAGCGCCTGGGTGGGTCAGTTGGTTAAGCATAGGGCTTCGGCTCAGGTTGTTATCTTGAGGTTCATGAGTTCAAGACCCACGTCGGGCTCTGTGTTGACAGCTCAGAGCCTGGAGCCAGCTTTGGATTCTGTGTCTCCCTCTCTCTCTGCCCTTGCCCCACTCACAGTCTGTCTGTCCCTCTCTCTTTCTCAAAAATAAATAAACATTAAAATAAAATTTAAAATATGATCCAATTAGCACCACCCAGATATACCAGAAATCAGAATTTCAGATTCTGTTCCAATGTTGGCAATGATGCTGTACATTTTCATTTGTGCTCAATAGTTAAGAGTCTGTTTTTCCACCTTTGCTAAATAGAAGTATATTTTAGTTTGATGACACATTTCCTGTAAAGTAGTTTGGCTAGTTGAAAAATGCAAGATGAGATGACAAAGTAAAGATAATTATGACTAAGAGTGGGAATGAGAAAATTCTAACATTTTAAAGAGAATTTATTTACTCAAGCAATTCTGAAAAGCAATATCTTCATTACATACACAAAGTAATTGTAGAGTTGTAAAGCCAGTGGTGGTCAAAAAAGCCTACCACACTGCTACCAATAATCTTAATATAAGCATGGTTTATTGATCTGAATGAGTTTGGACATGGGTTATTAGCTCTGTAATAGTGGCTAGCTTACCAGAATGTCTACTAGACTCATGGTCACATTGCCAAGAATAGAAAAAAGAGAAAGAATGGGGCAGAAAATGAGTAACGTTTGAAGCCAGCATCTGCAGGGTTGGATGGATAGATATCACTAGTTGTCTCTATATTAAGGATGATGATTTGGAAGGAAGTAGAATTAAGGCAAAAGAATACATAAAAAGAGGCATAAAAAGAGACAAAAACTCCCAATTTTCCTGGCATAAGCAATATCATAGAATGCACAGGCCCAGGAAGTTAGCATCAGAGACTTGAGATTGAATCACACTCTGACATTTAAAAAATAACATTGAGTAACTTTGTATTTATGTAAATACATATCAGAGTTACCATTATTTTCCTTAAGGGGCTATGCCTCTTAGTTAATGAAATATACTTATTAAGGATTAAAATACTATAGTAATGCTGACATGAAATTAATTTTTAAGTCAAAACCTGGTTTCTATATCTAAGCTATTGAAATGGTAGGTGGATTAAAGTTTGAGCTAAACCTAACAAAGACTGTATAACAATGTCAGAATGCCTTGATCATTTCAATTTTTTTTTAAAATTTTTAATGTTTTATTTATTTCTAGGAGAGAGAGAGACAGCATGAGCAAGAGAGGGTCAGAGAGAGAGGGAGTCACAGACTCCGAAACAGGCTCCAGGCTCTGAGCTGGCTGTCAGCACAGAGCCCGACGCGGGGCTCGAACCCACGAACCGCGAGATCATGACCTAAGCGAAAGTCGGACGCTTAACCGACTAAGCCACCCAGGCGCCCCTTGATCATTTCAATTAATTAAACAAAACACAATTTATTCAAAACCAGTGTGTACTTGGCATCATTACAAGAAAGGAACAATTATATTTCTACATTTTATTCCAATTGGAAATAATCATATTTTTTCATGCAGATGAGATATTTTTTTTAAAGTCTTGTCCATTAAACATGTCATTTATAGAAGTATTTCTTCCAGTATAGCTTTTCTTTAAATAAAAGAAAATTGTAAAATCTTTTATTTTGTTCAGTTCATTAATTGTGGATAATTTGCCATTCTCACTTCTTTCACTTTTTGGAAACAAAAATAAATGTTTCCCTATATCAATTTAGAGGAGAGAAGAAAAGCTTAGTTGGCAATGTAGATTCTTCCAAAATTTCCCCATAAGTGTACTTTAGACATTCTAAAATTAAATTCTTTCCGGCCAAGTTACACAATGATGCTACTAAGTACAAAAATGAGATTACACTAAGAGCTATAATGATATTTTAGAGAGTTCACAAGTCCTGTCATGCCTGCTTTATTACGTACATTAATTCAAGATTATTTCACCCACTTGGGAAGCTCATTCCCTTTTAACATATGTTTCTGATTCAGCTGTAACAGCACAGTGACCAAGCCAATGGACTGTTCATTGATGGTTTACAAGATCCTAAATATCAAAGCTGTACCTACTAAAAATCAGTAAAAATTACTAATTTATCAACAAGAATTATTTTGTTTATTAAGTGAATATTTAATACTTTCTGTCAGCACATTTTAAGTTCTGGGAGCTGTTAGAGTCATGAAGAAGATTTAAGCACTGACCTTACTCTTAAAGTTTTCAAGTTATTTTGTTGCTTGTTCTGTTTTTATTTTATTTTAAATGTTTGTTTTTTTGAGAGAGAGAGAAAGTGTGCAAACAGAGGAGAGGCAGAAAGACAGGGAGAGAGAGAGAATCCCAAGTATGTGCAGGGCGGTCAGCACAGAGCCCCACACTGGGCTTGAACTCATGAACCATGAGATCATGACCTGAGCCCAAATCAAGAGTGGGCTACTTAACTGACTGAGCCACCCAGGCACCCTTCCCTTTTTTTGTTTTTAGATAGAGAGAGAGAAAGTGAGCAGAAGCAGGGTCACAGGTGGATGGAGGGGCAGAGGCAGAAGGAGAGAGAGAGTTAATCCCAATTGGGCTCCAAGCCTAGCACAGAGTCTGACGTGGGACTCTATCTCATGACCCTGAGATCTTTACCTGAGCCCAAATCAAGAGTCGACCTATTAACCAACTGAACCACCCAGGTTCCCTAGTTGGCTTGCTTTTAGAGGCTAGTGGATAGAAAGCTCATCTTTACAGTATAGTTGATAAAAGCAATAGAAGTGTTTTTCATAAGGCATTAGGTGGCACAATATTGGGGTAGCAGATGCTGCCTCATTGGAGAAAAAGGGTTGAATAAGTATATCTTAAAGCATACTTACAGTATGTAAGTATAGTCTTATAACTACCATCTACTCTCTGCTTTTATGAGTTCAACATTTTTAGTAGACTAGGGGATAGGGGAAATGGGGAGATGTTGGTCAAAATGTATAAAGTGTCAGTTATGCAGGATGAGTAAATTCTCACACCTAATGTACAGAGGGGTGACTATAGTTAATAATCCTGTATTGTGTACTTGAAATTTGCTAATAGAGTTGATCTTAAAGGTTGTCACTAGCAGAACAATAACAAAGGTAATTATGTGAGGTGATGAATAGTGTAATTTGCTTGATTGTGTACCCATATGAAAATATTACATTGTACACCTTAAGTATATATCATTTAATTTGTCAATTATACTTTAATAAAACAGAAAAAAGTTAAAAATTTGAAATTGGATACAAAAACTGTTTTAAAAAGTCCTTTTTAAAAAAACACTTTGCAAAGTAAAAGCAGCTGAGACTTGGAGAAATTAAGAAAATTTCTCAAGCGTATACAACTAGTAAAGGGTACAGCTGATGGCTAACCCATTCTGCAAAAACCCATCTGCACGTTCATTCTTCGTTGAATAGTCAGCAGTGCTGTTGAGAAACCAAAGATGCCAATAGTTCTTAGGTCAAATGGGATCAAAGCAGTGGATGAATGGGAAAAAAAGCTTCTTATTTGTACATTCTTACTGGTCTTGTAATTAACACAGCGGCTCATCTTTATTACTTAGAAAGTGTAGCAAATGTGTTAAGTTGGCAAAATAGAAGTGTAACAGAGAGAAGTTCGGCTTTTTGTTGCTTTTATTTGCTTTCATGTATGTTGCTTTTGTGGTTTTTTTTTTATTTTTGTTAATCAAATGAAAGTGAATTTATAGTTCACAGAAATATTTTAAGCATTAATGAAAAACAATTCTAAGATAGACTCAGATACTACTTTACTCCTACTCGGTTAAGACAAACAAAAATTATTCCTAACTGTTCTAAAGGAATTGTGATACCAATATATTTTCTTTCAGCGTACCTAACAGGCAAGTCAGACTCATAAAAAACAGGAGTGTGGGCCAATCCATTTTTATACTAATATGTAAGATTTATTAAATTCCATGTGTACTAACATTATTAAAGGAAATAAAAAGTACTGAAAAAAACCCTTTTGTTAAGGAGAATAAAGAAATAGCTCTTCAAAGTACAATTTAGAATCTTCATTTATTAAATTAGTTAAATGGAAAATAAGCAATGGTGTATGTTCATTAATTCTATGGAACAAAGTATATATTGAGGTTTACATTAAAATCTAATTTAAGGATAACACATTTTATTCTTGCACTCAACGTGATAGGTTCATTTTAAACTATAAATTCCTCTCTGATGATATTTGATATCTGTACAAGATGAGGGTTTTGATGCTTTTTTTTTTAATGTTTTATTTATTTCTAGGAGAGAGAGAGAGAGAGAGAGACAGCGTGAGCAAGGGAGGGTCAGAGAGAGAGGAAATCACAGACTGAAACAGGCTCCAGGCTCTGAGCTGGCAGTCAGCACAGAGCCAGATGCGGGGCTTGAACCCACGAACCGCGAGATCATGACCTAAGTGAAAGTCGGATGCTTAACCGACTAAGCCACCCAGGCGCCCCAAGGGTTTTGATGCTTTTTTAAAAAAATTCTTTATCAAGTACATTGGAAATCCACCTGAAATTCTACTTATAATTAGATTGTACATGCAACCATGCATGAGGAATATTACCTTTTTAAAAAAATCTACTTCTTCAGGCATGTAGAAAAGCATAAGTCTTCCTCAAAGTATGGCATCCCCTTAATTCTTCCACAGCTTGTTAGGCTGGCATCTCATGCAGCCAAGTTTTAAAGAAACGACTTGGAATCTTCACTCTCTTTTGTACATAAACCACAGTGTGTTTGAGGATAACATGAAAGTATCATCATTCTGTGAGAAAACAATATGTGTGTTTTTCATTAAAAATTTTATTATTATTTTCTAATGTTTGTTTATTAATTTGGAGAGAGAAAGAGAGCATGTGAGTAGGGGAGGAGCAGAGAGAGAGGGAGAGGGAGAAAATCCCAAGCAGGTTCCATGTTGTCCGTGCAGAGCCAGATGTGGGACTGAACCCACGAAATGTGAGATCATGTCCTGAGCTGAGATCAAGAGTTGGCCACTTAAGTGACTGAGCCACCCAGCTGTCCCTGTGTGTGCTTTTTTAAAGTTATCATGAAGTTTAAAACTTACTCCCAGGATTAGACCTCATTTAATACCCTCAATTTATACCATCAGTTTATAGAAGAAGAAACTGAAAACCAGAGGAGACAAATTGTTTGTCCCAAATCATAAATCTAACTACTGACAGCATCAGGGTTAGATTTGAGGTTCGGAGCTTTTTACTCCAACATGACTTCCCTAAATTAATTATCTTTTAATTACTTGTTACTTATTTTTAATATAAAAATGTGGCATAAAAATAATAAAAATAAATCATCCAAATAATAATAGTGTACAAAGAAATACCTAATGAATTAAAAACACTTTTGTACATTTCTCATAGTTCTATCACATCTGTCTACTAGTTGAATGGCATATTTATGAGGAACAATGTACCTGATACTCTGGAAAATACAAAAGAAATAGGATCATTTTTAGTGTTACTGAGTTTACAAATTACATAATATTTGAGAATACTTTTTAAATGTTATCATTAAGAGCTAAAATGTATACACTACACTTGGATGATTAATGCTAACAGCTCTCAGGATGTGAAGTTGATCAGAGTTTGGTTTTTCAGGGATGATTTTCTTAAACAGAGATTCTCAAAATGTAGGCCCTGGACCAGCAACATCAGCATCATCTGTGCCCACCTATTGAATCAGAAACTCTGCAGGTGGAACCCAGCGTTCTGTGTTTGAACATGCCCCCAGGAGATTCTGATGTAATCTCAAATCCGAGGATGACTGAATGTTAGATAAGGTTTGAGTCACACTCTCTTTTTCCACATTTTTTTTTCCGGTCATACTTTTGAGAAGATCACAAATTAAGAAGTCTCTGGCAGATAACTAACTCAGAAAATAACCTTCTTTTAGAGAATAGGAGCATATTTCCTTCATTCACTACTTGGTCAACTTAGGACAATAGCAGGGCATAGGTATTTAGAATTATCAGTAATAACACTCTCCAGAAGGAGCACATGGGTGGCTCAGTCGGTTAAGCGTCTGACTTTGGCTCAGGTCATGATCTCATGGTTTGTGGATTCAAGCCCTGCATCGGGCTCTGTGCTGACAGCTAGCTCAAAGCCTGGAACCTGCTTCAGAGTCTGTATCTCCCTCTCTCTCTGCACCTCCCCTGCTCTCACTTCTTTCTCTCTTTCTCAGAAATAAATAAAACATTAAAAAAATAAACACTGTCCAGTAAATATCAATAAAAATGAAGTATTTCATTTGGGAAAGGATAAAAATAATTTTAATTTTTTAATTAAAAAATGTAATGTTTTTGCTTCTGCAAATTTTCCTTTGAAATAGTTATTTCAAATTAGAAATATTTTGTGTTAAAAAGATATTATATAGGAGAGTGGATCTCATTCAAAATTCAACTAGCATACCTTCCTTATACTCTAAAATACACATTTAAGAGAAAGAGGGAATTCACACAAGAATTTTCAAAACTATCCAAAATAATACACTTTGAAAATGTCCAGGAAATAGTAAAGATATATTACATTTTTCTGTTCATTTTACATCAATCTTTTTAGAATTAAGTAGTAACTAATTTTACTACTTAAAATTAGTAACTAAATTAGTAACTAATTTACTAAGTAATTAAATTACTAAGTAATTAAATTAAATTACTAAGTAATTACTAAGTAATAAAAATTAGTAACTAAGTAACTAAATAACCACTGATATTTCTGACACACTAAAAGAAACCTACCTAACTTTGACATATATTATATTTGTCATAGCATTTTTATTAAGAAAAAATAAAAACTAATCTACATTAGGATTTTTTTAAATTTCAAGCTAACTGGGAAATTTAGTATATTGGAACACCACATTAGGAAGGAAAGGATTTTTATTTTGTAAATTATAGTATGCATTATGAATTTCAATGCTTTTTAATAGTTCCTCTATTTATGATCATGAGTAGCCACTCCACAGTACTTTGAACAGTTGAAGTTCATAAAAGGCATTTAGCTCTTACCAGAGTGAGATGAACCATATGCCTGGGTTAATTATTTCTCTTTGTTCCTGAAATGTTTTTCCTAACTCCTTTGTCATAGTTTGGTCACACTGTTCTTTCTCTCACTTCTTCACAGACCTTCACACAGCTAAAGAAACATAACAAAATCCAGGTTAAAATTTAAAATGTTTCCTCTGAGAAAAAAACTAAACCTACTTATTTGCAAAGTTGCTATCATGTAGTTTTTGCTTAAATGTAAATATTCAAGAATATTAACAATGTTACAATTTGATTGGGCAACAATATATTTTCCAAATTCTGTTTGCAATATATGAATGAAAACAAATTTTAAAGTTATTAAACCAAGCTATTTTCTTTCTGATATTAAGTGGCAATATAGCTTTGATATTTTCATTAAATCCACTGCATATTTTAAAGTCATGAATACAAACTCATGAATGAATCTGGTTTTGAAGAGTCTTCTGCAAAGAAATGTTAAGAAGGGCCCAGACTTCTAGATTATCCCACTTTCTTCATTTCCTTAAGTTGAGACTTTGGGGGAGTTAATATTTTAAACTATGATTTCTTCGGCTGTAAAATGACAGAACAATAGGAACTTCCTCATTGTATGGCTATGGTGAATAACTGAGATTATGACCTTTGAAACACATTGTGAGTTGCCTGGTACTGATGCGGTTTTGCAGTGATTTAGGGAGTTCAGAGCCAACAGCCAAAAAAATATTTATCAAAATATCTTTGGTGCAAAGAAGGCAATTTTACTAAAGCCCAGAGACAGGACACATGGGCAGAAAGAGCTGCACATGGGTTGTAAGGAGTGACTAAATTACATACTATCGAGTTGGGGGAGGTAAAGGCAAAAGGGAGGTTTCCAAAAGAACTTTCATATGCTAAAGAAGACTTTACCTACTGTCTAATAGGAGGCCTAGCTATTGTCAGGCTAAGGTTGTTTTTCCTTCTAGCAAAGCATTAACATTAAGACAGTACAGAGTTCCTGGAGAAATGTTATACTCCACCTGCCTCAAGTATTTGCCAGTGGGTTGCAGGTTCTAAAGAAATTTGATTTTATTTATATTTTCATCCCTCTTTTGTTCCTCACAACACCATGAGGGGAGGGTGATGTTAAGAGTCCAGGGAATTGAATCCATGCGTTTCTGGAGGTTAGGCTATTAATAAGATTGCCTTTTTCTTATAATTTACTAAGACATTTGTAAATTGATGGAAATCATGTCCAGCATGACTGCGATTTCTATCAGTTAACCATTGGTTTCTCCCTTTCCTTTGTTCTTGGGCAGCCAGGAGCCTGAAGAATGGGAGACTAGGGCTTGCCTTATGCTCTCTTATCAGGACAATGTGTGTTTTATAAATGTCAGCTACTACTTTAGTTATCTAACAATAAGACCTTGTTTATTTGTTATAATGTTAAGGAAACATTCTAATGATCAGGGAGCATTTGTTTATCACAAGTCAGTGGACAGCAGCTATTGTTTTCTGGTGGGTAAAGACCAAGAATGATGCTAAACTTCCTGTAATGCACAGACAGCCCCATAACAAAGAATGATTTGGCTCCAAGTGCCAATAGTGCTGAAAATAAGTAATGCTGTAGTACAACATGGCTTGACACTGAGTTCTACAGTGTGCTTTTTGAAAGCTCTTCTTAAGTAATGCAGATTCAGTAACATAACTGAAAACCATTAAGTATAATTCTGTTGAATAAGGTAAACTGAGGTGGAAAAAATCAGTCTAATGCGTCAAAGTGGTTAGATCACCCTTATCATTTAAAATTTAAATTTGATTCTATTGTTAGAGACAAACTTGGGTTCTAATCTGCATATTTCTGAAAACAAATATTTACTGCCTCCAGAAAGTCAGAATTTTATAGCAGAAAGACATTACAAAAACAATTCTACTGATGATGTGTATTTTTCTGATGTTAATTTAAGAGTATAATGGAGGGGAAAGGTCAGTCAAAGAATCCTTGACACCTCTCTTCCTCTCCAATGACACACCCAATCTATCAGCAAATTTTGTAGGTCCTATCTCCAGAATCTGGTCACTTGTCATAACCTCCACCATGAACACCTTGGTCCAAGCCACTATCATTTTTTGCCTCCTAACTAGTTATCAGTCTCTACCCATCCCCATATACACTCTCCCACACCAAGATTCATTCTTATATTTTGCTTTTTACAATTATAATGTAAGGAAAAATATGTTCCTGCTCTGCTAAAATTCTTGAATTGTATCTTATCTCAGAGCCCTGAAGAAAAGGGAAAGTGCATACAGTGATCTAGCAGTTACTATTACTTGAATACTCCACCCAACTCAAGCATCTGGAGCTTTCCACCTGGTCTTTCCTTTGCCCATCATATGCTTCCTCCTAACATTCACAGGGTTCATTCCCTCCCTACTTTGCACACATTATTACCTTCTTAGTGAGGCCCTCTCAGACTATCTATGAAAATTGCTATTTCAAATCCATGATCTATGGTGCTTTTTCCCACCAGCAACCTGAATCCTGATTCACTGCCATATTTTTTTCCATAACAATTATCATCTGACATATTGTATATTTTATTAATTTGTTAATTGTTTTTCTCCTTATTTAAGAAAGTAAAATGCTTTAGGGCTAGAATCCTTTTTTTCCCCCACTTTGTTTTGTTTATTGCTTTTTCTTTGAAGCCTAGATAATGCTTGGCACATGGCAGGACTAAATCAATGACTAAACATAATTACAATAAAGGAATACAAAGGATAATGTCTGAAATGTAGTAATTTAACTATAAAAAGAACTACACTGTCAAACCGTATTTATTCTTCACTCAAGAGCAGCATCATAAATAAAAATTCAGTCTGAGCCACACTTTTTAATATTCTAGTAGCATTTTATTTATATTTGTTAAAATGATACTTTTTAGATGGAGACAGAGTGTGAGCAGAGGAGGGGCAGAGAGAGAGGAAGAGAGGGAATCCCAAGCAGGCTGTATGCTGTCAGTGCAGAACCCTACACAGGACTCAATCTCCCCAACAGCAAGATCATGAGCTGAGTCAAGGTCATGACCTGAGCCAAAAATCAAAAGTCAGATTCTTAACCTACTGAGCCACCCAGGCGACCCTCTAGTAGCATTTTTTAAAACGTAAAGTAAAAAAGGTGAAATTAATTATTATATAATAATATATTTTGTTTAACTGAATATGTCTATAGAATTATCTTCTATGTCTCTATACCTACAAACATCTCAGGTCAGACTAGCCACATTTCAAGTGCTCAATAGACACATGTGGCTAGTGGTTCCACACTGGACTCTAGAACAAGACATAAATATTATTTTTCAATGGCCTAAGCTTATGTCCATAAGTAGAGAGAATAATACTGTTACATTCTGATGAAATTTATACATGTGTTTACATAAATTTATTAAATGAATTTTAAATTGATGAGACCTTATATAATAGTATAATTTTTATTGTTTGAAAAAGATATATAACAGAATTTACATATTTTAACAGATTTGGAATTGAAGAGTAGTCTTTAAAGTTTTTTGCTCTAGCCCTATCTGAATAATAGAGTATTATATTCATATCAATATTATTGAACATTTAATTGAAAAACACTAGTGATAGGCTGACATAAAGCCATCTTTCCATGCCAATTATGGACTTTCCATAGAGAGCAAATTAGTTTAGGCCCAAACCTAATTTGCATATCTTCACAAATAGGTCCCAGTGATTTCTTCTGAAACCATAGAAGAAAGTCTCAATACTTTTTCATGTGACAATTGATAGAGGTTTTGAATATTGAATATGATGATCTAAGTCTTCTCTTCTGTTTAAATAGACTGTCTTTTGAACAATTCCTTTTATGTTACGTTGTCCTCAAACTTTACTTTTCTTATCCCTGTCCTTTGAATGTGCTTGAGTTTGCTGAGGCTCCTTTTAAAATTGTAAGAGCCAGAGTAAGGCAAATATTCAAGATCTCACTCAAATATATTATCTTTTCCTGGTTTGACTGTCAAATTCTGTCCAGATTTCATCCATTGTTTAAGCAGTTCTTTCACCCGTGCCCTCACTACTCTCACCTCTTTGTTCTATCACTCCATCCAGGTTAACACCTCCATGCCCCTAATCAGATCTCACTGTTGACCCACTTTCTATAGTCAGGCTGCCAATCACTACCAGTTAGAAGAGGGCATCCCTCAGTGATGCAGATGGGCATTACAATATCAGAAGTATTTTTGAATTATTTTTTAAAAATTTTTTTTAAGTCTTCATTTTATTTTGAGAGAGAGAGACGGAGAGTGAGTGGGGGAGGGGCAAAGACAGAGGGAGACACAGAATCTGAAGCAGGGCTCCAGGCTCTGAGTTGTCAGCGCAGAGCCCTATGTGGGACTCAAACCCACAGACTGTGGGGTCATGACCTGAGCTGAAGTTGGATGCTTAACCGACTGAGCCACCCAGGCGCCCCAAGTATTTTTGAATTCTGACTTTCAATTCAATGTTATTGCTATTTTTTCTACCTTCTGGCAATCTGATAATGTGATACTCATACCCGGGTTGTCTTTTTTAAATTATGAACAAAACTGGGTAAAGAAGATAACTGGATAAAGTTAAAAGGTTACTAGAATTCTTTTTAGGGTCAACCAAGGGGTAGCACTGTGGTATGACCAGCCTTCTAGGAGTCCAGTGAACTTGGAAGATTTCCTCTCTGTGTGGCCAGTGAGCTCTGTAACATTGCTCACCATTAGCTACCGTATTACTCATCTTTCCTTCAGTGGTCTGATCCCTGAAAGCAGAGACTGGTAAAACAATCTTCCTGGGCCAGCTACTCTCAAGTCTCAAATCTAATAATATACTTAATATTTTGAATCTCAAATTAATATGAAGCATTGGGAATGACAGTCCACTGAACCAAGATTTGCATTTTTTTCCTGTTTATTTTACCAACAATTTAAGCCTTAAAAATTATAAGGCTATCTCATGGTTCCTATGTACAAGTATTTTATTTTGTTTTAAGTTTTTGTTTCATTTCTAGTTAGTTAACATACAGTGTTATATTAGTTTCAAATGTACGATATAGTAATTCAACACTTCCATACATCACTCTATCTCACCACAAGTGAACCTCTTAATCCCTATTACCCATTAACCCATTCCCCATCCAGTTCCCCTCTGGTAGCCATCAGCTTGTTCTCTATAATTAAGAGTCTGTTTCATGGTTATTCTCACTCTCATTTTTTTCTCTTTGCTTGTTTGCTTTGTTTCTTATATTCCACTTATGAGTGAAATCATGTGGTATTTGTATTTCTCTGACTGGCTTATTTTGCTTAGGATTATGCTCTGTCTCCATCCATGTCACTGCAAATGCCAAAATTTCATTCTTTTTTTTTATGGCTGAATAATATTCTATTTTACATAGTTTCAATTTCCCAAAACATTCCAAAACATAAAAAACCAAGTAAGAAATTTAAAAATAATTATATACTCTTATTTTACAAACCAAAGCTATACATTTATATTGAAATCCATCTATCCAGAAGTTTTTATAACTTTGGACAATATATATAGTTCATTTTAGTAAGTAGGGTAGAATATTAAATAAATGACTCTTAAAATCTAAGTCATTTTCATTGGGAATCTATTACTTTTCAGACACTGCTGCTACTGATTTAAAAGTTAAAAAACAAAAACAAAAATGAAACAGGGTCACTAACTTGTAACCTAAGTTTACAATTTAGTAGATGAAATGATATGTAAAACACATAACTTTAATACCAGACAAGTCTAATATACTGTAATTGTCACTTGCACAAAAGACTATGAACCATGATAATTATTCAACCAACCTAGAAGTGCATGAGAGAGAAAACATCATTTTGAGATGATCTTTAGGAGATTAGAAAAGTCAGAGGCTGGAGTGGAAAGAAAGGAGTCTCCTAGTACTAGGAACAGGGCAAGCAAAGACAGCAAGTGACAAGGAGAAGTGTATTTATGGCTAGAAGACAGTACTTTATGAATGAAGTAGGGCTTGAAGGGGAGCAATAAATAAAGGTGAACTGTTAATGGATAGTTATAATGTCTTGATAAGTTGTTTTCAGAAGTAGCTTAGAAATCTGATTTTATTTAGTGAGGTAGGGAGAGATAAATTTAAACAGTTTTACTGAGGAATATACCTCTTTCTCTTAAACACCTTGTTGTTTGAAAAATTAATATATGTACACAAGTAAGAAAAAGTGTACCATGTACCCATCACATCGCTTCAACAATGACCAATTTCTAGCTAATATTGTTTCCTTTACACCCTGCGCCCACTCCGTCCACTCTCCAATCATTACAGATTATTCTGCGGGAAATCAAAGACATGATATCATTCCATTTGTAATGTAATATAAATACATTTTAGCATGTATTTCAAAAGGTAAGAATAATACCACAACATTGCCATCATTGCACTTTAATAAACAATGACTCCTTAGTATCAAACAGCCACTTAGTATTCACATTTTAGGGATTGTTTACTAATTATTTTCTTACAGTTTGTTTGAAGTAGGATGCAAATAAAGTCTATACATTGCAATGAGTTCGTGACTGTACCCTCCTATCTCTTCTATTTACTTATGCAATTTATTTTCAGGGATTCTGGTTGTTTGTCATGGATTTTTTTCCAGTCTGAATTTTACTAAATCAATCTGTATGATTATCTAACATTTTCTTCCATTGTTCCCTCTCCCTCCCCCTTTCGTTTGCATTACACAGCAATTCCAGAAATTATCCTTCAAGCTTTCTGTGACCATGTGGTCAGACACTGCTGCAGAAAATCTTACTGTGGGTCATTTTGTATTCACTACCACCAATACCAAATAGGTATTCTACAATGCTCAGTAGTATCAGTATATTCTTCTAGTAAATATACTTTCCATGATGTGCAGTGCCTTTTCACACCTTTTATGAGTATCTTTGACTTTTCTAAAATTTGTATTTTTATTTGATAATTCTGTCTCATGTTTTTCCTAAGAGAAGTAAACCCCTTAAATTGGAGATCCCACATCTTCCCGTAACCAGTTCCTTGATTCTGGATGTATCTGTTCCATTCTTCTTTTCTCACATTGACAGAAGGTAAGTGAATGTGAACCTGTTGTCTTCTTTGATAACAAACAGCTTATAAATCCAGTACATCTATAGTTTTAGTACTTCTCACAATTTATAAATGTACTTATTTCTTGATTATTTATTTTATGTCAATCTTTTCAACTATAGGCTAGAAACTCTGTGGGCAAGGTTTTTGTCTTTGTTTTTTTGCATGTTTCATTCCATATTCATGTCTAGACTAGCACAGTGCCTCTTCTATTATAGTCATTCAATAAATACTTGTTTAATGAGAGTATAGAACAATGTCAAAAAAGATAAATGCATAAATATATGGATAGAGTGATAAGTGAATGACCAGAAAAATAGATGTCCACAAAAACAAAACCAAAATAAAATAAAATAGTATGTGTTATGCAGGACAAAAATGAGTGTAAACAATCTCATTTCTTTTCACTTCTTAAATATCTTGAACTGGTCCATGTATACAAACCATCTCCCTTAAGGGGGAAAAATTCTATCAGCAACTACTATTCTCTTCTGGCATCTTAAATATTTGGCAATTGTACTTTAGAACGCAAACTAATTAATTGAAAGTAGAAAAGACATTAATTCAATAAATCATGCTTTGTTCCAAGATTTTAAATGTTAAGAAAGAATAGTGTTTACAGATATATATTTTAATTAAGTGAAATATTGGAAGTTACATCTAGTAGTTTTAGATGTTTCTCTTATTAAAAGAAAACATGGACATAGAAATGTTCAGATCAAGTTCACTTTTTTATAAAGTTGCTTACACTGCTGTTTTCTTCTTTTGAAAGTGCACATGGAATTTAATAATTCTACAATTGAAATAGATATGATAATTTTATGAATTTATTGACAGAAAAAGATAAATAGTCATTCTTTGCTAGGAGTATCCTTTATACAAACACAGATATCTCAAACTACTGTTGTATAACCTGAAATGAATACCTCCATTTATAAGAAGATGAAAAATTATACATTCCAATGACTTATGCATTTGTATTTGTGTATAAATAATGATGTATGTCTGTATATACTTTTAAAGATTTATGGATTTGGTATTTCTTCATTCTAATAATAATTACCTTTTGACAAATGAGTTCATTTGTCTTTACTTAATGAAATTATCATTAGCCAAGAGGCCATCTTGGTTCCTAGAACATATATACTTAAATGAGATAAATAGATATTTTTTCAAGAAGAAATAAGAGGAATTGATTTGTGATCAAGACTAAGCCACAGTATAATTATTATGCTAATACTTAAGTGGATTGGCTAAGCGTTCACAAAATATTCTATGATTGATAAAAGGTCTGCAAAGGAATACTGAAATAATGTTTCAATGGAGTAGATCCAACCACATCTTGTCTATTGCCTCAATAATATTAGTGTGTTGTGTAATAGCAAATGATTTTTTGACTGTCCTTAGATAAAGGTATTCCAGAGAGTCTATGTCCAGTGCCCTGGTGACCTTTTGTCTTTGACTACTTAACATGCATATACCTACTCATTCATGTTCACTTCAAAATCAGCATGTGAACCTTTGCATTATATATTTAGATTAAGGTGTTAAAACAAACTGAACTTTTACCACATTACAAATAAAATGTTCAATTTTTTTCATTTTTGAAAGGTGCAGATTTTGAATTTTTACATTACTTTTTCATTTATGTATATGCCAATAAAATAATTAGAAGACTTCCAAATAGTTTTCTTTTATTCATCTGATATTATTTTTCCATCTTGCAACTACTTCCCTATGAAGAATTACACATCTCAAGACCAAATATGGGATATATATTATATTCAATAATTTATACTACCTGTGTGTAAAATAAAAATGCTTAATAAAAGTCATTTCTTTTAATGTTATGTCATTTTTCATTAACTATTTCCCCTTTTTAATTTTAGCTGCCAAAAGTTTTACAGATACTATAGGCAATTAAGAAGACCCATCCCAACCCTTACAAATTGTATATTAAACAAATACTTCAGAAAAGAGCAATTAGGTCTTTTATACTTGTAATTAGTGATCATTTTTTATCCATAAAATAAGAGATTTTTAAAAACATTTTCAAATTGTATAAAAGTAAAAATCAAAACAAATAAGCAAAAATTCTATTGAGGCTTTACCAACACCCTTCACTTTTACATGGTTTGGGAAGTGGATGTTGTTTAATTAAAACAAAAATTATCAGAATACAGATAAAGAAAGGAACAGATCATCTTCCATTTTTTAAAAAAATTATTTATTTTTGAGAGACAGAGAGAGACAGTGTGAGCAGGGGAGGGACAGAGAGAGAGGGAGACACGGAATATAAAGCAGGCTCCAGGCTTTGAGCTGTCAGCACAGAGCCCGACAAGGGGCTCGAACCCAAGAGCTGTGAGATCATAACCTGAGTCGAAGTTGGACGCCCAAACAACTGAACCACCCAGGTGCCCCGGTCATCTTCCTTTCTTATGTCAGGTTGATAATACAATTAGTAAGAGCATATGCCATCTAGATATGGGAGTGAGGATCCCTCCCTCTGCATCCCAACGGTAGGTAGATGCCAGCTTTGAGACATCAAAGCTTTTGAGACTTTGACAAAGGCAAACATATATATCATATGAATTTTAAAAAGGCACAGCACTGTTTTATTTATTCTACTTTCTAGTTTATAACAATACACAGAATCTCTTTGACTGGATACTGACCTGTGTTGTTATTTTTTTTAAACACTTGATTATCTGAGTTAAAATGTCAAAAATTGTGACATGTTAAGTGACAATTCAGCCTCAACAATCATTTTGCTAATAGAATCAATACTGCTGTATTTTACAGTTTGTCCTTATGTGTTCTAAATTAAATTTAAAGCATACATATTTATGCCTGCACCTATGCATTCTAACTTAGAGTTAAAATTTTTATCCATTGTTAATATATTAGAAATCTCTATAGTGTACACCTGAAATGAATATAATGCTGTATGTTGACTATACTGAAATTAAATTTTTTACAATTCCAGATAAATTAAGATCAAATGTAAAAAAGTGAAAGATAAATACAAATCTTCTAAAATTATTAAAGAAAAAGGAAATATACCAGAAAACATTTATGATCTCAGAGGAGTAAAAAATTGGTTCAGCCCATTAAAAAAGTTCATAATGGAACAAATTGGCAAGTGTCTTAAAAATGCCCTTGTACAGTTTTGATACCAAGATACTATCATACTATCAGCCTCGTAAAATAATTTGGGCAATTATCTCTAATAGTGATGTATGTGTGTGTGCGCGCAAGTGCGTGTGTACTTGAATTAATAAGAATGGCTAGCTAAGCGTTTGTACTTGAGACTTCTACTTTCCTCTTATTTTTATTCAAGGTGCTGGTGAAATGTGAGAAATTTGTTATACTGTTTCTTGCAGGGGTTTTGGTATGTTTTAATTTACATTTTTTCCTTGAGCCATGTTTTTATTTTAATGTACAACATCATATCTCATGATTTCTTTTGGTATGTATTTTATGGATAGTTATGCCCCTCTTTTTCTTTCCTAGGTATTTATATAAGTTTTTTCTTACTTTTTTATTTTAAAATCAATCTTGCCAGATGCTTGCCTATTGTCTTAATTTTTTCTAATTATAAAAATTTGTTAATTATCTTTTCTTTTTTCCTTAATATATTAACAGATTCTGATTTTATCTTTATTTCTAATTTCTTTAGGTGCATTTTACGAAGTTTTTCTAATTTTTTAAATTGAACCATTAGTAACTGATTTTCATCACTTTTGTTTTTTTAAACAGAATTTTCATTGCTTATCATTTCTAAATATTTTCTTTCAATTATGATTATTTCCTTTCTTTAGGATTATTTTATTTTAGCCATTTATTTATTATTTGTTTATTGCATATTCCAATTTCTACTCTCTTGCATACTCCATTTCCTTCATTAGTTTAATTTTTTATTTTTTAGAGAACATTAATTTTTCATTAAAAATAAAGGTGAAGGAACTAGTACAATGGGAATTTACTGAATAATTAATCTAAATTAAGCTAATTTAGTTAATCTAAATTGTGGAAGTGTAAAATCCCCTATCCCTAAATTATTTATATATGCTTTGGTTATCGAATAATGTAAAAGAGTAATTTGTTGTATTTGTTCTTTTATTCATGTTTTCATCATATTATAATATAAGCAATATGAAAAAAAGTTTTTTAATGAAAGGTAGTGCAAAATAAATAATATACACCATTAATATTTTAATGATTATCACTTCTTTATAATCATCACAAAATGCACCATACCTCTAAAAAAAACAAAGGAAAGCTAGCTAAAGTCAAGAAACCAAGTTATTTCAAAGTTATTTTGTTCCTAATAATTCCAGTCAGAGATAAGGGTTGTGTGCACTTCTGATAAGTGCTAGAGTAATGCAATTTCCCTTGACACTTCACATTAAGAGCAATTCAGTTAGGGTGACGCATTTCCTATTTCAGAATATTTTATTTTAGTGACTTGGTATTTATCTGAAGCAGGGGATGAATGCAAATAACTTCTTTTTAATATTTTGAACTAGCAGTATTTTCAGTAACAGTTACCACTATACCTTGAGGGGAAAAAAATAACACACATTTATGCTGTAAGAATAGAAATTAATAATTTTACGTCTTAATTTATAGGCAAACATTTTAATTTCTTAAAAATGCTTATGGGGTTGATACTTTTAAGCTATTTGCAGTAATTACTTATAATATTCATTATATAATTTATGCTATATTTTCAATATAAAAATTAATTGCAAGAATAGTCTACTTTCAACTTTTGGATGTATTCCAAAAGAATTTGGAGACTCAAATTTCAGTCAAAATTCAAAGTAAAAGTATACAATTCTGACTATAATTACAGATAATAAGAAACATAAAGTAATAGTAATAGGCAGTATTACCATTTGCACATAATGCTACCTTTCATAAATATTTCAACTGTAAAATATAGTAAATTATATAGTATATTGTATTAATTTGTATAAGCATTTTTGACTAATACTTTAGAAAATAGTTTATTGTATACTATCAACTATATAATCTTTATCTTATATTCTATAAAATCTGACTCAGATATAAAACATTTAAGTATATTTAATTAAAAATATGCTTATTGAGGGGTGTCTTAGTAACTCAGTCAGTTAAGCGTCTGACTTCAGCTCAGGTCATGATCTCATGACTACTGAGTTTGAGCCCCACATCAAGCTCTGTGCTGACAGCTCAGGGCCTGGAGCCTGCTTCAAATTCTGTCTCCCACTCTGTCTCTCTCTCTCTCATCTCTCTCTCTTTCAAAAGTAAATAAACATTAAAAAATTTTAAAAATATGCTTATTGTTTCTTGCATGCAACTTCATCCAGGTTATGCAGCACCTTTACACAGAGCATTATGCCAAACTACAGGCTATTTTTGAGGCTTAAAATTAACACTGACCACAATGGAATATTAATTTAAGAAAACATACATACTTACCTTGAATCTATAAGACATTGTTAAATTGTTAATGTTCAGGTAATTTATTTGAGGCATAGCATTTCAACTCCAAATCCTCTTTTTAAAAAAATCACTATTACAAAGAAAGAGTTATAACATTTTTTGAGTCCACAGTTGTAAACTGATTGAGAGACCGCATTTTAACATGATCATGAAAGTCTAAACATAAAGTAGAGCAAGCTTTCCAAATCCAGAAAAAGAGAAGCCTAAAATTTGTTAATTCCATTCTGTCAAAGACCAGTCATTCCATCTATCTGTAGGTGATCTAGACAATTCTATTTGTAGTTACTTTTTTTACTTTAGTAATATAACTGCATTGTAATGGATGCCTGCAACATAGCAAGGCAAATATCTTTAAGAGAGAGGGCAAGTTAGTAAATTTATTAATCCTCAGGGCACCAGAAAAGTAGTCACTACTATTTACCATCTGAGTTCAAGGGATTTTTTAATTTACATTTTAAAGTTATTTTAAAAATATTTATATTCTTTTTTTAACGCTTATTTATTTATTTTGAAAAAGAGAGATAGGAGCAGAAAGAGTGGGAGAGACAGAACCCAAGCTCAGTGTGGAGTTTGACACAGGGCTCAATCTCATGACCATAAGATCATGACCTGAGCTGAAATCAAGAGTCAGACACTTAACCGGCTGAGCTACGCAGATGAGCCTCAAGAATTTATATTCTTGATCATATTAGGAATATAGCTGGGAAAGAATCTTTTCCATTTTAAATGAAGTTTAAAATTATTTTGCCAATTTTATACTATTAGCACACAGAGGGTAGGATTTTGCTTTATCACTGATGTATTCCAAGTGTCCAGCAAATCCATGTCACTCAATAACCATTTGTTTATAAATATATATAATGTTTTAGGTAGATGTATTATTGAAAGAAGGAAGAAAGTTCCAAAATAACTTGTGTAGATAGAACCATATGTTTTTAGTTTATATGTAAATTTTTAAGACTATGATTGTTTTCTTTTATTTTGAGAACATGTACTATCTCGTACCTGCTCTTTGTGAAACTTCACTATATGTCCAGTAATTACATTTAGTTCTACTGTTCTTTTTAATAAGGAAATCCATGAATGTTAATAACCAATGCATGCATCTGTTATTTGGCATTTATAAAGTTCATCAGAAGCACTTATACTTTATATGTCATTTGGGACGGTACCACATTAGTCCTGATTTACAAGTATCGTCTATCAAATATAACACCTGCAGCAACAAAAATATCACACAAGGTCACTTTTTCTTTTAATATCTCCGCTGCAAACTTATTTGTTTTATGAGGTTTCTTACTGCTAATTTATTCTTTTTATTATCAATACTTTATCTGTAAGGTAAGTCCAGATCTTCATTATGTTCAAAGAGCCAGATATATGTATATATATGCATATATACATATAAATGTATATATACACTATATAGATGTATATATATATATACATTCATATATATAAATATATGAATTATATATGATATATAAAATATAAAATATATATATTTATATGCATATTTAAGTTTTTTCTAACTTTGGTTATATATACTTAGTATACCTATTCATATATTCTATGTTTTCTAGAACAACAATTTTGAATGCAAATACTAAGAGATCGACTAACATCAACCATTTTGGGGTTATTGTATAATGAATACTGAAGCTATTAAATGGGTGGTAACACTGAGGTTTTTTTGTAGTAGGATTTTGTACTCATTTTGTACTCATGTGTTAACTTTAGACAGCAAGCTAAAATTTTGCTTTATTGAAATAATATTGTGGATGTTAAAAGTCTACAGGGTAAAATGTTTTAATGATTTAAGGAATCAATAGGGAATGATTTTAATAAGCTTTCCATGGTTGATGGAAGGTGAAAATATCTCTCCTTGAGCAATGGTACTATAATGTAGCTAAGAGGTTTACTATTGTATAGTATGGGAAACCAATCGTGAAGAAGTAGCTCTTCTAACAGTAGAACCACTCTGTTACATTTGATATCCCTAAATTGGGTTGTATTGACAGTCAGTAATTGTAAAGATTCTAAGATTTTATCCTACTTGCAAGCTAAGAAGTTAAAACGTTTACCTTTTCATGGATGCTGGTAGGAAATATGAGACTCTGGGTCATGGTAAAGGAATTTATTATTCACAGTATAGCAAGAAGTAAAATCTTCATGTTCATGACAATTCTCATTGTCCCTCAAGTCCCAAGCGTGATGTGGAGTAGCCCAGATGGATGCTGCACAGGCAGTAGGAATTATGTACTTAAAGAACGTAAATCTCTTATGGTAGGCAATAAACTTGCCTGAACTTTGCCCCAGAGGGACAAAGGTCCCTAAGGCTGTTTGCTATCCACATATCTATGATAACATGGTCAGTGCCTCTTATTCCAAAAATGGGCAGAAATGGTAGAGAACCTTGGAGAATTATCTCTCAATAGTGAGCCCCTTAAAGATTTTCTTTCTTTCAGGCCTTTTAGCTTTGAAGATATATAACTTTCAAGCTATTATCAAGAAATGGTTTTTCTGTAGAAAGAGTAGTGAGTTTCAGAGAGTTAAACATATCTTGTTTATCTTGTAAGAGTTATCTTTTTCAGGTTAAAAAAGGATCTCTTTATTAAGCATATTTATTGATTTTTCATATTAATATATTTTCTAATTTGAGGAAAAATAACAAAGATTTAAAAATGGATGGATCTTTACTGGGATGACTTCACTGATATTTCAGATGTTCTCTAATAAGTTTCTCACCGTGTCTCACTTTTAATGAATATAAGTCCACTGATCCTTCTACTATCAACTTCAAAACAAGGCCTGGAACCAGCTAGAGAAATTATAAAATAACTCCACAATATGACATGGTTTGGTGAATGGTTATTATTGTTAACATACCATGAAAAATAAGACATGACTGATTAATATTTTATAACATAATTCAAGAGATAAGATTTTTAAATGTGAGAAATTGAACAAAAATATTAAGTACCAGATTGAAGTGGTAATGTTATAAATAACCATGTGAAGAATTGTTGAAGGTCATGTTAGCAAACAAGCTTGATGCAAAGAATTCACAAAGGGGATTAGTGGTAAAATATATATATATATATATATATATATATACTGTTGCAGTAGAGTAGTTATTAGTTCCTAGTTTAGCTCCTAACACATAGTGGGCCCTCAGTGCAAATTAATGTGTTACATGAATGGAAAAATAAATGAATTGCATGCATTATCTGCATTAGTGATCAAAATTGTCTCTTTTTTCCAACTAACTTGGAGGCTTTATAGCAAAATTTCCTAGTGGTTAACTATGTACTTCTGCCATAGCTGTGTAAGGATAGAACTCATTCTCCATTCCTCTCTCCATCCTACCCATCAACACACATTGCTTACTTGTGAAAGGTACATCTAGGGTTAGTTCAAAAAGAGCAGATTTTTCTCCTTTCTTTCCTTGCTCTCCCAGGGGGTGGAAGTCTTTAAAACAATTATAATTAAGACAAATATTTGTTCTCTGAAAAAAAATCAAACAACATGGAAGCCACATTCTAATGGTCACCGAATTCCACTACTTCTCCAATATTTCCATTCCCCAAAGAGAGAGAATTAATAATAGTTCTGTGAGCATATATTTTAAAAAATAATAAAATCATGCTATAAAGTTTGTTCTAATATTTACATTATTCACCTATTAGCATATCTTGGAAATATTTTTATGGGCTTATTTACTTTGTAACATCCACAGTACATTTTTAAATTAATTTCCCCCAGTTTTATTGAGAAATGAGTGACATAATCATGTATAAGTTTAAAGCATACAGCATGATGGTCTGATTACATATACTGTGAAATTATTACCACAATAAGTTCACCTAATATCCATCCTCTAAGGTAGATACAATAAAAAGAAAGGAAAAAGAAAAAGAGAAAAAAAGGAGGGGGGAATTATTTTCTCCTTGAGATGAGAACTCTTAGGATTTACTCTCTTAACTTTCTTGTATATCACACAGCCATTTTAGCTATAGTCACCATGTGGTACATTATATCTCTAATATATATTTATCTTATAACTGGAAGTTTGTACCTTTGACCACCTTTTTCCATGTGCCCTTCCCCCCACCCAACTCACTGACTCTGGTAAACACATTTCTAAGATTTTTTTTCTAATTTTTTTTTCTTTTAAGATTCAATATATCAGCGAAATCATACGGTATTTTTCTTTCTCTGACTTATTACACATAGCATAATTCTCTCAAGGTCCATGTGTCCATCCATGTTTTTCACAAATAATAGGATTTCCTTGTTTTTTATGGCAAAATAATATTCAGTTACATAGGTGTACAACACAACTCTATCCATTCACCTATCAGTGGACACTTAGCTTGTTTCCATGTCTTGGTTATTGTAAATAATGCTGTTATGAACATGGGACATAGTTATTTTTTGAGTCAGTGATTTGGTTACACTTGGTTATATTGCTAGAATTGGAATTGCAAAATCATATGATAGCTCTGTTTTTAGTTTTTTGAGGATCCTCACTACCGTTTTCTATAGTGGCTGTATCAATTTACAATCCTAAAAGCAATGCACAAGAGCTCCCTTTTCTCCACATCCACACGAGCATTTGTTATATATTGTCTTTTTTGATGATCTTGTCATTTTGATCATGGCCATTCTAACAGGTGTTAGGTGGTATCTCATTGTGGTTTTAATGCACATTGCCCTAATGGTTAGTGACGTTGAGCATCTTTCCATGTACCTGTTGGCCTTGTGTATATTTTCTTTGGAGAAATGTTTGTTCAGGTCTTCTGTCCATTCTCTAATTTGATATTTTGGTTTTTTTAATTTTTTAAAATTTTTTTAAAAATATTTTTTATTTATTTCTAGGAGAGAGAGAGAGAGACAGCGTGAGCAGGGGAGGGTCAGAGAGAGAGGGAGGCACAGACTGAAACAGGCTCCAGGCTCCGAGCCGGCAGTCAGCACAGAGCCCGACGCGGGGCTCGAACCCACAAACCGCGAGATCATGACCCAAGCGAAAGTCGGACACTTAACCGACTAAGCCACCCAGGTGCCCCTCTAATTTGATATTTTGTTATTGTTGTTTTTTGCTATTGAGTTGTATGAGTTCTTTATATATTTGAATATTAACCCCTTATCAGATACATCATTTGCAAATATATTTTTCCATTCTATAACTTTTCTTTTTACTTTGTTGAGGTTATCTTCTGCTGGGCAGAATCTTTTTAGTTTGGTGTAGTCCAACTTGTTTAATTTTTATTTTGTTGCTTGTGCTTTAGTGTTATGTTAAAAACAAAATCATTACCAGTACCTGTGTCAAGGAGTTTTCTGGGGCTATGTCTCTGCTCCCTTGCTTGGGGGAGGGGGTTGCTGCAGGATGCTCTCAATATTCCAGACTCTGTGATTGGGAGGGGCCAGGAGCTGCCTTCAGCCTTGGCTGTGAATTAATCTTCCTGCCTGTGCTTAGCATGGGAGGGCTCCATGCCCGGTACTGGCCTTGCACTGGGGCAGTCAACCTTGCCTGTCTGCCTCTCTGCTAGAGTACCACTGGGCCACACACAGCTTCATGACTTGTCAACAGTCCTGGTCAGATGTGGTTGGAAGGCATTCTCCATTGCAGGTGGGGCTGTGACTCACACCTTGCCTGGACATGGGCAAACTGGGCTCTAGGGCCAGCAAAACTTCTCTTTGAGGATCTGAATTAAGCAGATCCATACCCCACAAAGCTCCCTACTCAGAATGCATCCCCAATTTGGCTCCACAGATGAGCAAAACTATTGGTTGGGATTACTAGTTGGGCCCTGCAGGTATGAAACAGGTCTGCAAACATCCATGTGCTGATTGGTGCAAGCCCGTTCCCTTTCTCCATCATAGTCAGAGTCCCTGTGGTGGAGTCCTGCAGATTCTATTGCACCCCTGCATCACAAAATCAGAATAGGGGCATCACAAAGCAACCCACAGTGCTGGAGGAGGTTAGTTTTTCCCTCTAAGGATCTCTTTTCCGCAGGAGGTACCAGAAGCTCAGGGGAGACCAGTCTGCTGTGCTGGCCTGAGAAGGGGAAATACCGTCAATGTGTGCAGTTGGCCTTGGTCTCTGTGGTGAGGGGGATGCTTCAGCCTCATTTCCATGTCCCAGGACTCTCTCAGTGGTATATTTTTCTTGAATAGTTGTTAGTGGTTCTTATGAGTGAGAGCAAAGTTAGAAATGACTTAATGTTGCCATCTTGGTGACACCACTTCGCACAGTATTTCACAGTAGAGTTGTTAGATATTGCATAAAATTAATTTTTCATCTTCACAGCATTTCAACATTTACAATTTCTAACACAAAATAAATAAGTTAAATAATCAAAAGGGTGAGATAACCACTTTAGGAAAATTTTCTAGCCAGGAGGCTGTTATTAACACCTTTATTCCATTATTTTAATTTACAGTTTCCTGTTAACCTATGGAATTTAGTATTAATCTCAAATGCCTAATGGAAATTGCTACTCTGCTTTCTGTGAATTACTTGTTTGCATCTGTTTCTTAATACACCACAAATATTTTGTTCACTGAATAATTTTACTTCTGTCTTCTATGTGTATTTTAATACAAAATTTTAAATGTTTAGACAGTTAAATACATTAATCTTTTCATTTTTAAATAATCTATGGACTTTTTAATGTAGCAATACCTTGACTTACTTAAACTATAAGAATATTCATTAATATTTTATATTTATGAGTCATATTTATAAATACAAATATATTAAATTAGTTGTTAAATTTTATTTTAGTATGCACATATTAAGAATGTTGATTTCATGTATGGTATAAGGCTGTCATTAATTTTTCTCCAAATTGATAATCAATTATACATATAATACAGATTTAATTATATTTTTTCCTGCCTATTTGGAAACAATCATATATTGTAAATATATATATATATGTGTGTGTGTGTGTGTGTGTATACTCCTTCCTTCCTTTTTGAGTTCTTGACTATCCTCACAAAATATCACATTACTCCATTGTATAGTTTTGTATTTTGTTATGATATGAGTTAGAGTAAGTTCCTCTTCATTGTTTCCTTTTCTGAAATATCAGCAACTATTTTATAACTTACTTTTTGCCTGAACTTTATAATAGACACTTTGGGATCTATTTTTAAATCATATATATACAGGCATACATGCACACACACAAATAAATGTACATCTTATTATGATATTATGATAGTGGATGGAACTGCATGGGCTTTATAGTTTAATACAAGAACAACTAATCTCTCATTTTATATTGAATCTCTTTCATTTTAAAGCATGATCATTTTCTCCAGTCATTCCTTTTGACCTTTAATAAAATATTTAACATCTCTTACAATAACTATTTGCAAGTATTTTGTCGTTGTTGGTGCTATTTTCATTGGGACTTTTCCAGTGCATTTTCTAGTTGTTGATTGTTGCTGTTATCTACAGGAAGGATGATGATTCTTGCGCATTCCTTTTTTTTACTTTACACATCACACGTTACAAGATTATTAATTATAACAACACTCCTTGATTTTCAGGATATTTCTAGAAATGTAAGCATTTCTTTTGCAATTCAAGAGTTTTGTCTTCTCTTCTCCTTCGTCAATTTTTAAATACAATTTGTTATTCTTGTATTAACTGGGGCTTCCAGAATGAGGCTGGGAATAAAGGAAGAATGTACATGGGAGGAGTGTTCAACTATTGTGACAAATCTGCATCTTTCAGGTAGAGTTATGATGGTGCACCAGTTTGTGATTGGCTTAGTGAATGAGCTGGATTCAGTAGAGTGTAATATACAAACCAATTTCTATTGTTCATTCATTTTAGGACAGCAAAGTCTTTCAGGTCAAATTTTTATTTCTGTTCCTTTTTTTGTTTTAATTGTTGAGCACCTTTTTAACAGTAACTAAAATAAAAAATTATTTACAGTAATTTATTTTCAAATATCTTATACATAATGCAAATATCCCCCAAACACTGTCATTGCAAAACAATTCTACTCAAAAACTTAGAAAAGTAGATATCTTCACAACCACAAATAAAACACTATTATATAGGGGCGCCTGGGTGGCTTAGTCGGTTAAGCGTCCGACTTTCGCTTAGGTCATGATCTCGCGGTTCGTGGGTTCGAGCCCCGCATCGGGCTCTGTGCTGCCTGCCAGCTCAGAGCCTGGAGCCTGTTTCAGTCTGTGATTCCCTCTCTCTCTGACCCTCCCCTGCTCACGCTGTCTCTCTCTCTCTCCTAGAAATAAATAAAACATTAAAAAAAAACCACTATTATATAGGAAGTAATCCTGTTTTCTCACTGAAGCATGTTAAGATCAATCCTGATTTCATTCTAAATTCAGGTGTGACTAAAAATCAACTAAGGAAAGGGATCATAAAAAATCCAATGAAGACAAACCTTTTCTTTTCCATAATATTTTATATTCTTAGCAAATAATTTAAACAATTTTATTTAGTAGGACCCACACTTATTATTTGTTCTGATCCCAGACTTTAGAGAAAGGATCAATACAGCATGGTATAATGAACTAGGACTATTTTACCATTTTTTTAACCATTTTTCTGTTCAGATGACTGTATCTGCAACTATAACACTTTTATATCTCAATTTATATTTTAATATTAAAAGACAAGCAAAATTCCTCATAATAATTTATAAGCCATAGCTCTTTTTCCATTTTCCAAAATAATTTTACAAAAATAGTCATTATTGCTAAATTTAGTTTTTCAACATTTTTGTAAACTTTATTATTTTGTTCAATGTTTCTTTTATAATTTCTGAAATTGTATAAGTAGAATAATTGTTTAAATCTGTGTTTCTCTAATATAGATACTATTTCCAGTGGCTATTTAAGTTTAAATTAATTAAATTTAAATAAAATTAAAACCTCATTTCTTTAGTCTCACTACCATATTTCAAGTGGTAAATAACAACTTTTGTCTAGTGTCTGTGAGGGATAGCGCAGATAAAGAACACTTCCATCATTGCAGAATATCCTATTGAACAGTGTTGGTTTAGAGTATGGCAAAACTGGCATGTGTTTAATTGTTATTTATTATATATTGATGCATTATTTTACATTTTAAAAGTCTATTTTAAGTTTTATAGAGATTAAATTCTTTAGATTGTTTAATGTTATATTAGAAATAATAACTATTTTCAAAGTTAGTCCCTTTTAAAAATAGCACCAAAACTCTCTGGGTAGAAGTTGTTGAAGATCCTCAAAATTGGAAACATCAGGATTCAGGAGAAAAATTGGGGAGGGGAATATCAGCAATATAACAAGGAGAGGCCACTTAAAACTCTTTCACATAATGGTATTGGTTCTTTTCTTTTTTAAGTTTTTAACTTAATTCAAATTAGTTAACATAAAGTATTATATTAGTTTCAGGTTTATAGTATAGGGATTCCATACATTACCCAGTGCTCGTCACAGAAAGTGCATTCCTTAATCCCCATCACTTATTTAACACATACCTCCAACACCCTCCCCTCTGGTAATTATCAGTTTGTTCTTTATAGTTAAGAGTCTATTTCTTGGTCCGCCCCCTCCCCCCACTTTTCCCCGTTGCTTGTTCTTTTTTTCTTCTTAAATTCCAAATATGACTGAAATGATACTGTATTTGTCTTTCTCTGAGCTTGCTTAGCATTGTACTCTCTAGCTGCATCTATGTCATTGCAAATGGCAAGATTTCATTCTGTTTTATGGATGAATAATATTCTGATGATATTGGTTCTTAAACTATTTGGATTCCTTATTTATCTATCCATTAACTTCACAACTCTTCACTAGGCCCCTATAAACGTCAGTCATTACTACAAATGCTAAAGATACTGGACATAAAGCAAAAATAATATGTATAGACTGTTATATGGTAGTAGGTGCTAGAGCAAAAAAAAAATGTATGGAAGCAAGTGGGTATTTGGGATTGGAAAGAATTCCTATCTTAAAAAGACTTATCAGAAAAGGCTCTAGTCAAGTGATATTTGAGCAAGGACTTAAAGAAGAACCTACTGTGTGAGACTCAAGAATATTCTTCTAGTAGGCATTATGCTAGATTTTAGAGTCACAGAGGAGGAAAAGTCTTTTAACCAATCCTCAGGAAGATCTAGTGAGGCTCAGGGAAGAAGATGAATGACAACCTATTACCATACAGCTTGCTAAGTGACATTTTAGAAATATGTGCAAGTAGCACTGTTTCCTTCCCCCTCCCAAAGTAAGTAAGCCTTATTAACAGTATTAAAAATAATAATCTGTTTCTTTATTCAGCATTAATTTTAACAGAAGATACCTATTAAGTAACTTAAAAAGTCTATTAGCTGAAGTTATCCCTATTTTGCATAATATAAACACTTCTACCTACTTTTCATTTTTTGAAGTTAAACCATCTTCCTTTCCAGTGGGATAAGGTAACATTTGTTAAAGCTAAAAAGCTAATAAACATAGAATCTAAAATTTAATACACAAGCCAAATTTATGTGTGTCATCCTTTCTTTTGTCAAGTATATTCTAATAAATAAAGGTGATAAAACATGGAAACTTTATAGTGCATCTGATCCTGCTGACAGGATTTATTATTTTTACAACTGTTTTACAAAAAAAATGTAAACTAATTGAAATTTTCCTGCTGTTATTCTCTGATTATTTTTTAATAACTCCACAAGTATGCTATTGAGAAATTTGTATTTTTGAATTTTTATTTTATAAACTGAGTTTTAACAATCTTAAATAAAAACAGATATAATTTTTCATGTACTTCATGATGAATGCCTTAGAAAGACTTACATGGGGAGACATAAACACATCTGTTAGTTATCTTCAATTAACCATGAAATAAATAAAAGGCAGATATATGATTGATTACTAAAAAGCTGTGAGTAATTGGGTAATAAGGCAAACATAATGTTATATGTTCATAGAGTATAATCTAAGAACATGATTTTGTTTATATAAATTGATTTTAAAGCAGTTGAAATTAATATGACTTTCAGGTAAACACACAATATAAGGAGTTTTAAAGATAGAAAACATTTGAAAATAAAGTATTCCTATCATTTTTTATATGACTATAAAAGGATGTCTTACTCTACTAAAGTTAGAGACCATTACTTGTTTTGGATGAGACTTATAAACAAAAAAAAATGATGTTTATTTAAAGTCTGTGTTTTAATTAAGTAAAGCTTTCAATGTAAATTAATTCAGTCTAGATTTTAGTCATGTGTAACAGCATATAATTTTACTGTTATTTCTACAGTCCATTAGCTTAAAATTGATTCAATTTATGCTAACAGTTGAGTGATTAAATAATTTCCAAGGAAATTTTAATTATCACTGTGAGTGTTTTCTGGATATAAATTAAAAGGTCTTTAACACACGCAAGTTGAATTAATAAAAAGAACTTTTTAGAAAATTCAGAATCTTTAGTGGGAACAAAAGCTATTTCTGTTCTATTTACAATCTTTATGTTTAGTTCTCCTTATTTTTAAATTATATATTGGTGTTGGAACAAGAAAGATGACTATTTTATACCCATTATTTTGAGGATGACTTTCTACAGGGCCTTTGAAGATACTGTTTGCTCAGCTTATATTGTTTTATTCTTGAATATTATTAGTGTTTTTTTCTCCTTCACTTAAATCATATTCCTGCTAAAATATCACCTTTTAAGAAAGGATTTTCCTGGGGCACCTGGGGGGCTCAGATGATTAAGTGTCCAACTTTGGCTCAGGTCATGGTCTTGTGGTTGGTGGGTTCGAGCCCCACATTGGGCTCTGTGCTGATGGCTCAGAGTCTGGAGCCTACTTTGGATTCTGTATCTCTTCTCTTTGCCCCTTCCTGACTTGTGCTGTGTCTCTTTCTGTCTCTCAAAAATACATAAGTGTAAAAATTTAAAAAAAGAAAGAAAGGATTTTCTTGATGACCCCAATCTCTGATGCTGCTTTATTTTTCCGTATAGCACTTATTAACATTGCAATACTCTTTGCTTATTTCTGTGATACTCAGTCTCCCTCTAACTTTGCCACTGCTACCATGTAATATCCATGGGAGTATGATGTCTTTTTTGGTTAAAATACGTATCCAGGGCCTAGAAGAGGGCCAGGCATTATAAAGGATGTTTGTCAAATATCTGGGAATTCATACATGAATAAATGATTAGCTCTATAGTTTTTAAAATATTTATTTATTTAGTTTGAGTGAGGGGAAGAGAAATAATCCAAAGTAGTCTCCCTGTACGCCAAAGTTGGGCTCAATGGGGGGAGGGGTGCTTAAAGAATGGAGGGCTCAATGTGGGGCTGAATGCCATTAATGGTTTGATTATGACCTGAGCCAAAATCAAGAGTCAGCAGATTAACCCACTGAGCCACGCAGGTGCCCAAATGATTAGGTGTGAGGTCATATCTCACTGTGGTTTTCATTTGTATTTTCCTGATGATGAGTGATGTTGAATAATTTTTTATGTAATGGTTGGCCATCAGGATGTCTTCTTTGGAGACGTGTCTATTCATGTCTTTTCATTTCTTCAGAGGATTATTTGTTTTTTGAGTGCTGAGTTTGATAAGTTCTTAATAGATTTTGGATACTAACCCTTTATGTGATACAGCATTTGCAAATATCTTCTCCCATTCCGTTGGTTGCCTTTTAGTTTTTCTGATTGTTTCCTTCGCTATACAGAAGGTTTTTATCTTGATGAGGTCCCAATAGTTCATTTTTGCTTTGGTTTCCCTTGCAAGATGTGTTGAGTAAGAAGATGCTGGGGTTGTGGTCAAAGAGGTTTTTGCCTGCTTTCTCCTCTAGGATTTTGATGGCTTCCTGTCTTACATTTAAGTCGTTCATCCATTTTGAGTTTATTTTTGTGTATAGTGTAAGAAAGTGGTCCAGGTTCACTTTTCTGCATGTTGCTGTTCACCACCATTTTCCTACCACCGTTTGCTGAAGAGGCTGTCTTTTTTTCCATTGGATATTCTTCCTTGCTTTGTCAAAGATGAGTTGACCCACGTTTGTGGGTCCATTTCTGGGTTCTCTATTCTGTTCCATTGATCTGAGAGTCTGTTTTTGTGCCATACTGTCTTGATGATTACAGCTTTGTAATACAGCTTGAAGTCCACGATTGTGATGCCTACAGCTTTGGTTTTCTTTTTCAAGATTGATTTGGCTATTCAGGGTCTTTTTTGGGTCCATACAAATTTTAGGATTGTTTGTTCTACCTCTGTGAAGAATGCAGGTGTTAACTTTGATAGGGATTGCACTGAATAGGCAGATTGCTTTGAGTAGTATTAACATTTTAACAATATTTGTTCTTCCTATACAGAAGCATGGAATATTTTTCCATATTTTTTGTGTCTTTAGTTTCTTTCATCAGCTTTCCATAGTTTTCAGTGTATAGATTTTTCACCTCTTTGGTTATGTCTATTCCTAAGTATTTTATGGGTTTTCGTGCAATTGTAAATGGGATAGATTTCTTAATTTCTATTTTTTTGCTTCATTATTGGTGTATAGAAATGAAACCGATTTCTGTGCATTGATTATATATCCTGCGACTTTGCAGAATTCATGAATCAGTTCTAGCAGTTTTTTGATGGAATCTTTCAGGTTTTCCATAGAGTATTATGTCATTTGTGAAGAGTGAAAGCTTGGCCTCCTCTTGGCCAATTTGGATGCCTTTTATTCCTTCATGTTTTCTGATTGTGGAGGCTAAGACTTCCCATACTATGTTGAATAACAGTGGTGAGAGTTAACATCTATTGTCTTTACTCTAGATATTAATCTTAGAATAAGGCTATTATATTACCTTAATTTGGTTATCAGAAACATTTGTTTCCTAATAGGAAAAAGATATACTAGAAATTATGGTGATAAAACTTAATATAAGGCACAGGACTTTTAGAAGTGAACCAAAACCAAAGAAAAGGGGAAAGGAGAAAGGAGAAGTTGAAAAGAAAGAGAAAATTAAATGGAAGAATATTGTAAAATATAATCTACCATATACATTTTTAAATTATGGGAGAAAAATAGAAGAATAAATATATGGATGGACTGCTGTATATGTGCCAAATGAACAAAACAGTCAATTAAGCCAGTAAATTTTGTAGAGTGTTATAATGTCTCACAGAGAAACTGAAATTGGACTAGCCTGGAGGAAAAGGTTCAAATGGATGTAAAGGAGACAGAAGGTCATTTCAGATTCAGAATAAAGTGAAGAGATAAGAGTTTAAAAGCTACCAATAATATTTTCTTTCTATTTTGAGATATTTCTTATAATCTAAAGTGGTTTCCCGAACTATTGTAATAAACCAAGTGAGCTGTAGCCTTGACTGATCAACAACCATGTCAGATGAACTCCCTACAGATGAATAGAGCATATTTAAGTGCTTTGACTTGTACAAAGTAGCCTCTTGATTTTGTCCTTTAAAATGACATTAAAAGTAAATGTAACTAGCAAAAGAAATATTTTGTACTTAGAAAATATGCAAATTACCACAACATTAATTTAACCATTTGAATATGAACCAGAGTTAAACAGATATGCATAAATGTGGAAAATGCCTCCTTCCAGCAAAATTCTAAGAATAGACTTCCTTATCTTTCAATGAGAAGGTACTATAATTGAGAAGCAGCTCTACCCTTATTAGCCTACAAATTAGCTAGTTTTGAAGACAACTTTAATTAGATATATGAGGCCAAACATTCAGAGGTGTGTGTCTTCTTAGAGCTCCTGCCCCTTCCCAGTCTGGAATTCTGGCCTCAAGCTATACTGCCACCCCTCCCCAGGCTACATGGGTTTTCTTCAGTGCCATACCAGCAACATTGTTTTTGCTTTTATCCCTCAAATTAAGGATTTTACTCCATAGAGAAACCAGTCTTTGTTGCGTTTGGGTATCAGAGTAAATCTGGTCTCTTCTATTTTCTGGAAGAGTTTTATAGAATTATTAATTCATAGAATTAGTATAATTTCTTCTGTAAATGTTTAAGAGAATTCACCAAGGAAGTCATGTAGGCCTGAAGTTGTCTTTGCAAGAAGGTTTTCAAGTACAGTTTCCTTAATAGTTATTAAAGTTCAATCAAGAAGAAATAGATAACTTATAGACTATTCAAGTTGTCTATTTCTTCTTGATTGAACTTTGATAATTTGTGGTCTTCAGGCAATCTGTCCATTTCATTTAAGCTGTGAATTTATTGCCATAAATTTTTCATCACATCTTACTATTTTCTAAATCTCTGTAAAATATTTATTGATGTCACCTCTCACATTCCCTTTTGATGTCTTTTTGATCCACAAATGATTTTAAAACTTTTAACTTAGGTTCCAAACATTTGGGTATATTCTAGGTGTCTCTTAAATATGTTTTGTTCTATATCAATAAAAGAGTTCTCACACACATGTAAGTACAATTTTTTCCTAGCCATTTATTTATTTAAGGAATTGGGTTATCCATTCTGTAGCACGTTCACACAAATGATATTTGACTTATTGCTCTCTTTTGATACTATTCAACATGGTTTTTCTTTCCTTTATATTTCCTGGAATTAAACCTAAAAGTTTGTAGATTCAGGTTCAATTTTTGGCAAGAATAATTTGTAGGTGATTTATTATCTATCTTTATTATTACTTCATGGGCACATATAGACTGGTTTTCTAAGATCTGTGTTTTCAGTTGTTAGCCAATCCATACATTATTAAGTTTACTAGCAACATTTCATGTGATTTTTATAGCATCCAGTAAGAACTGTTACCTAGATCCATTATTTACTTTGGACTTAAAATGATGATTTTATAGTTATTTTCTTTCTTTTATTAGGTGGACTTCTATAAAGGAAATTAATCTTACCAAATATCTTGCTAGCCTAAAACAGTTTATATTGTAAAGTAGTATAATTTCTTTTATTTGCCAATTTGCAAAATAATTAGTTATACCAGCCCCCTTCAAAAGTAGAGTAACCATACAATTTAGCCTCCAAAGTGAAATATTTTGTGAGTGAAATGGGGTAGTATTAATAACAAACCTAACACTGAAGCCCTGTTCGGCTCAATTAGTTGGTTGATTGATTCTTGATTTCTGCTCAGGTCATGATCTCAGGTTCATGGGATCCACCCTGTCTAGAGCATGAAGCCTGCTTAAGATTCTCTCTCTCCTTCCATCTGCCTTTCTCCCCTGCTCACACACTCTTTCTAAAATAAAATTTTTAAAAATTTTAAATAATTAACCTAATACAGTAATCATTGAGAATGTTCCAGGCAAATCTATCCAAAGATGATCCATGAGCAATTTTTAAAATTCATTGATTTATCTGTATTTTATATTTCACTTCATTGCAACATTATTCTTTTTGATGTCCCAATTGTTTTATCTTTGACCCTGGAGAGACATTTCAACTTGGCTCCTGTATTCTTTTAAGATGATCTTGTAGTATTGGATAGATTCCTTGCTTTCTTAGACAAGATACTTCATGTTCATCTTATAAATATATTTTTCCCAGATCTGGAAGTAGTAATTTATTAAAGTAGCCTTGTTTCTTTACTGAGTAATGGTGTGATTAAAAGAAAATAGCTGTGGAACTCACTAAAATAGGTATGGAACGTGATTGCTTCTATGCTGTCATTGCTTTTATGCTTTCTCAATAAACAGAGCTTAGAAAGATGCATTTTTTAAAGGATGGTTAATAATAATAAGTATGCTGACATTTTTCAATCAAAGGAAATATTACTGGGATTTTACTCAACTTCTTTATTTTCTACTTGCTTTTTCTTTTATTCTGAAAATATTGATTACATCTTTGCTTTGTATATTGCCTATATTGTTTTCTATAATATATGTCTACTTAATACCAATATTTTTAATGACAATGACTATTTAATTCATTTCAAATTTCTTTGGTGTTATTTTTAATCCTTAAAGATATCCCAGTAACAGTGTAAGTTAAAATTATGTATTTTTAAATCAGGCTAAATAATTCTTGTGTGAGTGATTATGTAGTAACCAAACTGATGTGGGACTTGGGAGTATTTTTTAAAATTTTATTTTATAATTTATGTAAAACATTCAAAAGTTCCAAATTCAAAATGATAAAACAAAATACTTGAAAAGAGTTGTAGCTTCCTTCTCACTTTTAGTATGCTTCTATTTTTGCTGGTCTCCCCAAAGGTAATATTTCCAAAACCAAAGTAATTTTGTAATATTGAAACTAGTATTACAATACTTACTGACATATCAACATATAAAGGTATACCTCTAATATGGAATAAATATCTTAATTGTCTCTGATCTCATTTTAGTCACAAGCACCATTTTCCTTGTCTCAATTACTTATTAATATATGCTATGCTAGTTCACATAAACCGGGCATTGTTAGGTGCCTGTTTTGGTATGCTAATTTTAGGGAATTCTCTGTAGCGTTTTAGATATTAGTCCTTAAATTTAGGTTATTTCATCATAGTTCTTTGTACAATGGCTGAGTTCATCAAGCACATTTTTATTTTTGCTATGTCCTATTCTGACCCTACTGTTGTTGTACAGATTTGTAGAAAGCAGAAACTACTGATGTATGGTTCTCCTTTGAGAATAGGTGAATGCTAGAGATGCTGGAAATTCCATTTTTAGAGCTGTTTCATGCAAAGGGTTGTATGCTATAAAAATAATGTCTCCCAAGAAACCCTCATCCTGAAAGATTCAGCTACAAATGTCTGCAATGAAACTCTAGAAGTGTGGGAAATGATCTGTCCCTATGGCATAGCTTACTGTAGTAGTTGAACCTTCACTTTGTATCATGATTTTTTCCAGTTCATTTTATTTTATTTTATTTTATTTTATTTTATTTTATTTTATTTTATTTTATTTATTTTATTTTATTTTATTTAAATATTTTTATTTATTTCTAGGAGAGAGAGAGAAACAGCGTGAGCAGGGGAGGGTCAGAGAGAGAGGGAGTCACAGACTGAAACAGGCTCCAGGCTCCGAGCTGGCAGTCAGCACAGAGCCCGACGCGGGGCCCGAACCTACGAACCGCGAGATCATGACCTAAGCGAAAGTCGGACGCTTAACCGACTAAGCCACCCAGGCGCCCCTTTCCAGTTCATTTTAGATGATAGGCAGAGAAAATAATACGTCTCTAAATGAGTTAATATTGTGTTCGTGCCTATACTGAAATAAAATATTCTGGAAAAGAGTAAATTTCAAATTTCAGAAATGCTGTAGTAAAGAAAACTGTCAATTTTTTAAACTGATTACTATTCAAACTTATTTGACCACACAATTTTTTTGTTCTTCTACATCACATATTAATATGAGAAGAATTAGTGTTTTAAAGAGCACATACATTTTGTAAAGGCTGCATTAAGTGAAGTTCAATAGGTACATTTATGGTAAACCTTATCAAGGTTTTTTAATTGCTCCTGTGAATCAGGAATTCTCAAGTTGGAGTATATTATAGACCATCTTCCAAACTTTTCTGTCTAAGAATCATTTTTCTACATGATACAAACTGTGAAATATTATTTGGGAGGTGTAATAATTCTTAATTTCCACAATTTATTTCCCTCTTTCTTAGAGAAGTTCATATAATTTCTACATTATTAAATGCAGAGGAATATTATTTTATTACCTATCATACTCATTATTAACACATTTAACTTTATAAATTGAGGAGCATATATCCAGAATTCTGCATATGTCATAAATGTAAAGTTCAATGAATTTTAACAAACTGAGCCCACCTGTGTAGCCAGCATTTAGCTCAATTAATAAAACATTATACCTACCTACTAAAGGAAAGAAAAATACATATTTCCTTAGACCTTCCAAGGCCACTTTATTTCCTTTAAAAGAATAGTAAATAGTTGGGTCAGGAGAAAATTCTACAGAAATATTGCCAAGTTGAACTAGATGGACTTAATCCTACATTGCAGAAATTATAACAGAGGTTTTGCTTATCAACTCACCAATAGGCACACTGTAGATCCATACTCCTTCCCAAAGCTTTAGATCTAAAGAATTGTCCAGCAAAAATGTAGAGTGAATACTTTTTTTTTTTTGAAAAAAATTTTTTAATGTTTTATTTATTTCTAGGAGAGAGAGAGAGACAGCATGAGCAGGAGAGGGTCAGAGAGAGAGAAGGAGTCACAGACTGAAACAGGCTCCAGGCTCTGAGCTGGCAGTCAGCGCAGAGCCCGACGCGGGGCTCGAATCCACGAACCGCGAGATCATGACCTAAGCGAAAGTCGGACGCTTAACCGACTAAGCCACCCAGACGCCCCGGTAGAGTGAATACTTTAAGTGAAATCCATTCAACCTGTTTTTCAGCAAATGTTCCATGAACTATGGCTACACCCTCTGTTCACTTATCTTTTGTACACTGACAGTGGGGTTGGAGATCTAGTGAAAAATACGAATAGATTTGTCCAGAGAAGTGCTAATTCATGGGAGAGGGAGGAAAAATGACTGGCAATTACAGACAATGTTCATGGACAAGTGGTAGAAGTGGTAGGCAGGGACAATTCTCTTTGGAGCAATAACTGCAACACTTGAAAACATGGCTCTATTTTTTTTTTTTTTTGGTCTCTTTTTTGACTGTTTTCATGATCATTTAAAGTTTTTTGGAAAAAGCTAATAAGAGTCTCTTGATTGTCACTATTTTAACTCACCACTTATAATAGCTATAAAAATTGATGTCTCTTATGTTCCCACCATTATGCTTATGTATCAAATTACACCATCACTAAATCTCACCTTGACACTGTGAGGTAGATATTATTAGTCCCATTTTAGTAATGAAGAAAACCAATAGAGAGACATAGCACCTTGCCTTAAATTGTGCTAATACTACATTGAGGAGAGGAAACAAATTTTAACTCTAGCTATATATCTGGCACAAAAATCAAGGTCTTTGCAATTCGACATGCAGACTATAAAATCCTTCATGTTCTATATTCATAAGAGCAACACTGTGAGATGGGGATTGTTTTCATTTCACAGAAGTGCAATAACAGAGCTTGGGTTTTAACCCAGGTCAGAAGATTATGGGTGCATTACTCTTTCAACTAACCCAATAGCGTATATGTGTGCATATTTTTTCTTTTTAAATTCAACTTTATAAAACACTTTTCTACTAAGTTAAAAGACTTACTATATCAAAGAAAAGGAATCATGCTGCTAACTTCCAATATAAAATGAAAACTCACAGTTTGAAATGGGAAGAGGGCACTAACATGTCTTTCATTTTTAGGGTGCACTAATAAATGGTTTCTTGGACAAGGAGACAGGCGAATAGAGCTGGATTTGCATCATTCATTTTTGTTTCTATGATTGACAATATTACTATTTCTATGCTGCACTTGAGGGATGATGTTCCTTTTTTCTGATTTTAATATGTATTGAGATTAAGATAAAATATAGATACATGAAAAAAGTACCTGAAAATCATTAAACATAATATTACATAAGTTAGCATTATGCACCCAAAGATAGACATATTTGCAGAAATGTAAAATACCTTTTAGTGCAATGAGAGAGAAACATTACAAATTATAGCATTTCTGGTTTAACAGTTTTACCCTTAATTTTCTGACTTCTCTAGGGAATTGGTCTTATAGTTTCTTTAGTTTGTTTGTTTAGAGAGACAGAGAGGTACAGAGAGAGAGGGAGAGAGAAAATCTTAAGCAGGCTCCACACCCAGCATGGATGACCATAAGATCATGACGTGAGCCAAAATCAAGAGTTGATGCTCAACCGAATGAGCCACCAGATGCCCCGGTCTTAAATTTTTTTAATTGATTTTTTTACCTCATAAAGTTAACATGCCATGAAAGCAGCAAAAAGACAAAAATGTTGCTAATTTTGGACATTCAAAAGTAATGTGTAATTGAAATATACATACAAGAAAAAATGATTTTTCTACAAGATGACTGTTAAAATAGTTATCAGTGGACTCTTTCTAAAAAAGGAAGTTAAAATATGTCATAACTTACAGTTCTGTTGAGGGAATTGTTTTGTGTTTTGTTTATCACAAAATTGACTTAGAAGTTTCACAATTTTATCAGCCTTACTCAGGTATATTTCCATATAAGAAATTGTACCTATCTAAAGTGTATAACTAATTGTGATAGAGGTATACACTGTAAAACCACTGTCTAAATCAAGATACACATTTGCACCATCTCATAAAGATTCCTTAAGCCCCATTAGAGTCCCTCCCTCGCTCTGCACCCTGCCCCAAGCAATCACAGATGTTTTTGGTTACTATAAATCAGTTTGCATTTTCTAAATATTTATAAATGGAATCAAATGGTATGAACTCTTTTGAAACAGATTCCTCTCAGCCTAATGACTTACAGATTCATATATATTATGATGTATATCAGCACACAATATTTATTGTTGAGCAGTATTCCATTGTAAAGATTAAATCATATTTTATTTACTCATGCATCCATTGATGAACATTGGAGTTATTTGACGTTTTTGGTTATCTTGCATAAACTGCTCTGAATATTTACATGTAAATCCTTTGTGTGGATATATATCATCAATTCTTTCAAGTAAGTTACTAGAGTAAAATAGCTCATTTATTTGGTAGGTATTTGTTGTTGTTTTTAAAGCAACTATCAGTTTTCCAAAGTAATTGTACCATTTAACATTCCCACCAGCAGCGCATGAGAATTAGAATTGCTCCACATCCTCACAAATACATGAAATTTTCAACCTTTATTGTTAGCTCTTCTATTGGGCATGCAGTGGTTACTTTTTTGTTTTAATTGTAACTTCTCTAATATTTAATGACGTTGACATTTTTATGTGTTAATCTGCCATGTATATGCCTTTTTCTGAGGTACATGTTCAATAATTTTGAATGGCTTTAAATAAGATTTAATACTTAAATTGTACAGTTGTTACTTGTCTTCTATTATTGGGGCTTTGGAATTCTTATATATCTGCATATAAATCCTCTGTCAGACACATGCAGTGTGAGCATTGTCTCCTGCTCTACTTGCTCCACAGCCTGCCTTTATGTTTTTTAATAGCATCTTTTGAGAAACAACAAGAAAAAAAGAATTTTGATGAAATCCAGTTGATTATTTTTATTGTTTCCGTTTCTTATATTTTATTTAAATCCTTGCCTACTCCACGCCCACACAATACTGTTTTGTTTAGTATCACTATGGCCTTAATTTTTGCATATAGGACTATGTTCCATTTCAAGTTAATTTTGGTACATAGCATGAGGTAAGGATTGATATTCCTTTTTATTCCATAGATACATCTAATTGTTCCAGCACTATTAGAGGTCTTTCCTTCCCCAGTAATGGTCTTGAAAACTTTATCAGAAATCAGGTGATCACATATATAGGTTGGTCAATTTCTATACTCCTTACTCTTGCTTAATTGATCTGTGTCTATTTTTTCAACTGTACAACATTGTCCTGATTACTAGAGCTTTGTAGTGGGTCTGTAAATCATATAGTATGGATCCTCCAACTTTGTTCTTTTAAAAAAATTGTTTTAGCTATTATAGGTGATTTATATTTCCATACAAATTTTAAAATTAGCTTGCCATTAGTTTTTAAAATGCTTGTAGGATTTATTGGCATTCCTATGAGAAAAAATATATATATTAAAAACTTTAACAATATTGCATCTTACAATCCATGAACATGATGTCTATCTTCATTTATTTAAGTTTTATTTAGTTATCTCATTCTAGTTTTATTGCCATCAGTGTAGAATTGTTACATGTATTTTTTTAATTTGTTACACAAAACATAGTTAGATAATAACTCAAAATGTTTTGATATTATTGTAAATTGAATTTAAAAATCATCAATTATTGATGGCTAGCATATAAGATCCAATTGATTTGTATGTATTTATCTAGTATACTCCCACCTTCTAAATTTGCTTAATTCTCTGTTCTTCTGTATATTTTTTAGGAGATTCTATAGAAACAATTGTGCCATCAGCAATTAGAACTTTATTTCTACCTTCCAATCCCTCTGGCTCTTATTTCTTTTTTAAAGCTTTATTTCAATGGCCACATCCTCTATTGCAATCTAAAACCAGAGTGGTGGAAGTAGCATCTAACTGATCTTAGAGGGAAAGCATTAAATATTTTATTACAAAATATGGTATTAACTGCAGGTTTTTATAGTTGCTTTGCATCAAAGAATGTCTTTTTTTATTACTATGGACACTTTTTATTATGAATAGATGTTGAATTTTGTCAAATGCGTTTTTGCACATATTGATATAATGTGATTTTTGTCCTCTCTTTTATTAATAAAAATATTTTATCATCAAGAAATAACTCTTTATCTCTGGTAATTCCTGTGTCCTAATGAATCTTTTTTTCTGATTTTATTATATCTACTATTATATTTGCTCTTAGGATTGTATATACTTTTCCACCTCTTTACCCTAAACTTACCTATGTTTGTATACTGAAAGTGAGTCTCTTTTGAATAACATAAATTTGGATGTTTATTTTTTAATCTTTTCAGATGATCTGTGCTACATATATGAAGTGTTTACTCCATTAATATGTATTGTAAAGCTAATATAGTTGGATTTTGTGGAATGCATTTACTATTTGTTTTCTTTTTGTACCTCTTATTTTTTATTTTGCTCTGTTCATTTTTATTTCTTTGAAATGTTATTCTGATTATCTGAGTAGTTTTCATATATTGGCATTATATATAAACTATTCAAATAATACATACATATATGTATTGCCTTTATATATATATAATTTTATATTTTTTAATGATTTCTCTAAAGGTATATTATGTACCTTAACATTTTACATTTTAATTACAGTTGATCTTATACACATTCATGTAAAATGTAGAAACCTTGAAGTTATGTTGGCTCATTTATCACACTTGATATCCTTTATGTTAAAATTTATATATATAAAGTGGCGTCTGGGTGGCTCAGTCAGTTGAGTGTCCTGCTTCTGCTCAGGTCATGATCTCGCAGTTGTGGGGTCTAGCCCCACGTCGGGCTCTGTGCTGACAGCTCAGAGCACGGAGCCTGTTTCAGATTCTGTGTCTCCCTCTCTCTCTGACCTTCCCCTGCTCATGCTATGTTTCTCTCAAAATTAAATAAAACATTAACAAATTTTCAAAAATTATATATATATATATCACTACACATTATAAAATCTGCAAGAAAGTTTCATAATTTTCGCTTGAAATAATTATATATTTAAATGCAATGAAAAGTAAAGATAAAGGATATGCAATACCTCCTGACTGCCTAAGTTTCCATCTAATATATTTTTTTAAATTTCAAATATTTGTTTCTAATTTCTATGGTTTTTATTTTTAATTAATATTTTTATTTAGCATTTTCTATTTCTATATAGTATTCCCTGTGTCTTTGCTGAGCTTTCTATTTTTTTCCTTTGGCTACACAAGTATTTTCCTTTGCTTCATTAATTATCTTTATAAGAAGTGTTTCAAAGTTTTTTTCTTTCAGAAGATTTGATCACACTGTAATGATTCTTAATACTTATGTAATTTTCGATTATATTCTGGAAATTGTCAGAATTGTGTTGTTGAGGTTTCACATTCTGTTATACTCTTATAAATTAAAAATTATCTTCCATATGATCAAATTGCAAATTTTTCTTGCCTGTGGAAGTCAGCACCTCAACTCTGTTTTTTCTTTTTATCCTTCACCACAAGCTGCTTTAAGTCTTCCCTATGCTTTCATGGTTCACTGGTTAGCTAGGGATTTGTAAAGAGTTCATATATAAAACTTAGGGCTAACTCCCTTCCAGGATTCCCATGTCACCTTCTAAGAGTATGACTGCTCTGATTCTATCTTTTGGTTCTTTAAGGTACAGATAATGTAGGTTTCTACCTGAATTTTAACTCTCCTAGGCCACACCAGGACAGTGGCCTGCTTTCAAATTAATTTATAAAAGTGAGAAACACCCCCTGACGTAACCATCTTTTAAGTTTTACACGTTCTCCAAAAAATATACAGGTTTTTCTCACTTACAGGTTTCCAAAAAGTTTATCCTGATTTTATGGTTATTATCTTTGAAATGATTCATTTTTTTGGAAGCATTTTTGACATACTTGAAGAGGAATTCCTCGGGAAAGAACAATTTAATTCTTTTCTCAGAAGGCAATAATATCTCTCTTGGAGAGATTTCAAAACATATGTTACTCTGTAAAAAGATTATCTGAGAGATTAGATGATTATCAAAAACAAGATTTTCAAAAAGCAGGCATCCCCAAATACAAAGAATTACAGCAATGGATTTTTATAAAAAAGCAGAGTTAGGAAAAATCTTAGGCCTAAAATAGCATTAGTTTTTTTTCCAACTAGATATATAGCTTGTAGTTTTATGAACTGGATTTTGTTATGGTTGTTGCCTGTACTCCTTCCAGATGGCATAATATAAAGTGTATGTCACACAGACAGGAAAAGAGAGAGGCAGACTGTCTAAACACATGGCCCTCAAGAATCTAATTTCTCATAACTGATAACATGTATAACCACAATTTCCTCTTCAGCTAAAGTTGTACCCATCAACTCCTTCTAATGAATAACTTCATTTTTTGTCAGATGCATATCTAGTCCCAAAAGCCATATCAACAAAACTGCTTCCTTTTCATTATGAATTATATTCTATGGCTTTGAATATTTTATTCGTGCAAACTAAAATTCCCCATAGGAAATACATTCAGAATTTTGATCCAGGAGTTGAAATTAACATTTTCATTTATTTTGAAAAATCAAGTATAGATAAGTTACAGATGAAACAAACCCCTTAATGCTCTTTTTCTACTTCTATCACTTTAAAACTAAACAATGCCTTTAATAGTTTGTATTTTTAACAGTGAGGGCCTATTTCTTTTGTAACATGGACAACTGAATATTTTAGGCAATTGATCTTGATTTGGGGGGAACGTCAAAGAAGATGTTATTTGAAGTCATACAGAATAGTAGATGATCAAGAATCTCATAGTTGAGCAACACACAGTGCAATAAAATTGGTTTCCATTTGAAAAATTGTAACTGTATTATGTTACCTTGTATTTCCATCCTTTCATTTACCTCATTACCAAAATGGGTATAACTATTAATTCATCTCAAGACTTTTTTTGAGATTTAGGGCTTGGATGAAAGTCTAACTTCAAATGGTTATGAATCATTTGATAATAAATTCAAATTTGTACGTAATCTTCATTTAATGAGAGAAAAGCTATTTTAGACACTTACGGTAATAACATATACCTCAGTGATTAAGAATTATAAAAGTTATCTGTAACATTTTATTCATTCTCTGGAAGAGTCAGGTAGGATTGAACCATTAGTTTATGTATAGAAAATGTAGTAGTCATTAAATTGACTGTCAAATCTTTGTTGATGAAACATGGCATTAGAACTGTAACATGTCAAAGCATATAGTTATGTTTCCAATTTATATTTATATTTTGTAATAATGGAAAGAACATTATTGTATATTAGGCTTACAGTCCATTTCTTTTCTGACAGTAGTTTGAAAGGATGTTGTATAAGAGAATATAATGAAGCCTCCTGTTTTGAAATCTTCTGACCCAGTTATTATTTCAAACATTACCAGTTATTCTATTTTATCCCTCTGTGTTAAGGTCCTAGACTCAATTTATTTACAGAACATAAGAATAAAAATATAAATTTTTTCTATTACATCGTATACAAAAATGAATTTGTTAGAAAGATTTCTAATACCTAGAAAAGGTTTTTAGATTTAGCAAGGATTTTGATCATCACAGTTTATGAGAGGGCCAACAGCCAGAAAAATAGAAGTGAATAGATATTATGAGATAAACACAGAATTAATTTTCATTAAATGTCTTACATTTCAAGCTTACTAAGCTCATAAACTGCAAGCAATGTTTCTATAGTTATCTATCTCTTTATAAATCAAAATTATGTCCTCATACTTTTTCACTCATTATTTATATGAGTTTATATTTTCATATATATCCTTTGCATTATAGCCTAGTTGTGTGTTTTGAAGTACATACATATATTTTCCTTCAAAACATTTCTTTAAAAAAGTAAAGTAGAAAATGTATATTTCTTTATGCTAGAATAGCATCCACCTGAATGATACCTTTGCAGCTGAATTTGCCATTAGGTTTGCCGTGCTTAGTGCTCTCTGGTCTAATCAAAGATGCAGGGTCTACACGCAAGGAGAAGCAACTGGCCAGAGGCCAGAGCACTGCCTTCGCCAGCAAGCTCTGCAGAAGGCAAGGCAAGTACGACTCTCTGAGACTGGGGATATGCTTAGAAACTGCCAAAATCAACTGAATGGTAAAATATCTCAGATGTGTTGGAGGAAAACAATAAACCATCAAGATAAACAAGACATCATTAGAGTGCTTGATGGGCATTTCCTGAATATGATTTCTAGCTGTGAATACTGTGTGTCTACCTCTTGCTCATAGGACACAAATGAATTCTGTAATTTGGTAACAAAGTAGAATATTGCTTTACTCTCCAGCTGGTTTCCTGGGGGGAAAATAATACTAATTCAAAGGGGAAATGTTTTGTTAAACATATTTCTTTACCAGCAACCCAGCATAGTTTTCAACATTTAAACTCACACATTGCTATTTTATTCTAATATCTTGAGGCTAGTGTTTGGGGAAAGGTGCTGATAAAAACAGGCTTTCCCTTACATTCTCCTGAATAATAAGCCATCCGTTGGAACACTTTTCCCCATAAGCCTAGTATGCTATAACAAGCAAATATTTGGAGACCCATTAAAACTGAGCACACTAATTTAGTTCCCTTAATATATGCTGGTTTTGTTTCTCAGTGAACTAATGATGACCATGGTATATACTCAAAATACTGCATATTTTTAAAATATATATATTTTAAAAACAGTATCCGTTACCATATTCACTCCCCACCAAAACAAACAAAGAAAAAAAAACATGGTAGAGAAAAGAAAACAACAACAACAACAAACATTGCACAATTAAGTACTGTCACAAAATGGATCATATTAGTATCCCAGAGACATGAAACAACCGTGAGGAATTGTACTGAAAATTCACTTGAGGGGATGGTATGGAATCAATTTTTCTTGTCTTGCAACTTTTAAAATAATATTTCAAAGTTACATACAAAAAAAGAGTTTTAAAGAAATTCTAAAGTTATGGAATTTCAGAGTTATAAATGAGTGGCTCAGAGGTTTGTGTGTGTGTACCAACTTCTCACATTTCATAGTATACACTTATAGAGAAAATATTGCAGAGCAGCAAAGGATTGAGGGCACAAAACTATAGGCAGCAGAACAACAATCCTAATCTCAAGTTTTTGGTTTTCTCTGTACCACAATTTTTAATGAGGAAAATTTAGATTTTCTTTTTTTCCTTTTTGAGATTAATAATGAATTTTGTACAGTACTGAAACTGGCAAAATATGTGAAAATTGGACACAGCATTCCTTCCCTCATTCCCTCTTAAGGCAAGTATTTAGATAAGATTGAAACCAATATATAATAACATATATTGGGATACATTTGGACCATGCATTGATTACATTGATAACATCGATGAGCTGGCACTTCTCTTGATGAATAGCAAAAACATAAAAAGAAAAACGTGTTTTCCACTGTTCTCAGTTCTAGACACCTTTGAATTTTTCAATATATTGCATAACAAAGAAATCTTATTTCAAAAATAATTTTGATGCTATTATTTTTTATATTAATAGTAAGTACTTTAACCAAAACAAATGTCACGTTATGCATTCACAGAGTACAGCAGCCATCAAAAAGAACAATAGTAGGAATCCTTACATCCTTGCCATTACTTCCTTTCTTTCACAGCAAATCTTTTAGTCATTGCTCACTCTGCATTATTCTTATACATTTCTCCAATCTCTTGCTTTATGGAAAGTAAATGTTAGCTACGAACTCTCCTTCACAGTAGCCAAGAACTTTATCATTTATGTTCTGTGTTTCATTATCCCCTTCTCCTAACGTGTTGATAATTTGATAATTATTTAAATTATTTTATTTCTTAGCTATGTAACTTTATATAATTTGCCTACATGTTTACCTCTAATGCCATCAATTATCATCAAGTTCCAATCTAGATCAGATAAGGAAACCTTGTTTATAATTATTTTTTTTCTTCTCACCTGCACCTCTGTTCACAGCACTTTAGCTTGATGTGGTCACAAATAATATATATATTATTCTGTCCTATGCTTTCAAAGTGGAATAAAACTACAAAACCTTAATTGTATTGTTATGATTTTGTAACATTATTAACGGCAATTCTTGTTGTACGTTAATGTTTTGTTTTTAATTTATTTTTTAGAGAAAGAGAGAGGCAGCATAAGTGGGGGAGGGGCTCTGAGAGACAGAGAGACCATCTGAAGCACTGTTTAGGCTGTGAGTTGTTGGCACAGACCCCCAGTCAAGGCTCTACCCACAAACCATGATACCATGACCTGAGTTGAAGTCTGAAGCTTAACCAACTGAGCCACCTGGACAATCCTAGTTGTATTTTACAATAACTTTTGCTTTTCTAGTGTTTTCTCTTTCTCCTTCAATGCATCCCTATTGTGCCTTTTTTTTTTCCTGCGTCATCTTTCCTTTTCCTCTCTACCACTTTCTTACACTTCATCTTATTTTGTCCATACTTGGTCCCTTATTTTCCCCCAAACCATCCCCTATCTAAAAGCCAAGTAAGAAAGGGACACCTTGGTGTCTCAGTCACTTAAGCGTCTGACTTCAGCTCAGGTCATGATCTCATGGTCCATGAGTTAGAGTCCTGTGTCAGGATCTGTGCTGACAGCTCAGAGCCTAGAACTGCTTCTGTTTCTGCGTTTCCCTCTCTTTCTGCCCTTCCCTACGTCAAGTATAAAAGGTTATACATTTTTAAAAAATTTTATTATTGGCCAAAACCTCTCACCCATCCCATAGTCATGCCATGTTTTGATAAAGAAGTTTTATGTGGACAAAACCCTTTCATCATTAATATATTTTGATTGGGTTTGCCTATCCATTCATTTAAAAACCCTGTACATAAGTACCCCAGTACAGAGGAATACTGGAAAGTTCCTTCTTTCTCACAAGAAGGTGAGTTACATAATTCAGTAGGAAGATTATTTTGAAAGTTCTGTGTCAAACAGTCTAAGAGAGAGATTCTGGATCACAATCAGATATGGTGGTGATGTGAACAGCAACCTGACGTGAGCTGGTAGCTATGGGCACGGAATCGGACGGTGGAGTCAATTCAAGCTTCCTTAGAATGACTTTGCTTACTCTCAGATCTGCAATGGTTCTCTGTCTTTCTGTGAAATTTTCTTCAGTTTCAAGCCCTAGATTAATTATTCTTCTTCCTTGGCACCTTTTCTGCTTCCCTTTTTTGGAAATCTTACCAGAAAATTGGATGATTCTCCTTCCTAGAATTCTAACAGGAAGGACCTGACAAAGAATAAGTTCAAATTGTATAAAATGAAATGGAGGATGACAGGAGCAGTGGTTCCTATCAAAATGGATTTTGCAGTGAATCTTAAATTAAAAGCATACATACCATTTTCTCTTCAATGTTTCTTATTCTTGGTTTCTTATTTTACTGGACATAATTTAACTTGAATTCTTGACGTTACATTCTAGTTCATGCCAGCTACATTATTCTAAGTTTCTGATTCAGCACTGTTTACTTTCACATTTTGAAGATATTTCTAAATACTTTAAAGATAGTATTTGATGCACTGGCTGATTGAGTCAATGAATGATTTTTTTTCTCACATTAACTTAAATGCACTTTGTATCTGATTAAAATAAATTATTCATATGATTTATAATTATAAATTATAAGAAAAAATGAAAATTTTTTTTTCTTACATGAAAAAATACTATCAAAGAAATCTATAGTAGTTTGATTGTAGGAAAAAGATCATTTTAATTTTATTGTTAAAAATCACCTATTAACAATTTTGATCTTTTATTTTAAGAAATATAGGAGGAGAAATATTCTCAGAATAAGAACATAAATGAAAGACAGATCACCTAGTGACCCTATTAGTTGAGAATCAGACTCTTGATTTCAGCTCAGGTCATGACCTCAGTTTATGGGATCAAGCTTCATATTAGGCTCTGTGTTGACAGCATGGAACCTGCTTGGGATTCTTTGTCTCCCACTCTCTCTCCCCCTCTCCCACTCATGTGTGCTTTCTCTCTCTCAAAATAAATGAAATAAATATTTTAAAAAAGATATAAATGAAAGAGAATTTATAAGTTAGAATCCTTCATCAACATCTATATATCTGCATTTATCAAAGATTGCAATGTACCTTGTGGATCGAATAATGGTTTTCCAGAAGATATGTCGGAGATATATATCAGAACCTCATAATGTGACCTTATTCAAATGAAGTTTTTTTGCAGATTTAATCAGTAAAGATCTTGAGATGAGATAGTCCTGGATTAGGGTGGGTCTTAAATTCAATGGCAGGTGTCCTCAGACAGAAAAGCAGAAGACACAAAGAAGAAGGAGGTAGAGTGTAGTGATAACACCTACAACCCAACAAATGCCAGAGATTGCTGACAGTCACCAGAAGCTAAGAGAGACCCATGGAAGGCATTCTCCCTCAGAGTCTCCAGAAGGAAGCAATGCCTTGACTATGGGCTTCTGTCCTCCAGCATTGTCAGAGAGTAAATTTCTGTTGCTTTAAGCCACTAAATTTGTGGTAAATTTTTATGACAGCCCTAGGAAACTAATATAAGTTTTTTGATTATTTATTTAATTACTTTATATTAATAGTAGCAATTTAAATTTTAAAAATTTACTTTAAAATTCTTTTTTAAAAGTTATTTTTAATGTTTATTTATTTTTAAGAGAGTGAGAGAGAGACAGTGCATGAGTGGAGAAGGAGCAGAGAGGGGGGGAGACACAGAATCCGAAGCAGGCTCCAGGCTCTGAGTTATCAGCACAGAACCTGATGTGGGGCTGAAACATACAGACCATGAGATCATGACCTGAACCAAAGTCGGATGCTTAACTGACTGAGCCACCCAGGCACCCCAAAATTCTTAAACAGAATGATTTCTTAACAGAAATTTTTATTCTAAATCTTGTTAGAATGAATATTGACAAAAGCGTTTAGTTGTGTAATCACCTCCACATATAAGACAGCAAGTAGTTCCATCTCTGCTCACCATAAACATAAAGCATAACACAACAAAACACCCTCATGCCACTCCTTTGAAGGCAAATCTCTTTACCCACAACACTTGCCAATTATAGATCTATCCTCCTTTGTGACAATTGGGCCTTTTCCAGAATGCCATGTAAATGGAATTATGCAGTCTGTAGCATTTTGGGTTCGGCTTTTTCAATAAGAATACTACATTTGAGATTCATGTATACTGGTGAGCATGTCAGCGATTTGCCCTTTTTTTAAATTTTATTACTGAGTAACACAAAAGTGCCACAGTTGTTTATCTATTACTTAGTTGAGAGACAGTTATTTGCAGTTTTTGGAGATTACGAATAAAACTTCTCTATATATATCCTTATCTATAAAACTTTTAAAATTTAAAAAAGTTTTAAATAAAACTTGTATATATATTCTTATAAATATAATTTTTTGTTTCACTTATAAACATCTAGGTCATATGGTATGTATATGCTTAACTTTGTTAGAAATTAAAAAATGGTTTTCCAGAGTGGCAATATTATTTTGCATTTTCATCAGTAGGATGTGAAAGTTTCAGTTGCTTTACATCCCCATCAGCACTGGATTGCCATAAGAGATATAAACATTGGCTTGTACACACATATGTACAACAGCAACTACAACAACATCAGAGTAGGGGCTGTTCTACATTCTATTCCAATATAACCTCATCTTAAATAAACATGCAATGATCCTCTTTTCAAATAAAATCACATTCTCAAGTAGTGGGGTTGGGACTTGAATGTATCTCTTTTGGAGAGACATGAGTCAACACATAACAGATATAAACACTGATAATTTGCTTCTAAAACAGAGCATGACGCTCTTAATTCTTACGTTGCCTTTATTTTATTAAATTATACCAACAAATACTCTTCTTTACTATTGGCCTAAAGTATGGTTACTGGGTCAAATTTGACTTTTTGTTTATTAACATTATGTAAGGGACAAGGGCAAAAACAATGTCATCCAAACACAAACTCCCTGATGATTTTATTTGGTCAAAGAGTAAAGTGAGTAGAAGTTATTCTTTCAAAGCTCATATAACTGGGGACAAGTATCTTTTTGGTTCTCAATTGTTCATTCAAGGCATCTCTGCCTTTTTTGCAAACATTTTTACTTCCATACAACTATAATACTCTACCCTTCCTAATGACTATCATTTACTTTTGTCCAACTTACCCAATTATTCACCTTCATTTACTGAATAGATTGACATGAAGTCCCTAGTTTTCCTGTTTGTTTCACAGCCTGGTTGATGAATCCATGTAGAAAATTTTTAAAAAGTAGCTTTGACTTTATCATCATTAATAATCTTCAACTATAGTCCATTTTTACTACAAACTTCATACTAATGCCCTGAGATGTCACCCTAAAGTCTATTACCACCCAGTTTCCACTTTCTGATCACAGTCTTTTATGGTTCTTGCTTTCTTATTCAACTATTTATTAATTGAGTGGTTGTGAATTTCCACAGGGCTTTCACTTTATTGGCCTTTTTTCTCCTTTTCATTTTGCCCAGTCCTTAGTTTACTTCCTATTGACTTAGAGGTTCAGGTCATGATTCCATGACTCATCATTTTAATCATTTTTTTGTATATCTCCTAATCCCTGTTTTATTATTTGTTCTTAATATACATCTTCTAGTAAAATTCCAGTTTTAAATAAGATCTATCTTCCTTTTATATGATTTCACACATATCACTCTATGTGAGAGAATAGAAGACATACCTGGGGAAATGAATTTTTGTAATGATTATTAACCTATATTAGACTCCCAATATCATGTTTCACCTTGATATTTTAAAAATATTTACTCTACTTTTCCCTTTTCTAAAGGACTATCCACATTAACTCATTAATTTTTTTTAAATGAGTAAATATTTTGAAAGCATATTAAGTAAACTGTAGAATTTTAAAACACAGTGGTGAGCACTCAGTTCAATTTTTGTTTGAAAGTTTTTAACTGATGAAAGACCAATATCAGAGCACCAAAGAGTTTTAGGGCACCAGACAATACATAACCTTAAGGTTTGGTATATCTGCTATACTAGAGGAAGTAAAAACTCAGGTACTGACCAATGTGGAGAGTCTTAAAGAGAACTCCCCTATATTATTCTGGAGCATAAGAGTCAGAATCCCAGAAAAAGACCAAACCAGACCTAGACATGACGAGTAAGTAACCTAACCCCAGAAGACAGTAGGAAAGTCCGTTTGAAACTAAGAAGTACAGGGGAAGAAAAAAGGAGAGGAAAACTATTCTGTAGACACTATGACCATAGAAAAATGGTGCAATGAGTTTTGACCCTAGCTATGTACTTTGAGATATTCAAGGAATTCAATCCATGAACTTGTTTTACCATCTTCTCCAATGGTGAGTTCCCCTCAGGCACCAGGTAGAAACAAATTCAATTCCTCTCTGGGGAAAAAAACATAGTTAATTTTGTCCTCAGGTTATCTCTGACTTTCTTGGGCATCAACTACAATCAGTTAAAGATTAATAGGCAATTGAAAAAGAAGATGCATGAGAAAGAACCAGAAAAATCAAGAGGGAGCAACATGAAACTCACTGAGACAATGAAATTATAAAATGTATATTTTAAAATAACTTTGGTCATCTTGTCTAAATAAGCAACTGTAAATTGCTCTATAAGTCTTGAATAAAAAGGATAGGCTCAAGAAAGTCAACCACACATACCGTGAAAACCAAAAGCCCTTTACTTCTAGCAGCTGGGTAACAGACTTGAGTAGAAAATCTTAAGTCTACGAAAGCTTCAAAACTTCAAGTCTCAACTGTGACTCCTCTTATGTTAAAGCCATGACCCTAGCAGGGAAAGCATGGGACCCTGATAATTGGAATGAGAGTATTGGAGTGGATATGTCTGGGAAACTTGAAACCCTACATTCCCCTGAATACTCCAGGCCAGATGGAGTAGCCCACTTCTCAGCCTTCCCAGAGGCAGGCAGTACTCCACCTTCTCCCCTGAGTTGTACTTAATTTTACTGAGAACATACAAAATAAATGAAAGTTAAATAGGGTTATATATTAAAGAAGACATTACATATGTTGGCAGGAGAAATTAAGTATGGAACAAATCATATGCTGCAGACCAGAAATCCAGGAAGAGGCCTATGTCACGTGAGCCAGAGAGATTTCAATAGTGCACTTCTGAAGCTGACAGAAACCAAGGTGCTGCTCTTATCTTTATTTAAATTTTTTCTCTTTACCTTTTTAACTACACCAAATTGGAAGAAAATAAAAAGTTCTAAATCTTTCGGATGTGAGTCATTTACATCTAAATTTATCTTACCTGAAAAACCAACAGATTTGAGGCTTTCCCTTCATTTCAGGACTATGTCTGGTTATGTCCAGGAAAGAACAAAGACTTCATTTTGTTTTCAGAGATTTAAAAAATTTTTTGTTCAGTGTTTATTTATTATTGAGACAGAAACACAGCATGAGTGGGGGAGGGGCAGAGAGAGAGGGAGACACAGAATCCAAAGCAGGCTCCAGGCTCTGAGCTATCAGCACAGAGCTGGATGCGGGGCTCAACTCACTAACCGTGAGGTCATGGGTTGGACGCTCAAATGATTGAGCCACACACGCGCCCCAAGATTTTTTTTAAACAACAACGAAAAAGAGATAAAAAGGCTAAATATATTGCATGATAACAGTATATGAGAGGACCACTAAAGAAAAATGATGATGTTTATATATTTTTTTAAATGTTTTTTTTAATTTATTTATTTCTAGGAGAGAGAGAGAGAGACAGCGTGAGCAGGGGAGGGTCAGAGAGAGAGGGAGTCACAGACTGAAACAGGCCCCAGGCTCCGAGCTGGCAGTCAGCACAGAGCCCGACGCGGGGCTCGAACCCACGAACCGCGAGATCATGACCTAAGTGAAAGTCGGACGCTCAACCGACTAAGCCACCCAGGCGCCCCGATGATGTTTATATTTTTAAAAATCATGGCAATTTTGTCTAAAACTAACTTTAAATGAAATATAATTATATTTAGGAGAAAAGTCATAATAGTTCAAATCAATCTCTTGAAACAAACTGATCACTCAATCAAAAATTCTACTTTCATCTCAATAGAGGTTGATTGCATTCTGGTGTTAGAATTATTGACACAACTGAAATAACTACAAAAGCTGTGTGTGATTTCTAGTTAAAACAAACAGAAATAGTTCTTTGACCTTGTAGGAGTTATGCAAAGCCTTTGGAAATCAATTTAGCCAACTATAAATGAATATTTTGACAAAATAATTTATAAAATCCTTTCCGGCTTAAATATTTCATGTATTTTTGATGTTCAGATTAAATGTATTTTGTTATCAAATTCAAAAGAAAAAAGTAAATCATTAACATTATTGTTAAAAAATAATTCAGAAACCATTTTTGGTCTTTTCATGATTTATGGTATAAAAGTTCAAACACACTTGAACCTCCCATATGGTGTAGTTATAAGACATCTTTTGCCTCTTCTGAGCCTCATGTGGTCAATGATGTAGTCAATACATATTCAACGTATATAGTGTTTCTTCTTTGACTTTCCTCTATGTACTGTTTTAATTTCCTTTGTTTTTTGTTTTTTGTTTTTTTTTTGGGGGGGGGTTTGGACGACTTTAATCCCATACTTATCTGAATGTTGAGTATTTCTTTATAGAAGTTTAGGTCCGAAGTCGAGTCCTTTATTAAACCTTGCTTAGTCACCCAGCAGAAATGATATGTCTTTACTAAATGCTTACTAATATGAATCTTAATCTAAAATATAACTCATTACATTGCCCTATGGTTTTGTTGTATGTGTTTGTGTTTTGCCTTCTCTAGGAGAAAATTTCTTTTTTTTTTTTTCTTTTTTATTTCTAGGAGATAGAGAGAGAGACAGCGTGAGCAGGGGAGGATAAGAGAGAGAGGGAGTCACAGACTGAAACAGGCTCCAGGCTCTGAGCCGGCAGTCAGCACAGAGCCCGATGCCGGGCTCGAACCCACGAACCGCGAGACCATGACCCAAGCGAAAGTCGGACGCTTAACCGACTAAGCCACCCAGGCGCCCCATCTAGGAGAAAATTTCTTAATCATATCTTAGGCGTGCAATATCTAACCTGATATCAGCCCCATTTTTCCCCAAAGTGTAAGAATTTAAGAATATTCTCAGATTTCACAGTAATCTTTAGGAAGGAAAGAAAAGCTCAGACAGATTGTTATAGTTTTATTCAGTGCATCCTCATGACCTAAATTCTGGAACCAGGCATAGGATTGAGAGATCTAATTTAGTCTTAAGTTGCATGGGATGATCTACTCTTCAAATTCTTCTAGATGGTTCACCATTAGAAGGCTCATCACTAGCCATAGTTCTGATCTAGACCTCTGGCCATATTCTTCTGGATGTCTTGACAAAGTCACTTCTTAAGAACAACAGGTAAATTATTGTGAAATGAACTTAAACCAACTTTAGATAGCATCATAATAAAGAATACAATAAGATGCTTAAACTAGAGGGCGTCAGGGTAGTTCAGTCAGTTGGGCTCCTACTTCAGCTCAGGTCATGATCTCATGGTTCGTGGGTTTGAGCCCCATGTTGGGCTCTGTACTGACAACTCAGAGCCTGGAGCCTGTTTCAGATTCTGTGTTTCCCTCTCTCTCTGCCCCTTCCCCACTCATGCTCTGTTTCTCTCTTTCTCAAAAATAAATAAACATTTTTTTTAAAGAAGATGCTCTAAATAGAACTTGTAAAAAGGAAAATTCTGGGTTCCATTAAGACAAAAGAGAATTCTAGGACTTGAACAATCCAAAGCAGAGGCTTAGTGAACTATAAGACATACACAATTGTTTATTACTTTGTTTAGTTGTTCTTTTTATCCCTTAAAGCTTAGAATTAATACTTAAAAAAGGAGAGCATCAAATCTAAAAAGGCGCCAGAAAGACACTGTGGAAATAAAATTACTATGAACATAACTGGTAAACCTATAGATTGTTTTATATTTGACTACATAACTATTTGAAATGAAAAAATGTTGACAACTAACAGAATGAAGAATCCTGTGAGAATAAAGTATTATTAAAATTGAGGGTGAATTTTGTTTCTTGTTTATAAAAGTCTGTTGTTTCAAACAGTAATTACATAATTTACTTGTGACTAATACAAATTGTTAAACCATTATGGCTAATAATATATGTTAATTAAGAAGAAGCATTAGTTACTAAGCCTAATTTCTACTAAACATCTTAGTTGGTTATGTAGATAATAAATCTATAGATTTATTAAGGGTTTTACTTTCCTATTAAATCTTAAAATATATCCAAACGCCATTTTATCATACAGCATTATTTTAAATATAGGTAGTGAAAGTTAATGCTATATACAATCATAAAATTAGGTTTTTGCCCATTTAAATGTTTTGACATTTACACCAAGTTAAATATTTTTCTTATTTGGAGACAGGAAACAGCAGGGGCTTCTGTTTAAGCAAAGTTTTTACTATAATCTCATGAAATTTTGTACAATTTTGTTTTACAAATAGTGTTTTACAAATATTTACAAATAAATTAAAAATAAATCTAATTTATTTTTTATACATATCTAGAAAGACCTATTTTTAGGGCGCCTGGGTGGCTTAGTCGGTTAAGTGTCCGACCTTCCCTTAGGTCATGATCTCGCGGTTCGTGGGTTCGAGCCCCGCGTCGGGCTCTGTGCTGACTGCCAGCTCGGAGCCTGGAGCCTGTTTCAGTCTGTGACTCCCTCTCTCTCTGACCCTCCCCTGCTGTCTCTCTCTCTCTCCTAGAAATAAATAAAACATTTAAAAAAAAATTATATAAAAAAAGAAAGACCTATTTTTAGAAATCATCTGGTCCCAGTGCTGTTTAAGGATCTCTTCTAGATGTTAGGATACAAGCTAATAAAAGGCTTGTCATATAATTGGAAATATGGGCTATAAATTTAATCAAAACATAAATAATACAAAATACATTTTTAGGATACTATTAATAAAATTATCTGTATAATTATTATATATATAATAGAGATTATAAAAATATATTTTTAAAGTTGGATCTTAAATTCCTTCAGAATGGATTAGATTTATGTAAACAAATTAGTAGGGGGGCATTTTTAGCAAGTAAACCACACACTGGAATGTAAACAATGGTTCAAAGAATGGCAAAACAACTCAAGTAAGGATGTGTATAGGTGATTAGTGAGAATCACCTTTTGAGAGGGAGAACATAATACTTTTAAGTTTCATTGATGCTATCATTCAATGATTTTTTTTGAATGCCTTGTAAGTAAAGAAATAACATGGTCATGCTCTACAGAGCTTCTCAAACTTTAATGAGCACTCTAATCACCTAGGGATCCTGCTCTAACACAAATCATGATTCAGAAGCTCTCAAGTACAGCCTGAGATTTCACCTTTCTAACGAGTTTCCAGATGATGCAAATACTGCCAATTCCCAGCCCATTCACTGAATAACAATGTTGAATAGATAGCTGCAGAGTCTGGAAATAAAGAAGCTAATTTGAAATTTAATGATGGAATCCTGATACATGGCAAGGAAGTTAGCAGAGGTAAGAAAGATTACAGAATGTCAAAATGTTACAATGTTACAATGGAGGACAACATAATTATATTTCAGTTATACTTCAATTAATTTTTAAAAGATCAATTAAAAATAAGCAAATACTCAAAAAAAAAAGAACTAGTATTTTAGGAGATTTGTGTGTGCAAAGGAGGATCACTGAAAAAGATGAACCCATTTGTTTTTCTCTTTATAGGACTGGAAGCATAATGCTAATTGAAAATAAGTATAAATTCTGAAGTGTGATATGGTCTGGAGAGAACAAGTATCCTTTTAGACTTACACTTGCATTAATGGTGAAACACCGGTGGACATGTGCACACACCATGCCAAGTGAGGATATGAAGCTTCGAAGAAACCTGCACACTTCTGTTTTGAGATGACAGTTTCAGTCATGGAAACAGTTGAGATTATCCAGGAAAAATAAGCCACAAAAATGAACGAATTAACACATAGGGCTAGATAAACTCAAAGGCAGAGAATCAGTCTAAGATATAGATAAGAAGTCATGGAAGTTAGGATGCCTTGGGACCTTGGACTTTGGGGCCAGAATGTCATCAGTGAGCTGAGATCTGTAGGGCAGTAATGATACTATAGAAAACTGAAAAATGTCCAAGTTTAATTGAATTCTTTTGATCTACATATCTTAAAAGATATTTTCCTAGAATATTTTCAGTATCTACAAAATTTTGTTGCTAACTATAAAAAATATTCCTCTACTTAGCCTTTCTTACATAACCTACCTGAAAAGTATTCTCTCCATCTTCTTATCTGTACCATAATTTGAAACTTTCAGACTTTTATCTCATGATAAATATGAAGCAGGTCAAAGGGTTAAGTGCTCAGTACTGTGTGTTTGTTTCCTTGAGCATGAAACTTTGGGAATTCTTTCAGAGTTTTTTATCCTTTGTTCATACATGAATTTGAAATAATACTAGGCTCAGCTTACATATATTTTCTTATTCAATGATGATTTAGAATTCAGCTGAGACATTTAATTATTTCTTTAATAATATCACTTCACACACATAAGAGACATTATAAATTCTTTTAAAAATTTTAAAATATACATATTTTTAACTTTTTAAGTAGTCAGCAAGTATATGAGAGCAGGCGAGTGGGGCAGAGGGAGAGAGAGAGAGAACCTGAAGTAGGTTCCGTGATCAGTGCAGAGCCCAACACGGGGCTCCATCCCATAACCCTAGGATCATGACCTGAGCAGGAATCAAGAGTCAGAGGCTCAATGGACTGACAACCTAGTTGCTTCAAAGTCCTTTTTTAAAGTAAATTAAAAAAAAAAAAACATCTTTAGGGGTACATGGATGGTCCAGTAGGCTAAGAATCTGACTCTTGATTTCATCTCAGGTCATGATCTCACAATTCATGGTTTTGAGCCCCACATCAGGCTCTCTGCTGTGAATGCAGAGCCCGTTTTGGATCCTCTTGCTTACTCATGAATTTTTTTCTCTCTCTTTCTCTCTCTCAAAAATAAATAAACATTTTTTAAAAAGCATCTTTAGATCCTTTGTATTGTTTCTCTAACATTTTATTTTCCAACCACCTTTCACCATATTAATTTGAATAAATCATGTGTTTGAATATTATGAACACCTGTATTTTAACTTTAAAGACTAGTGGAGTATTAAACTGAGAAGAGTACAGAGTCCAGTAAATAAAATCATGCCTTATTCCAAAAGCAGCAAGGAAATTAAATCATAATTTGTGTGTTTTTCCTATTTCTACCTTTTTTTTTTCCCTGGCTAGTCTTGTCTTACTTACCATTTATACTTCAGTTGTTTTAGGTTTTATTTATTTTTTTATTTTGATGATAAAATCTACCCAGCAATGCTTACATTCTTAAGCACTGGAAACACTTAAGACAAAAGACAAACATATTACTTTAAAAAATTATTCACAGGTTTGTATAACAGGTCTTAGAATGATAGTGCCTTAAAATGTACCAATTCTACATTACCTAATTAGGTAATGATGAGGTGAATTAAAGATTTTAGTGATACTTTAATAGCCTTTCCTTCTGAGTCATGTTGTTGATGCTTCGTGGGTTTGAACCAGTTAGTGTTTTTGAAGAAGAGACTTGAAAATAAAGCACAGCTGGCCCATGTTCATGATGCAGTTAATTAAATAATATAATAAAAGCAGCATTCAGAAGTATAAGGTCAAGAAAGAAAAGAGTTAGTCTAAGTAAGCTGTCAGTGAAAAGGAACTGAAGAGAGATAAAAATCAGGTAGCAGGCAATGGAACTAAAACCAGAGTACAAACACAGAGCAAATAGAATTGTGAGAATAGGTTGAAAACAGAGATAAGTGGAGATCTAAGACCTTGGTACTTATAATCTAGGGGCTATATATACAGGACAACTGCAGTGTTGCTTATTAGCAAAGTATTGGAGATATTAAGGGTGCTAGATTGGTTCAAACCTGATATTATTTTTTTCTCAAATAAAATAACAAGTTCAATATAAATTTTTGTTGGTTGTCATTTGACAAAATTATTACAAATTCATTTGAAAAAAATAAATGGAAGGGTGCCTGTGTTGCTCAATCAGTTGAGGGTCTGACTTTTGATTATGGATCAAGTCATTACCCCCGTGTTATGGGATCAAACTACCACCCCCCACCCCTCAGTCAGCTGGCTCCATGCTGAATGTGGAATTTGCTTAAGAGTCTTTCTCTCCCTAGGTGCCTGGGTGGCTCAGTTGGTTAAGCATCCGACTTTGGCTCCGGTCATGAGCTTGGAGCCTGCTTTGGATTTTCTCTCCCCCTTTCCCTCCTTCTCCCCACTCATGATCTTTCTTTCTCTCAAAAATAAACATTAAAAGAAAAAAAGATTCAATCTCTCCTTTGTCCCTCTCCCTCACTTGCACTCTCTCTCTTCTCAAATAAAATAAATAGAGATTATTGTTATGAAAACTGATATAAGATTAAATAGTGAAACTGTATACGGTGAGGGTTAAAAACCATCACAATGGAGACCAACAGACTGATAGACCTGGAGTAGATTTCTGGCTCTGCCATTTGTCAACTTCTAGCAATGGCATCAAATTCTGAGAGACAATGCATGAATTAAATAATATAATGAATGAACTACATTGGTTTATAGGTTTATAGGTTATCTTTTTTTTTTAATTTTTTAAAAATTTTTATTTATTTCTAGGAGAGAGAGAGAGAGAGAGAGAGAGACAGCGTGAGCAGGGGAGGGCCAGAGAGAGAGGGAGATACAGGCTATGAAACAGTCTCCAGGCTCTGAGCTGGCAGTCAGCACAGAGCCCGACGCGGGGCTTGAACCCACGAACCGCAAGACCATGACCTAAGCGAAGGTCGGACGCTTAACCGACTAAGCCACCCAGGCGCCCCATCAAGTTAGTTAATTTCTAAAGCTTACCTGACAGTATCTTTATTTTTGTGAATTAACTTAGCTAACTTACAGTTAAATCTAAGAGTGCTGGTTTACTGTGAGGGTGGTAAACTTACAAACTGAGCAGTCTGGCTGTTTCTTTTATAGAAACTTCGAGTTCCAATAAAGTTCATGTAAAAAGTAAATCTATTCTAGAAGATCTTCACTTTATATAGTATAGCCTTTTGGAAGAAAACAGTGCAATGTATAAAATGTTACCCAGTTTAATTTCATTTTAGTACAGAAAATATGTTTTGGATAAAGGAAGTTATGTTTATGCTTTTTCAGTGATTAAATGTCAAATTAAAAACAGAAAACTTCTTCCATCCAAAACAATAAGTAATATCTGCTAAATATTCTTCTATGACCTCAAAAAGCAATGTCATTGGCTCCATTTTCAATTCTTGAAACTTAAGCCCAGAAAGAAATGAGAGAAATTCATTTTCACAAAACAACTTAATCATTAGAAATCTAATATAGAACAATTGCCTAACTGTGAAAATACTCTATGAATCAAAGAAATTGTGACAATTTAAATGAAGAAGTGTTATTGATAATAAAGATATTATCTCTTATGAGTTTTAATCCCAGATAGGGAGTTTAATTTGACTAATGCCCCTTTATATAAAATCTCATGTGACTAATGTCACCTCTAGGTGCTCTACTATGATTTTAAATATTTTTAGAAGTTGATCTTGTAATAAGTCCTGAGATTTAAAGACTTGTGGTAAGTCAATGGCATTGTAAGCATCATCCACACTTTTTACTTTCATGTTGCAAGTGCCTTTTCAAGCATGTTTTATCTTTCTAGAGTTCTGTAACAAACTTTCAAATAAAATCCATAGAATTCAATAACCGATGTACTAAATTTTTTTAAACAAAAGTTAATGAAGGCAAAAGTAGCATTTACTCAAAATAATTTTTCTTCAGTGAGGGATAAATTATTTAAATTGTATTTTAATCTTTTACAGAAAAGTTGGCATACTAGCTATGAATAAAGAGAGCCTGGAAAATGGGGAATGAATGTAATGCTTTCAACAATTCATGGCAAATGACATCTCATTTACACTCCTGAGTTAATCAATATGTTATTCATAATGCACTGATGTGTAAGACAGAATACCTATCATTTTAACCATAAAAGCACTTTAAGATATGTGATAAGTGTTAAAAGTTCATTACAAGATTGTTTACTTCTAAATCTTTATGCATAACTGAAAAAGTTAGTGCACTAATTACTTATTTTTTGAGTGCTGCAAAATAAAAATAAGCAATCTTGTTCAGTACAAGTCAAGACTCCTGTGTGAAAGACAAGACGAATAATAGATTCAACATTTAGAGAAATTAAGGTAGCAGATTTCAAAGAAAATGAGAATCAAACATAGATGAGTACAAGTAAAAACCAAAACACACAGAAAAAAAAGGTAATATAATATAAAGAATGATGAGAAGTGGAAGAAAAATAAAAACAGGTATCACAAGAGGTTTATCAAAAAAGGAAGTCAAAGGACACTTTTAAATGTTATTTTTTACTTACTTGCTTAATTAATGCATATATATTGACGTCTACCATGTGTCAGTCATTTTTCCCAGCGCTAGAGGTAAAACAGTAAACAAACACAAAACACTTGCTCTTATCAAGCTATCGAGCTTACATTCTAAGGGGGAGAGACTCAGTAAACATATATGTAATATGTTATTTCTCCTTGTTTTTCTCTTATCTCATCAAATATTCTTTCTCCTCTCTTTGTTATTTGTTGCATTGTCTTGCAATGACTCATGACTCATCACTTCTAAGTAGTTGTATCGCATCATACCTGTTCTCCACTCTTCTCACCCTACCATTTTCCACCATCATGATTTTAGCTAATACCAATTTATCTATGATTCCCACATCTACACCCATATTAGATAATAATTCCAACACCTAGCGTCTTGTACACTGTCACAGACTATGAGTCTGTATTTCTCTCTTGTACAGAAAAAGACTGGGTACAGAACTGAATAGGAGAGAGGCTAATGTCCAGAAGGAGACAAGAACACCAAAGAGGGGTTCCATCTCTGTATTTATTGAGCTCACAAGATACTTCCCACGTAGTGAATGTGAAGAAAACAAGATCTTACGCAACTGAAAGCGGAGAAAACAATCAGCCAGGAATCATTAGCTTATGTGTGTAAGAAGCGCAGAGTCGGGGAGGGGCAAGTGGAGTTTTTGATCAAGGTACATTGGCTCCAGATGAAAAGTAATTTCCTGCAGGTGATATCACAAGTTACTTGTGATCTCATTACAATATCTTGCTGGCTAACCTCGGGTGTTTTCACCCTGTGGTGGTGGTTTTCTGCCCTAAGCTTTTTCCTAACCCATTTATTTAAGTATTTTCTTAAATAAATGCTTTGAGAAAAGTATTTTCTAACCATATTTTTCCACAGTATACAACTTCCTCTGGGACATCTCTGTTCCTAGGCCACAGCTGCCTTCCTTCCTGTTCCCATAATCTTCTGTGAATATTGTTATCAATTCACTTGTGATATTTGTTACTAATATGAATATCTTGATGTGTATATGCCATGCAAAAATTGCGAGGCGCTTGACTTAACAGAATGTGTTTTGTCATCTTTATATTTGCAATATCTAATAGCACATTTGTAATATAGTAGGTACATGAATTCATGAAATGACAATTTTCTACATGACTTTTCAAAACAGGTATAGCATCGTAGATTTAAAAAAAAAATTCTTTTAACTTGAAATCATGATATTTTACATAAATTCAAATCTAACAATTCTAGCTCAACCTAATAAGGAGAAGACTTCAAGGGAGGGAGTTTCCAGTGCCTTTTATCTCCAGAGGAGTCCCCTTTTCCTAAAACTCTGATAATCAGCATGGAAATCTTTGTTATAAAGACATTTGCTCCACTTATTCCTATTAGTTTTGGTGCTCTTCAAAGAATCTGTTTAATGCAAAAACATTTGCATGTAGTCATTAGAGACTTAAAAAAACACATTTGGATGATCAAAGTGAGAACTTTAGGGTAATTTTAATGATGATTAATGCCCTACAGTAGGTTGTATTATTCAAAGCATTTTCACATGTTATGTTATTTAATACCTACAAAATTTACTGAACATTCTCTTTAATATGTCTGATTATTTTAAACTATTCCCTATCAAAAGATTGAGACTTTAGTAAAAGAAGAAAGAAAATATTAGAATTATTGCATACTTGTTTGGGGAATCCTGGAGGGCTTAGTTGGTGGAACATACAACTCTTGATCTTAGGGATGTAGTTTTGAGCCCCATGTTGGATGTAGAGATTACTCAAAAGATGAAATATTTTTAAAATTATTACATGCTGGTTTCAACCAACACAGTACACTAAAATTGTATTTTAAAATATATTTTTCTTCTTTTCCATAATACACAGCATACTTAACATGTTTACTTGTCTTATTATCCTCTAGTATCTAGTTCAATAGATTATTTTTTAATCTGTGTTTGCACTATTATCCCTATAATGTATGAATAACAATATCCCTTTGTCTCCATAGAAAATTTGTCTTTATTTATTAGACTTCATATTTTTTTCTGATGGCAAAAAAATGTGTATTATAGAAAATAAGAAGAAAAACACAAATGAGGGAATAATCACAAAAACCTCACTATTGTTATATTATTATTACTATTCTGAAATATATACTTCCACTCATTTTTATGCACAAAGAAAATAAACTTTATTTAATCTTTGTAAACAAATATTCTTTATTTTTAAAAGTTGAATGATGGTGTGTTTCTTATTTTATAATCTGCTTTTTAATTTATCAGTATGTTGAGAACATAATGTTAGTAAATATTTTTATAGAGCATAGTGACAACAAATGGCTCCAAAAACATTGCTTTATCATAGTCAACAATGCTTTATAAATGCTCTAATGCATATGTTTTTGTGTGCATCTCATTTTTTATCTTCAGATCCATTACTAGATGATGTATTATTGAGCCAATTGTGATAAGCATTTTTAAGCTGTTAGCATTCTGCCAGTCAGGGTCTCACTAGGAAATTAGAAACAGAAGACTGAAAGAAGTTGAGGTTATACCTTTCCAGTGAATGTTCATATGCCATTTTGTGCATGAGCTATTGAAAGTACAGTAGTCCCCCCTTATCTATTGGAGATATTTTCCAAGATCCCAAGAGGATGCTTGAAGCCATGGACAATACAGACCCTCTATATATTATGTTTTCTCCTCTACATTCGTACCTCTGATAAAGTTTAATTTATAAATTAGGCACAATAGGAGATTAACAATCACTAGTAATAAAATAGGATAATTATAACAATGTACTGTTATAAAAATTTTATAAGTGTGACTCTCTCTATTTCTCAAAATATCTTGTACTGTAATCACTGTTCTGATAATGATGATGATGAGATGATAAAATGGCTATGTGATGAGATAAAGTGGTGTAAATGACATAGGAATTGTGACTTAGTATTAGGCTACTATCAACCTTCTGATGGTATGTCAGAAAGAGAGCCATTTGCTTTCAGACTGCAGCTGACCTCGGGTACCTGAACTCACAGAAAGCAAAACTGGGGATAATGGGAAACTACTGTATATGTTTCCAGATTTGTGAAATTCTAACTTCTTGAATCCTACTTTTAGAATAGTCCTTATCATGCTGTGTTACATTTGCCTTTGCTAGTGTAAACCCCTTGAAGGAGGAGATTCTCTTCTTATTCTCAACATCATTTCTTAACACATAGCTTGGCACATCATTAGCATTTTAAAATGTATTTTGAAAAAAAAAATCTGGACCACTAAATGTAATATAAGCCAAATACTAAAATGACTCTATAAACAGTAACAACAGTAATAGTGTTTCCTTCCATATATTTTTATTACATAAACACCTCTAAAGCTCCATGAAAAGTTAACTAGTGTATATAAAGTCGTTCCAATTTCCAATAGTGATAGGAAAGTTTAAATACATTTAAGCTTAATGATACATTTTTCTGACTTTAGATTCTTAGTATCTTATCTGGAATTTACATAGAAACATTTCCTTTTTAAGAGTTGATATTTTTCTACGTATAGCCTATGTTCAACATTTTATTTAAAAAGTTGAATAAAATTATTTTAATTTTTATTAGTCATCCAATGCCTTACTTATTGCAAATGTTTCAGATAGCAGATTATAGTTTCTAAAACAATAAGTGTCTTCCTCCACCTTGGAGAAATGCCACTACTCTGAGTCATTCTGATTTACGTTTCATCTCATTTGTGATCAATATGGAACATCAAACCCTTTCTCTCAATGGAAAAATTTTTATTGGCTAATTCTCATTATAAAGTTAACGTGATTTTACTTAAAAACTGATTTTTGGCATTGGATCAAATAAAAAGGAATAAAGCTTTTGTATTTCCTTACCTTTTTCTATTTTTCAAAGTTCGACTCAAATTCAGGACTCTCCACAAAACTACCCCCAAATCATATTTATATTTCTCTTATTTGTGTGTCTTTGGCAGCAGTAATTTGTGCCCTGATTGGAAGTTTAACGTATGTTGTTTTGCATTATTATTTGTTTCATATATAACCCCCTCATAGACTATTATTTACTTTAACCTCCTGTGTAGAAATGAATCAATATAATGGACTAGAGACAGATATTATTAGAAGAGCTTGCAAGATTTGGCCCTTGGCTGATATGTGAGAATTTGGCACTTGACTCATACCCTTACTTATAAGAATGGCTTACTGTGCCTAGATGGTTTGTACAAACATTATGATTTATGGCGCATGTCTACTTTCTATCCAAAGGCCTGGAATTTAAGCAAATATAGGCAGCTGGTTGACTACATGACTAGCCTCCAACAGAAAAATTAGGTGCTAAATCACTACTGGACTTCTTTGTACAGAGCCATTGCATATTCTCCTGCATTTTATTATTGGATAATGGAACATGCTCAGATGAGGAAAGGAAGCATAAGAAAGCATGGGCATGAATTTCTCTGGAGTCTGTGTCTCTTTACTTTGGTGATCCTATTGTGTGTCCTTTCATTGTAATAAATCTCAGCCATATGTACAACTATATGCTGAATCTTGTGAGTCACTGTAGCAAATCTCCAAATATGAAAATGTTTTTGGGGAACCCAATGCACTTCATTACTACTAAGTCAATCTATTACTCACGGATGCTGTCATAAGACACGACACTTCTGGGTCAGAGACAGAGTGTTTTACCAGCATCACAGAGGACAGCATGAATATCATGCTTGTATCATTTCCTCTTGACCTGCAAGTTCCACAGGGAGTAATGCAGAAGGTCTGGAGTGGGTACTATACACAGTGGGTTGGCATTATAGCTAATAAACATTAATCTCGGAAAATCTTCCTCTTTTATAGTCTCCCTGCCTTTTGTTCTGGAGGTAAATATTATCTCGTCTTTGCCCAATGCAAACATACCAAGAAATGGCCTGTGTAAAGAGTGGTTGGGACCTTGAATTCTTGAAATATCCAGCAAGAATATATGAGATTCTCAGGGCTCATGGAGGATTATTTTGACCAATACTATCCCTGTACATTTCACAAAATTGTAAGCATCTCAAATACAGTAAATATGCTTTCAAATTTCTTTTATGCCATCAACATCAATTGTACAGTTTTGAATACTAAAAAAAACATAATGACTCTCATGTTGGTTTCCTGTGGCTGCTATAACAAATTACCATGAGTTTGGTAACTTAAAGTAACACAAATATATGTTCTCATACTTCTGGAGACCAGAAAATGAATATTAGTATCAGTGTGCCAAAATGGAGACATCAATAGCTCCAAGCTCCCTTTGAAAGCTCTAGAAAATAAAATAATTCATTCCTCACCTCTTCCAGCTTCTGGTGGCTACCAGCATCCTTTGCAGTTGCTATCACATCATCCAATCCCTGCCTTTGTGGTGACATTGCCTTTTTCTCTTGTATCTGTGTAGTGAAATCCTCTGTTCCTCTCTTAAAAGAATACAGTTAGGGATTGCTTTTATAGCCCATCCTGATAATCTAGGTTAATCTCCTCATCCCTAATTCCTTGAAATAATCATGCCTGTAAAGTCCTTTTCTTGTCATGTAAGGGTAATAATCACAGGTTCCAAAGATTTGGACATAAATATCTTTAAATGTCCTACTTAAGAAATAATATTTTAAAAGTTATATTATAAAGATAATTTCAATGGGTCATTAAAAATAAAGGAAAATTAAGCAGCCATATACTTGTAAGCAAGAAGTAAATTCTTTTACTATTTCCTTAATATGTTGCCAGAAGCACATGTAAACAAAATACACATTTTAGATAAGAGACAAAGCTAAACTCTGAAATAGAAAGCATAAGTATTTTGTAAACTCTAGCAAAATTAGCAGTACACTCTTGAAAATAAAATTTCCGGAAACATAAAATATTTGTTTCTGTGCAGTCACATACAATTTCGAATGCTCACTAAGATAGTCAACATTATTCATTTTTCTTTATCATAAGTCAAAAAACAATAAGCAACACAGTTTTCTAATATGTAGCTTGGGAGAACATTGCTGTGATGGATAGGAATATACTAGAAGGGAAAATACAGGTGATTTATTGACTTCTGGGAATTTACAACCTGTGGATTAGGGAGTTCAACAAACACTAGTCTTTCAATACTTGTGTTTCAGAGCTAGTAAGCTTGTACCTCTACAGTGTAGAAACAAAGGAGGAAATGGGCACCAAAAAAGTCTCTAACTTAAGGAAATGTCTGCCTCCTTCCCTTGTTAGCAATACTATCCTTACATGTATAAGTATTTTTAAATCAGTTCTAGACACAAATTAGAATTAGCAATTTACCCTCATATCTGAGTTTTAAATTTTCTACGTGGTTTTTCACACATTGATTTAAAACAACACTGGTAAGCTATTTCTGGCTCACATTTCCCAATTGGTAAGAAATAAACTTATCTATTGATTACTTCCTTTGCTTAAGAAGTTAGAATTTAATCTCTTTTACTACAAAAAAAATTTAAGTAAATCAGGTATGGCTAGATTTCTGCAATTTAAGCAATAGATGTCAACACTACGACCTCCTCCTTTGACAAAACTTTCTACAGGATCCATGTGGTGCAACAAGACTCAAGAGTAGTGTCAAGATTCAAGGTGTTAGAAAACTGTAACTACAATGCCAAATCTATCTCCCCTTCTGTTTTTGTAAATAAGATATGAGTATAACACAGACATGTTCATCTATTCACATAGAGTTTCAGCATGCTTTTGCTCTACAATAGCAGACATGAGGAGTTGCAGTAGACAATGTATGATCCACAGAACCAAATACTATGCATTACCTCTCTCTTTTAGGACAAGTTACCTAATTTCTGGCCTAGAAGAATGAGAAGATATGCATAGTCTATTTATTAAATATAAAACAGACAAAAAAATGGAGAATTGACTGAAATGTAGATCAGATAGAAAAAGATACTAAAAGGTTAGAATACTAGATTTAAAATAACAAGATTAAATGTAAAATAGATAAATACAGAGTCATGAATTCAAAAATCACAAATTTAATGCCACAAATAAAACAAAAGTTTGTTTGGTCATTAACTTCATATAGGTAAAATGAGTCAATATGATGTAACAAACAAAACATATAGGACAATTTTATGAATTAATAGACATTTCTAGATTAAAAGAAGTAAATGTTTCTAGATAAATGAAACTATTAATAAAATAACTAATAATTATAGGGTGTGTAGTATATCATGTACTTTTAAAAACTACATAAAGATATTTGCATGTGTATGTATGTGAAATAAATTCCTTGATGACTAATTTCGGTAGATATTAAATCCCCACCTTATATATGACAAAATTGCAGTGTATGGAGTTTCTTGCCTTTTATTACTCAACTAATAAGCTCTAGAAACAGAATTCTTACCAAGGATGTCTACCACCAGAATCCACATCCTTAACTCCTGGGCAGTTTGGGCTTCTATGACAAAAATATCAGCCTAAGTAGTTTATACAATAATTATTTCTCACAGTTCTGGAGACTGGAAGTCCAAGAACAAGGTGCTTTCAGATCCAGTGTCTGGATAAGGGACTTCTTGGTTTGTAAATAACTACCTTCATGCAATGTACTCCCATGGACAAAGATCAAGCTCTAGTCTTTTCTTCTTATTAAGATACTAATTGCATCATAGGGGCTCCATTTTCATGATCTCATCTAAGCCTAATTACGTCCCAAAGGCCCCATCTCCTAATATACCACTGAGATTAGGGTTTCAACATATGAATTTTTGTGTGTGTGGGGGAGAACAAAATAGAGGGTCATGATAACTATAACCAAATTTTTGAAAAGCCTTAATGTGTAAGAGAGCATACATTTATTGTGAGTTGTTTCAGAAATTAAATGAGATAAAGACAATAAGATAAAAGAAAACAATAAAGACAATAGGGTTGACTTTTGTCAAAATATAAAGAAAACTTTTGTTAAGATTTGGAAGAACTGTCATAAATGTCATAAAGTTCCATGTGATTACTAAACTCACAATGAGTGATTTTCTCTAGGAACTGCTAGATGATAACTTTGGTGGGGGGATATTCTGGTGGAGATTTTTGTTTGAGGTGAAAAAATCCCAGGTATGTTCTAACTAAACCTATGCATTTCATGTTAGAGGAGAAGTCAGGAAAATGTGGATATGCACTGGCTTCTTATTTTGAGATCATGTTGCTGTGTAGGAAGATGACTTGGCCTGGAGCAGAAAAGCATTCAAGACTAGTTTAAAAGCCCACTGAAAACACACTTTACATTCACAGGGAGTTTTAGCTAGCACCCTAGAGCACAGTTAATGAATTATATTTTTGATCTCTCTGCAATTTTTTCAATTAGACTTAAACATGAGAATTATAGAAAGTTGAAATATTTTATTCTACAAAGTTCAAAGTGGTAAGAATGTATTAGCAAAGTTTCCCCACGATGTTCCATCAATGTTACCCAACTTTCTTTGAGGGATTAAATGAGAATTCTTATTCTGTGACCAATCTTGAGCCTCACTACAAGATTTTCTGTGCTCCATCACAGAGAAAATTGTATTAAATAGACTTTCCAACCTTTGGCTCTTCAACACACTGAGTACTAGACCAAAACCCAAAAAAGGAAAGTATAACAGAGCGCTGCTCATTATAAAACTAACTAAACTAAACTGAAAACTTCTGGATTAAAATTATTTAATATGACCACCAAACAGTATGTAGTCACAGAGATACACATTTAAAATAAAGCAACAAGAATATGTATGAGATAAATGCTTATTTATGGGCACAAAAGATAGACTATAATATTAATAATCTTGGTGGTTTATCTTATGACTATTTCATTTTTTAAAGAATACATTTTTCAGTCTTAACCACATATTTAAGTAAAAGTCATATATGCTTAGTAACTATACCTCCCTAATTATTTTTAATTATATATAAAATCTATTTTGAGGATCTTTGGGCTCTTGGGAAATTAGTCTACATTTCTAGAATCTCAAAATAAGATATATTTATTGAAGAAACACATTCATACATAAGGCAAGCTCCTTCAACAGATATATTTAAATTTCATGAATGAGGAATATGCCTTTGCATATGAGAAATTTTTGATAATACATCAAGAAAGGTAAGACTAAAATGTGAAAGTCCAGTCCAACAAGAAACACAACAAGTAAACACTGCAATATAAACTTTATAAGAAAGAAGATTTCATTCACCTTATTTTCCATCATGTTCTTGGTGCCTATGACAGCAGAGGACACATAATAAGCTCAGTAATAGCTGAGGTAAATAAAAAAATAAATGAACAAAAGTTATAGAAAATATCTTTTTATTTCCTTTAAAGAGTTGTTTATCCAGAGAAATGAAGCAGAACTCCAAAATGATACTGCATTTAAGTGTCATTTTATAGGAGATAAGATTATAATAAAATAGTATATTCTAGGACGTTTTCTCAAAAGAAACAATGAAAAAATTACAGCCAAATTGAAATGTCCTAATTTATTGGCCCAAATTCAAGTCAGGTAAAATTATTTGATGTGAGGAACACATCTGCTAAACATTTGTGTCAGATTTTAGAAAAGAATTTCAGAGGCTTTCCTATGCTAGAATTCCCGAATTCACCTGCAGTAAAACAAAACAAAAACAAATAAAAGAAAAATAACTTTCTTCCTCTCCTTAGAACACTGAACTTTTGCCTTGTTACCTATTCCTTCCAAATCCAGCAGTACCAAGTTATAATTTATTATTGAAATAGTGGGTTTAACATTTACATAAATTATAACTGTTAAATTTTGAAGTTTCTGAACCTTCAGAAAGGAGGTCTTACAGAAATGTAAAATTTTTGAAGCAATACAGAATGGAATGATAAAAATGAAAGAGTAAACTCCAACCTGAGAATGATTCTATGTATTTAAAACAGAGAAAAGCATATTAATGAAATTCTCAAAAATTCTAGCTGAGTCTTGGTTAGTGGCTATAAGGGAAACAGAGCTAAATGCAAAGCTGGGAGTACTTTGAATCAGGTATGAAAGTATATTGTTTTTTTAGGAACCAGAATGGAGCTGAAATAAAGAGTCACAAGCTGGGTCTTAAAAAGTGACTGCCTACTAGCAAAAAAAGAGGAAAAGATCCAAGTGGTTTGGTATAGTGATGGGAGTAGTCTTCTAACAGGCAAAGAAAGTGGAAACAATTAGTAATAAATTTGTTCCATTTCAAATAAGCTGAAGAAATATAAGTAAGGGTTTATAATTTCATACTGAGTACACCTTAGTCAAGACCATTGAGGGCTGTTCCTCTGCTCATTCACTAATTCATTTAACACATCTTTTTCTTTTTCTTTTGAAATAGATTAAACTTCACAAGAAGTTGTAAAAATAGTGTAGAGTTTCCACAATGATAGTATCCTTTTTTAAAAAATGATGTTTGGATTATCATATATAGTGTCATAAAAAGGAAATTGACATTAGTAAAACACAATTAACTAAACCAAGACAGTACTCTGATTTCATCAGGCTTTAAATAAACTTTTGAGTTTTGGGGGTGGGGAGGTTTTGGTGTATAGTCCTACAAAAGTTTATCACACTTACAAATTAAACATCACCACAATCAGGACACAGTACTGTTTCTACACACAAAGAAACTACTCCTACCTCATTACCCTTACTAATAATACCTTTTCCCAAACCTAAGACCCAGTAATCACTTATTTGTCCTTAATCCCTGTAATTTTGTCACTTCGAGAATGCTATATAAATGGAATTTTATAGTGTGTGATTTTTTTGGTTTGGTTTGAAATTGTTTTGTCCTGTCTGTACTATTACTTTTTATTCCCCTTTTCAAATCAGCACAGTGTCCTTGAGATTCATTCAAGTTGTTGCATGTATCAAAAGTTCACGTATTTTTGTTGCTGAGTAGTGTTACACCCTATGGATATATCATAGTTCATCTAGCCACACTGTTGAAGGACATTTGGGTTATTTCCAGATTTTAGCTATTACAGATAAAGTAGTCTTGAACATTCATTTATTGTACTTCTTCATTTACTTATTCATTCTTAGCTCTATAAGAGACTGCCCACCAGCAATGTGTGAAGAGTTATAGTTGCTCTGTTTATTTACTAAGAACTAACTACATGCAAGACACATTACTAGCATCCAAAATTTTAAGTAAATAAGACATGTCCTTGACTTTATAACTCAGTAAAGGAGTCAGACTTTATCAAATTGAACAGTTTGTTAAATGGAAAATGTAGAAATGTCCCCCATTCCAACTTATACTGTTATACTTCCAACATGTAATGCACTAGAGTGCTGTAGACAGCAAATTACTTGAGTGCAAACTTAAAATTAAAACTAAATAAATAATGATTAGAAGACACTGAGTAAGACCCAATCTCACATTTTACAGACGACAAAACTGTGGGTTGAGAAACTAATGACTTCTTCATGGTCATAAAATTAGATATGACAGGACTTCAGATTAGAACCCCAGGTCTCTTGCTATTATTTTCATATTTTCTCACTATATTACACTCTTGTTATTTATATGAATATATTATTTATATCAAACTCTTGTTATTTTATGAAATAACTATTGTTATTTCATAAGTATTTTATGAAACAACTACGGTTATTTTATAAGTATTTTATAAGTATTATATAAGTATTATACCTAAATATTTCCATGCTTTAAGAAAGTCTGGTATTCTATAAACCTGTCACTTTCCATTGCCAAGAAAGGGTTAAGTAGGTTAAAATAAAAATAACATCTGCCACATTAAATCAATTAAGAAAATAATATGGTAATTTATTGTTAAAATAGGTGATGGGGATTAAGGAGGGCACTTGCTGTGATGAGCACTGGATGATTTAAGTAAGTGTTGAATCACTTTACTATACACCTGAAACTAATATTACACTGTATGTTAGTTAACTAACTAGAGTTTAAATAAAAACTTATATATAAAAAAACAACAACATGAGAATCCATAAGTTGATATGGAATGATTTCAATACTATATTGTAAAATTTAAAAAAAAAATCAAACAACAGAAGGCTCCTGAGTACATATAGCATGTCAGTGTGCCAAAATGCATAGGAACCAGCTTGAAGGATGTTCCCTCTAGCCAAATCTGGAAACTTTCAACTTCTAATTAAATAAAGACAGTAATGAATGATAACTCATTGAATAAAATAAAAACCTATCAATGCATACTTTAAAAATATGTAAACAGATAAGGAGAATAGAAACACTCTTCCTTATAGTAAAGCTACCACTTACAAGTACAGGAGGGTAAGACAGTTAGAAAATTACCATTTTGCACCATCACAGTATAAACGGGTGCAGGCAAGAAACAAATACTTGCTAAGTTTAGAGCTGCACAATTTGATGAAGAACAAGATATTTATATAGCCTCAAATTATCTCCCTTAAAACCACATATTAATTGCAAAAATGAAAATAGTAACTTTATAATAAATAAACCAGTCAACACCTTGGAAACAAGTGACTAAAACTGTCATTATCACTAAGAGTAAACAAAACATCATGGATATCTAGATACGATACCCGAGAACAATACATTGTTTATGTAGTTTTCTAACTCAAAAAATAAGCTGAACCTAAATACGAGGAAACACCAGTAAAAACAATCTGAGGAAATCTCAAATTACCAGGCCTATTTTATTAAAAACAAAAAAAAAGTCCATGTCCTGGGAGATGAAGAAAAGATAAAATCTATTCTGTATTGAATCTCTCATGATTAAAGTAAATATAAGAGCTATATCAAATAAATGTTTTATACAATCTGGATGTGATCCCATGGGGTAAAAATAACTATAAAGAATATTATAATGACAAGTTAGAAAATGGAATGTAAAATGTACAAAAAACATTTCAGCAAGGTTAAATTCCATTAATTTGATCATTTTTATCATTATATAAGAGAAGTTCCCTGCTCTTACAGAATTCATATTAAAATATTAAGTGCTAAGTGGGGGCATGTTGTATGCAACCATATTTCAAATTGTTAAAAAAAACTATATGTAGAAAAATGATGAAGGCAATAAAACAAAATGCTAAAAACTGGTGAATCTGATTAAAGAGTATGAGACATGCCTGCTTATTTTTCCATTTGGTCTGAAGATTTTGGGTAAAAAAATATGACTCTTGAAATTGTTATTTTTCTTTAAAGAGGTTTGATTTTCTTTGATGAGAGATAATGTCTCTTGTTGACGAAAGACAATGCATCAACCCACCCAGTGTTGATTCTTTTGTGTGCTGATTTAAAAGCTCTGTAGAACCATTGTATATCAGTTTTGATGTTACTTTTAGGTTAAAGTCCTTACTCATAAAGTATGTTCTTTATACATAAGTTGTGGCTTCTGGATTAAAGAAGAGTTGAGGTGTTTGAGGAGATGCCTCCAATTTTGCAGGGCTTGACTTTCAGCTTCTATCACTACGTGGCTGATGAAATTTCTGCTTAGTTCTTTTGCTTCAAGTCACTGTTTTTGGCTGTGCTTTATTTTTAATTTTACTGGCTTTTTTTTCCCCTTTTCTTTTCTTTGGAGTCTCATCTTTCACATGCCAGGATTATGAATCTACCAACAGCATGAGGGAGAGTTGTCTGCAGATTTTTTAAAATTCACTATTATAGTCCCCTCATTTCAAAAAGTTTGCTTTTCAAGTCCCATTCAATTTGGCAGCTTTAAACTCCTGCCATTGTCTTTTAGCTCAGTGAGACAGCAACTCTTTGTTGGAGTTATGTTCAAACATGCAGTGAATTGGCAAATATCTTCAAGGAAAAGGCTGGGTAAATGTAGAACTCATCTTATGTGCTTCCATTTTCTCAAAGGTTATAAATGTTCAATCCTGCCTGAGTTGGTTCCTATCCAATGTTTCCAAATCATTGTGTTATCTGTTTTGTCTAGCATTTATTTATTTATTTATTTGTTTGTTTGTTTGTTTGTTTGTTTGTTTGTGACCAGATTGTCTGAAAGAAGTTACTTGGTGGTAGAACTAAAATTTTGAAAACTGTTATTTGAGTTTATACTTATTATTTTTTTAGAGACTCACTCATAGTACAAAGGAAGTAACTAGCAGAAGTATAATTTAGACTCAATCTTTTGATAACAAGTCCATTTATCTTTCAGTTATACCCCAAGGGTTATAAGTATTTATCATAAAAGTACTTTCAGTATATAGAATCTACTGTGTATAAAATGTAATAATCTATGTTATTTATGTTAGATTTGTTAACCTTCCCATATGCTGCACAGATGTTTGTGTGTTCATATATGTATATATATATATTTTATTTCAAGCATAATACATTTCAGCATATGTAAAATTTATTTCCAAACATCCTATCCTAAGGTGCTATTATTTTCCTAAGTAGGCATTTATTAGACCTGACTGATGTTCTCATGCAGGAGAGGATATAGTGTAGAAGAGAACTTAAATACTTAATTCAATACCAAAATTGCTAGGATGAGTCATTAACTCTAATGAAGAGCATTTTTCTTTGCTTTTTATAATTTATCCACTCATGTAATAAATAATCATCATAATAAAACTATAAAAATGATAATGATGATTTGGGCACTTGTATAATGTCATACTCCAGAAGGGCTAAAGCGTATCCTCTCCATGATCAGTTGTTTAAAATATATGTCTTAAAATGGCACTTGGTGTTTTAAAAAAGAAAATGTATTTTTGGAGAACTTAATCCTAAAAATAAATCTGCCTCATTTAGAAAGCTTGAGTCCTCATTCTCCTGCTCATTTAGCTTAATGAATGCCATTAGCATGGGCTGTTGATCATAATGGATAAGATAGGAGTTGCTTTCTCTCTCCCTTATGTTTTATACCCCAGGAAAAAAATCCTCCATGCAAGTTGGATTTTTATAAACTTAGTCCTTCCTTATCACAGGGTAAGGATGGTGAAACAAAAATTCATTTGGAGTTAAATTTGACAAGAACATAGACAGATTTAAATTCCTGATTTTCAAATTATTCACTGTAGAAATCCAAGCATATTGAAAAATGTGTATGACAATGATTTAGAAGAGTTTGGAATATTAAAAATATACATAATATATTTAAATATCAATATATTAGTACTATTTATAATATGATTATCATATACTCTGCCAAACTGATATAGATATATACGCATATATGTATGTATATGCATATACATGTGTATGTGCGTACAAGAGTATTAGTGTATTTATATATGTATGAAAGTATACTACCAAGATATTATAACTTCAAAGCTTAACTCTTCTTATTGTCAAAAAGGATAGGTTCCCTCTAGGGAATAAAATACTCTCTTCAATGAATGTTAAGGGGAATTGATAGTTAATCCATGGCAATATGCCAATGGAAGAGAGCTGGAGGACTAGATGGCCCACATTAAAATATATGCCCTTTTAAGTGATTTTCTTTAATATTAGTTTATTTAAATAGTCTTTTTTTTTTTTTGAGGAACAAATTTATTGGTAGAAATTCCAGGCCTGGAAGCTGGTACCATAGTAACATTGAAATGGTAAACATTTGTCTTGAAAAGGACCATCAAATCAAAGCATATCTTTCAGATAAAGTGTGGCACCCAATTTTTAATATTCCTTTTTTTGCTGCAGAGAAAGTCTTTAAAAGATGATTCAGAAATACTTTAAGGAACAGAACTGGAGAAATTGTCAACCTGTTATCAATGCCAAAAAAACAAGAGGGGTTTATAAATAATTACTATCATGCAGAACCAGTAAAACAGAAAAGCAGGGAAACAAGAAAATCATAAAAACAACTACAAGAAGTCTTAAATATGAATCTTAAAGGTAAAGGTGAAGTCTGAATACAGAAGGGTGAATGAAGAGAGAAGAGGATGGGAACATGAAACAAAAACAGGATATAGTACAAAACAGAGTTTACAAAGAACAACAGGAATAGATCTATTAAAAAACAAAAGGGGGAAAAAGTAAATGTAGCATAAATGTAAACTTAGAGAAACAAGGAATCAGAGTTGAATCTAAGCCCATCAAAGCTTTTATAAGATTAGCAATAAGTGGATGCCGAAATATTTGCTGCCCCCGAATAGTAGGTACAACCAAAACAGCTATTTTTCTCAAGTATGAAACAAATATTCCAGCTGGAGAGATCATTAAAGGCTTGCTGACTGTCATTTTGAATTTACTTGCTTGTATAGTTAAGTCTAGTTGGGAAATTCTGTCTAAATCAAAAAGACACCCATTCCTTGGGAACTGCTATTACAATCTATCCCTGTGGCTTCCCAGAATCAGTCTGGTAGGGGATTATGGATAATAGCATAAAACTCTAGACCCATCGTGTTTGGGTTCAAATACTAGCCTTGTCATTCACTCCTCCTGTCAACTTTGGTAAGTACTATAAACTGATAGTTTGACTAGGAAGTGGGGTCTTTGGGAATTGATTAGGTCCTAAGGGTGGCACCCGCCTAAATGAGACTGATTTCCTTATAAAAGAGACCTCAGAGAGCTCCGTTATTACTTCTGTCACTGGATAACATAGCAAGAAGTAGGCCATCTATGAATCAGGAAATGGGCCCTCACTAGACATCAAATCTGCTGATACCTTGGTCTTGGATTTCTCAGCCTCCAGAAACGTGAGAGAGAAATTTTTACTCTTTGTAAGCTACCTAGTCTGTTAAAGAATACCCAAATGACTAAGACAATAGGTAACAATAACTCTTTGTGCCTCAGCATCCTCATCTACAAAAAGGGAGCAATAATACTGTCTTGTAAGGTTGTTAAGGGGATTAAATGAGTAACATAAAGTGCTTATAACAGTGAATGTCATATGCTAAGTATTTATACTTGTTAAAGGAAATATGAAAATTAATGTGCCAAATAGAAATATTCTTTCATTCATGTAATACATATTTATTGAGCATCTGCTATTGCCAGGCACTGTTCTGGGCACTTAGTGTCTTTTTCAACACAAAAGACAAAGATCTTTATGTTCTTGAAAATGGCATTTTATGAAATGCATACTAGTACAATGTTCTAGGTAGAATGATGACAACAATATCTTGTTAGGCTCTATTCCCACCTCTTAGAATATATTATCAACCCTGACAAGTAGTTCCTATTTCTATCCCCATTTCACAGATAAAAAAGCTGAGTTGCAGAAATGTTATCTAAAATACCTAATACCTTTATTTTTCTAAATACCTCTTTGTCTTCTATTTTATCTACTCTTATCAATTACTTATTTATTCACCTACTCATTCATCCCTTCATTCATTCATTCATTCATTCATTCATTCAATATGCAGCTATTACTATTTTCTGGCAGATCCTACTTCAAAGACAAAGATTTTGGCTCCAGAAATCCTGCTCTCAACTGATTGACTTTGCTGCCTCAACTAACAGTTTGTTAAAGCTGGAAACAATTTCATCTATGTTGAGCTTATTGTAAACTTTTTAATTATCATTCAATTTCCAATTCAAGTACATTACCAATCTATTGATAGATTTTGAAATAATTAATAAATTGATATTATCTAAGAAGTTTTCTTTATTCTATAACATAACACATCAAAACTGTCACAATACCATGTCAATTTTACTTTCTAAATATTTTTTGAACATGTTGTTTCTTCCCAATTTCCAACCCTATTGCCTTAGTTCATGTTCTCATTACTCTGAGGTCAAGAGAAATATGTTTAGTTTACATCAGTTTCTTACCAGTTTCACTCTCTCTATATACTTCCTTCATATTGTTCCTCAAAAGCACGTATCTGATCATGTTTATCTAATGCTTACAACTCTTAATGAGCTCTTCAGCATGTATTAAATCCCAGACTTATTACATGAGTACACAAACCCTTTCATTATTTGGTTCTCTAACAGGGCTGTTGGCTTGGAATGATACTGATCCTTTAATATATTACCAGATGTTTCCTGTATTACCCAGGGCTGTCCAGAGGAAAAATACAGAGAAAAAGTGCATATGTTTTAATTACTAAATTTAATATTATATATTTATAATTATGTAGTTAGTATATAATTTATAATATATAATTTACATATATACTTACATGTATTTCCTATTAGTTCTGTTTCTAATATTTCTGTTTCTAAGTATCTGTCTTTCCTCCAGTTTATATAATATTATTTATTATTTATTTTTTCACCTATTCCTTTGTTCTATACATAATGAGGCTCATGAGATTATGGAGGCTAAGAAGTCCCACAGCTGGCTGTCTACAAACTGGGGATTCAGAAAAGTTGGTGGTGTCCTTTCAAGGTCTGAGGAGAAGAGAGCTGGTGATGTAGATTTCAGTTCCAATCTGAAGACCTGAGAACCAGGAGCACTAAGAGCAGAAGATGATCAATGTTCCAGCTCAATAGTCAGTTAGAGAGATAGCAAATCTTTCTTTCTTCCGTACTTTTTTCCTACTGAGTCTCTCAATGAATTGGATGATGCCTGCCTACACTGAGGAGGACAATATGCTTTATTCAGTTTACCAGTTTAAATGCTTAGTCTTTTCCAGAAACACTTTACATGCAGAAATAGTGTTTAACTAGATATCTTTCATTGTGTGATCTACTCACATTGACATAGAAAATGAACTATCTCGTTATCTCTTCAGAAAACCTTTCTGGGTCAACCTCTTTAAATATCCCCCACCAAGAGTTAGTACTACTTTCTCTGTGTTACATTGCAAAGTTGAATTTTTCCTAATTATAAGTATTTAATGTTTATTTATTTATATGCATGTCTTTTTTATTAGACTGAAGAACTATTGGGCAACTTTGGTGACTGAATCATTATTCTGTCCTTAGGCTAAGCACAACACTTGTCACAGACTAGTTGTTCAATAAATACTTGTTAAATTAAATTAAATTAAATAATGTAAAGTCAAGCATTAAGGGAAATTGACATTCTTTATCCAACTGTTCCATTACCCATTTGCTCCCTTTTACTTATCTGATCATTACTCATAATAAAAAATAAGTTGGTGTCAAAAAAACCCCAAAAAGCAATACTTTTACTCTGAAAGGATTTAATTGCTTTGTTTTCTCAGATTGACATTATAACAAATGGGCATTTTGTAGATCTTCCCATCTGGTAGTTTTCAGACAAATAAATTAGAGGAGCAACTGTACAAACTGAAGTCTCATCATCTTTATCCATCTCATATTTATTCAGAAAGTTTAATAACCAGATCCAATTTATGGAATAAATAGTTTTTAGGAAAGTATGTATGATACTAAATATTGTCATCTCTATGACTTCAGATCCTGTGAAGAGTCCAGTCAGAAAACCACCTGATATTATAATCAGAGGGTATTTAATGCAAGGAACTAGTTACATAGGTAATGAAAGAACTGAGACACAAAACAAGAGATGTATAAAATGACGCAAAGAGTAAGAAGCAGACAACCATTAACACCCCTCAACCCAAGTGACAAAGGGAAGATGTAGTAGCACCAGAGTTTGGGGGTCAAAATCAGCTGGGTGAAGTTGGAACCATGGAAAGATTTTCTGGGGACACTTGGAGGCTTGAAAGAAGAACAGTTGTAGTCAAAGACACCACTTTAGATAGACAGAAATGGAGACACATGTCCTGAATTCTCCTTTTCAGTCACTCTCTACTTTGCTGCCAATGCCTGACATTGAACAAACCCAGATGGAAACCAGCCAACATGGAGCTTGAGAAATGCATCCTGCAGTAATATTCTTCCTGTGATCATAGTAGGATATACCAATTTTGAGAAACAAACCTCAGGGTAAAGCTGTTCAGGAATATGAAAATAAATTCCATTTTTATGTTGAAATTTAAAACTCAAACCATATATAGCAGAAGTGATTTCATTATGGGAAGTTTCAACAACCTAAGTTGTGGGGAAGAAGTCTAAGTGGTGGGGAAAAGGGTGGAGGAAGGAAAGATTATAACAAAAGAAAGAATAAGAAATGGAGTAGGCTGGTGGTACCTTGGACAGAAATCTGGGAGGCAACAGTACCAGGAGCCTAGGGAAAGGAGGAGAAGAAGAGTCAGGAGGACAACTGAAAGCTACCTCATCTACTTCAAAATGTGAATAGCAGTTTCTAGGTTCTTCTCAGACATGATTTCTGTCTGGGCTTGGTGGCAACATCAGGTATTCTCTTTAGTAAGGAAAATATAACAACAAAGGACTGAAGGAAAACTGGAGTGCTTATACTGAAGTTATCTTTACAAATCAAAATGCTGATTCCATTTATTTTAGTTTGAAGCAAAGGGTATTGATGGAAATTGAACTAGGTCAGTAATCTTCTCCAATAAACTCTGGACCCTGCTTCAATCTCTGCTTTTTATGTTTTTGCATCTATAATGCCAAGTTTACATTGCTGTATTTTTTCTCATTTGAATCAAACAGCCTTATTTTTAAATTTATCTCTTATCTTGCTTATATTACTCTGTTTTTCTAAAATAACAAATATATTCATTATTTGCCAATAGAATTAATTATTAATGCCATAGGTAATGCAGTATAGAGAACATGGCTTTCTTTTTTAAAAATAGTAAAAATGACCTTTAAAATATTTTCTTAACTAAAATTTTATGGTCTTTCTTTGATTTGTACCCCCATGTAAGTAAATTTAATTTAAAGGTTAGGCATGATAAAAATGGAAAAAATATATATTTGTTAATATGTAACATCTTGACCATGAAGATTAAGTTTAATGGAATACGTGTTCATATTTGTATTAATGAAAGTACATGGAAATGTAAATATAGAAAACAATATAAATATTATTTTGCTTTGGTTGAAAATAGTATTGTAAAGAGGATTTCTTGTCAAATTTGTTATTATTGAGGATATTAGAGGCTGGGATCTAGATAGGTAATTCTCATATGAAATTTTCTAAGGTTTCAAAATATCTTCTAAATATTCCTCCAATTGTAAACGTACTGAAATTAATAAGATTCCCTTTTAAAATGTAAATAACATATGGGAATATGGAGCCATTTTGCTATTTACACATCATGTAATAATTCTCTTCATACAAGGTCTTTCGGTTGAAGATTGTAGGTTTATTTAGCAGCCTCAAGTAATATAAGATTTATTACAAGGGTATCCACAAAGAGAAATTCAGAAAATGAAAACTGGAACATACAAAATAAGATCCCAGTATAGGCAAATGGATACATATTTTTTCTACTCTCCATTATTACTTATTCTGTGTCTTACATAGTACTTTCTGTTTTTGTCTGTATCTCACAGGTTTATCTATCATAATTGCTGCTTCCTAATCTTATTCATATTCAGAATTTCTTAATACATTTGGGCCTAATGACCATGATCCTTCTCACATCATTTTAGCTTCAACAATTTCTAATTGTGCCATCCTCTTGTTATTTTCTTAGATAAAAATCAATCCATATAGTTCATTTCTCTCCAGGCCACTCAGGCCACTGTCAGGGCAGTAGAATGACTGATCTTGGGATAGATACCTATCCATGATACAATCAGTTGTCATCAGAAACAAGTGTCCCAAAATGAGAGAAAATTACCTGTATAAACTAGGTTTCATAGAAATTTTGCTGGTGGTGGTTGGAGGAGTGTGCTAGTTGAGGTGGTTAAATAACTGTGATTCCTTAACAAAGACAAAATTTTCCCTTAGCCCCATCCCATTGCTAATTTAGTCATGGAAGAAAGAGAGGTGGCTTTCTGCTTTTAAAACTTCAGTATCATATGTTTTAGTCAAGAAGAATATCTCTAATTCTGTAAATGAGGAAAGTAAGAAAGTGGTTAAAGTAAGTGGTTAAAGTGATATGTGCCCTGTTACATAATAAGTTACTGGCAATCTGTAACTAATACCTGGGACTTGTTTCTCATAGCACATTAAGCTATTTTCAATTCTTTATTCATTTGAGACTGAAGATGAACAGAAAAACAACAACAATAACACTATTTTTTTTTTTTTTTTTTGCCTGTGAATGAGCAGCCCTTGCACTGAGCCTATTTAGCATAATTCTGCAGATTGGGGCTGACCACAGTGTTGGAGACGGCATTCATGGGTAGGCTTGAAGCTTCTGAACAGCTTGTAACCATTTTGGTTTTCAAGGTACTGACACCCACGAAACAGATTTCTTGCTGAAGGCTTTGTTTTCTTTCTAGATACAGAATATGAAAACAAAGAGGAAATTTGGCTGCAGCCAAATACTAGCCACTTTGTTTACCCAAGACATTCTGCATAACCTAGATTCTATTTTTGAGTTATAGTCAGACCAAAGGCACCACTACTTAGAAAGTAGCTCACATATTTCAAAGAGTGAACGCTTACATAGAGATGGTAAGAACTTATTTTCTGAAATCAAAATCTTTACATTTCAAAAAGTAATTAAATACAGTGCTAAGTGAGAACAACTTGGTCAAAGCTATTGATGGTGCATTGATAAAAATGAGAAGCGGTGAAAAAGCCAGAGTATCTCCTATGTTTCCTACCCCTTCACACACTACCCCAAAGACTATATATTAAAATATATGTATTTGATATGTTTGTCTTTCAGGTAACTCCTGAGAGATAAAATTTAGTAAGAGAAGAGCAGGATTTTTTAATGACCTATTTAACAGGAAAAAGGGATGTGTTAGAAAAATATTTAATGGAAGAAATGAAAGAGGGAAGGGAGAGGTAAAGAGAAGAAAAAAGGAAAAAAGGTAAACAAAATTTTGTTTCAGAAAGTTTCAAAAAATAGGTAAAGCAATGTTGACCAAGGATATTTTGGACACTATGTGGTTTAGTAGCATTCATTCCATCTTTTACATATATGAAATTTCTCCAGAGCAATTTTAAATGAAAAAAAGGTATACAAGATCTGTACGTTATTTAGAACTTAACAGCATACTTCCTATTCAAATGCATATTACATAGTTATGTTTTTGATTCTCTGAGAGTAAGGAAAAGAAATCCAAGAGGAAAAATGTAATAACATTTCAGAAGAAAATAGTAACTACTTAGCTCAGTTATGTTTATTTTGACTACCATTTATTATATCATGCTAAAATATCATGGAGTAGACTTTTTCCATGGAAAAATGGAAGAAAAATCATGTCATGAGCTATGTACCAGCTTCTTCTGGCAAGGCTCATTTTTTTCATGAGTATGATGCTAGTTAAACATTACAAAGGTTCTATAATTATGCCTCTTGTTTTAGAAGTAGGACAGATGCTCTGTAGCCAGAGAATCCAAATAACTTTAATCAACTTAGGAATTCTGAATGTGAGATCCTAAGAAATCTCCACATACAAAAAGCTGGCCTCCTACAAGAGTATTGCATCTATAAGGTAAGTTAAAACCACCCAAATATTCAAGGAATTTATAAAAAAAATTAAAGGATCTCTCAACTCAAATTAGTGGCTGATTTTATTCGTAGTATCATTTTCCCGTGTGTGTGTGTGTGTGTGTGTGTGCGTGTATGCGCACCTTTAGGAAAGGAGCCAAGCTCTAAACCAGAGAAGTTAATTGTTCACCATTGAAAACAGATGATCTTTTCCATCAAGGCTGACAGTCAAATGCAACAAAAGAATTTTCATCCAAATGTTAATAAAATAACCTACTCATGTTAAGAATAACACTTTCAAATATACTTAAGTTTGCCCTATATGTAAGATACTAACAAAATAAAATTAATTCTTACTAACATATTTTCTTCTCTTCTCATTTTTCTCATTTCTTTCTCCTTCTTCTTCTCCTTCTTCAAGTTTGTTTTAAATTCTGGCTTTGCACATATAATTACCTATTGCAAACACTTATCAATGGCTCATTATTCTGTTAGTAAATTTACATACTTTTACCAGGATTAAGACAAAAAGAGAAAAAGTATTGTCATGATGAAATAATATTGTTAATAAATCTACTTTCTTAATTATCTTGGTTGACGTAGGCTACAATCAAATTCCAATTTTTGGAAGCATTTTTGAATCAGAAAGTGAATTTTACTGATGTGTGAACAATCTATTTGTAGATAATTTTAGAACACATTATGTGTTCATGCTTCAAATGTAGAACATCTCAGTCATTTTTAATCATGTATCAGTATTTTTAAAAATTTCAAAGTGTAGTTGGAAACATTACAAATTTCTGTATTTTCAGAATTGAGGGAATGAACAAGATGGTGTTGTGATTAAGAGTAAAGAATTCTACATAAGCCTTAAATAGGCTTCAGGTTTTTGTTTTTTTCCTGTAAATTATCAAACTCTTTTTTTCAAATGGACCATGGTGTTTGCCCTTTAACATTTATGATGGATACTATCCAATTAACATTATCATGACAACTGAAATGTGACAGCAATGGGCCTACAAAGAGTAATTGCAATAAAATAAGCCTTGCATTTTTCAAGTGCAAGAATGGAAAACATTCAGTCTCAGTATTTGATCTTCTTTTTTTTTAAAACCTTTTCTTAACACGTAAATTTGTTTTACTATTAAACAGATTTCTTTTTTTATTCAAGGTTCATATAATTATATTATTCTAGAATCAGTTTTGTTTTCATTTCTCTGGGAGAATAAGTTAGGATAACTTTATAAAAAATAATTGCAGCAAATATTACATGGTTTACTTATTTTACTTCATATTATTCACTTTAATTCATGATTGCTGTTACCTTTAAAAGTTGATGTTTTCTTGGACTACCAAATGAGATAGTTATATGTATTAGTATTATATGTTTTCATTCTATATGTTTTGGGGACTCTTATAAATAGGTATTCTTAGATATCCTTCTGTATTTATGAGTGACTGTAGAGCCAAAAATTAAGTCCTCCATTAAAAGAAACCTCGGGCTGCACATAGCCCCAGGCCTAAATAAACTTAACCAGCTTTTCCACTTCTGAGCAAATGCCTGCGCTGCGGGAAGCTAACACCTAACCAGCTCTCTCTGCTTCTGTAACAAAGCTTAAGGCTCGCTTCCCCGCCGCCGGATTGCCCAAGGGACTAGCCCCCTGGGGGCAGCCACTCCCAAAAGGCCAGCAGCCACCCCCCACCTTGCTGAGAGAAGGGCCTGGAGAGAGAGATGTTAACCTGTTAGTCGCCAAACAAGACTTAAACTCGCTCTATGATAGACTGAATTCAAAGGTATCCCAAATGTTGTAATTAGATCCAGCCAAACCTGATGGCGGGAACCAATCAGATACGGTATATGTTCACATTTGAATGTTAACCAATGGCAAACTTGTAACCATGGAAATCTGTCCCTCCCCATGACTTGTTTACTTCTGTCTATAAAAAGGCTGCAGAGGCTTTGTTCAGGGCCTCTCAGCGTCACCGGCAACGAGTGACTGCGCGGAGGACCGGGTTCGAACCTGCAAATAAACAACCCTTGCCGCTTGGCTTTGACTCTGGTCTCTGGTGGTCTGTTTTTGGGGTTCTCTCGAATTCTGGGCATTTCATATGGGGGCTCGCGTGGGATATTTCCCCTCCAGACCCACCAGACCCCAAGTCAACGGGTTGTTCCTAAGACCGATCGGTAAGTGAGCCGGCTCTGTCTGTCTGTTTGTCTCAGCATCAGTTTCTGTCTTATCTGTTTGTTTCTGTTTCTGCCGCGCGGAATCTGCATCGGGGACTGTACTGGCTCTGGCGGACGCGCTATAGAGCAGTCGGTAGGGACCGAGGAGACGTCCTACGGTGCCCATCTGGTGAGCCGGTTCGAGGCCGGCGGGTGAGCCGGTTCGAGGCCGGCGGGCGCACCGGTTCGAGGCCGGCGCCTTCTTCTGGGGGCGCACCGGTTCGAGGCCGGCGCCTTCTTCTGGGGGGCGAACCGGTTCGAGGCCGGCGCCTTCTTCTGGGGGGCGCACCGGTTCGAGGCCGGCGCCTTCTTCTGGGGGGCGAACCGGTTCGAGGCCGGCGCCTTCTTCTGGGGGGCGCACCGGTTCGAGGCCGGCGCCTTCTTCTGTTGGCTAGCCTTCTGTGTTTGTGCGCAGCGAACTCTGTTATCGGTCTCTGTGTCTCTGTGTTTGTGCGCAGCGAACTCTACTATCGGTCTCTCTGTGTCTGTGTCTGTGTCTGTGCGCAGCGAACTCTGTTATCGGTCTCTCTGTGTCTGTGTCTGTGCACAGCGGACTCTGTTATCAGTCTCTCTCTGTGTATGTCTATGTCGAATTGTCAATTTTCTCTGTTGGTGTTTATTACCTTGTGACTGAGACTGACGTTATGAGACAGACTTCATCCAAACCCCTAGACTTAATGTTAGCCCATAACCTCTCAGTGACTGTTAGGAAGGGTCCATTTTAAACTTACTGCTGCACAGAATGGCCCACTTTCAATGTGAAATGGCCACCGGACATCATGGTTTGGGCTGATCTGGTTGATAACCCACCCCCTTGGATTAAAAGTTTCTTGCCTCCACAGAAACCTGACACCCTGGCGGTGACTAAAAAGCACCCGCCCTCCCGGGCTTTGGAGCTGCCGAAAAGGAAAACTGAACCCTCTGCGCCGCTCTACCCTTTCTTACAGGGCGAAACGGAGGAAAAATTAACTTCTCCCCCTCCTTAGGCAACCTCCTCCACAGGACCCAGCAGGAGGAACAAAGGCGCCACCCGAACCACAGGGGCCCCCTGCCCCGCCGGACCCAGCGGCCCTGGGGAAATGGGCCCCGCCCAAGGGACCCGAAGCCGCCGTGAATTGTTGCAGGTTCTGTTCATGTCGGAGGCCGCGCCGGCTCCGACAGGTCCAGGAGTCCCTGAAGGATAGACGGTGTCAGCAAAAGAGAATGAGAGAGCCCTGAGATTCTTTCTGATCACCAGACAGTCATCTCTGTCCTGTTGGTTTTGGTGTCTTTATTTTAAGGTTAAACGATACTATAACATCAGAAGACAGAATTTTTACAAGGGCTAATTATTTGTAAAATGTTTATTAGGCTTATTCCTAAATTGCTTGAATGAGCCTTTTCCTTGATGCTGAATGTGCAAGCACCATGGGGGCCGTAAATATGTCAGTCTTTGCGCCTGGGTTATGTTTTAGTTACTCTTATCTATCCTCATCCCAGCTGCCAGTATAAGGGAAAATATTCGTGGAATGTGGGCCTTGAGGAAGGGGCTGCTATGCTTCAGCAATTAGCAAAGATAAATGTAGTAACTTATGTTCTGCCCTTATCTGTACCTTAACTTTAGATTAGGCTCTTTGTCTCAGGGCCAGGCTCAATTGTAACTCTTGTGTTCTTAACCCCCTTTATTGTCTGAGTCTTGGGTCTGCAAGGCCCATAGGAAGGGCCTTTTGACAATTGCCCACGGAGCTTTCGTCTAAAGTCTCTTTTGTAAAGGCAGGAATATACTTTTCCTTATGAGATATCTATGTTCAGTCTGTGTTCAGAATATGGGTCTAATGTGGAATGTTATGGGGCCTGGTCAATACCAGTAGGCTTGTTTCCAGCACGAGCCAGTAGTACAATAGTAGCAGAAGGAGATACCAGTTTTCATTTCTCATGGCTGAAGCTATGCAAACACTGCCATTTCCTTGCTGCGACTGCCATCCAGAGAGGCCAGTGTGGCTCCCGGCATGTTCAGTACTGAGAAATGGAAAATAATCCAGTCTGAACCCAGAAAATTGGTTCCTGGGCCCACTAGAGTTCCCACTCCTGACCAGGCTCAAAATGACGCTAGGTTTCCCCTGGCATGGCCAGATTGAAACTACAACTTGGCTAAAGGTAAGGAGAGTCTCTTCGTCTACCGCCAGACTCTGTTGGGAGGTCTCAAGGCTGCAGCTCGCAAGCCTACATTGTCAGTCAGGGACCAGAGGAAAGCCCCACAGCGTTCCTTAAGAGAATAATAAAGACATTCCGCCAGTGCACTCCTATAGATCCAGAGGCCCCAGCAAAACTTAGCTGCGGTGGCCATGGCTTTTGTCAGTCTGCTCCCAACAATTGGAGAAAACTTCAGAAACTAGAACGTCTAGGAAAAAGAGCCTCCAAGGTCTAGTGGTCATGGCAGAGAGGGTACACAGCAGCAGGGACAGTGCAGAGGACAAGCAGGTAAAGGCTGAAAAGAGACAAAACCAGGGTCTAGCCAAGATGCTACTCGCGGGAACTGCGGAACCGGAGGACCGGAAAAGACGCCTCAGACAGTTGGCTCCAGGAAAAGAAGGTAAGGAGAACTCCCAGCGGCTCGAGGGGCGCCCCCAATTAAGCAAAAATCAATGCGCCTACGGCAAAGAGAAAGAACATTGGGCCAAAGAATGCCCCAAGAATAAATCTGAAACTCTCATTCTAGTAATGGGAAATGACAGTGACTAGGGGAAACGGGGTTCGGCACCCCTCCCCAAACCCAGGGTAACCCTAAAAGTAAAAGGGCGATCCACTGAGTTCCTAATGGACACTGGGCTCAACATTCTGAGGAGCGCGCGGTAGGGACATCAGGGCATGAGGGCCACGGCACCGGCCCCAAGCCAGCTGCCTGCACCCCCGTGGCTCCCACATCCCCGGAGCCATACGCCCAGCCCCAGCCCGGGCAAGGTCTCCGGGGGCGTCCCCGCCCAACCCGTGGCCTCCGCAAGGCGCACTCACCCATCGCTGACCACCACGCACTTGAAGGCTTGCCTGAAACGCTGCTGACACCAGATGCGGGATTTGACCTAGACTCTAGCAGCTTGTTAAGCTCCTCGTCATTGCGGATGGCTAGCTCTGGGATCTCCACGGTAAAGTAATGGCCCTTAATAAGGAAAAACACCTACCAAGGAGCTGAGGAACCACCGCCCGCCGAGCACTCCCAACCAAACGTGAGAAATTCCTGAAAGACATCTTCATAAAGTATGGCTTTCCTCAGATGATAGGGTCAGACAACGGACCTGTATTTGTGTCCAAAGTAAGCCAGAATTTAGCCACGGCCCTGGGGATTAATTGGAAATTACACTGTGCATACAAACCCCAGAGTTCAGGACAGATAAAAATAAATAGAACTCTAAAAGAGACCTTAATTAAATTGACCTTGGAGACTGGCGGAGACTGGATAGCTCTCCTCCCCTTTGCACCCCAAGGAGTATGCAACTCCCACTACCATATAGGGTTAACTCCTTTTGAAAATATGTCTGGCCTGAATTGCATGACTTCTATCAAAATAAAATACATAGTTACTAAACATAGGTTTAAATTTTCAGCTTCCTATTACAGAAAAAGTAAGACTATTTAGACCTTTTAAAAAAGTGATTTAAAAATTCTAGTGTAAACACCTCTCAATTGGTTACTAGGTCCTCAATTGGAGACTAAGGTTTCCCAAGTTAAAATTCTGCTAAATGTACTTAAGACTGATGGAAAGCAACCCTGTATATAGAAAACTAAGAGATCCATAAAAAAAGGATATAAGAAATGGAAATACATTTTTGTTGAGAGTAAAAGAAAGTAATTTTGTCCTAAATAAGACTGGTTGCTTAGAGAAAAATGGCTTTGGGACAAAGTTTAAAGGCAAAGGAAAGATGTAGAAGGTCTATGAAGGGAAATCTTTGAAAAGGAATTTTATATGTGCTCAGGATAGACTGGTTAAAATGAATGGAATTTGAAAAGTACACTGGTATAAGGTTAAAACTCTGCTTTTCTCTCCGGTCAAAAGACAAAGTTTTCTTGGATTGTAAATCTGCTCTTGATAAGACAATGTAAACAAAAGTTTTCTCCTTTTTCTGCCAAGAAAACCCGAAGCTTTAGGTTTCATCTTTATCAGGTCTTTGATTGCATAGTTAAATATTCTCAATGTTAAAAGAGTTACCCCAACCAATGTCGGTTTCTAACTACTATATTATGTTATGCATTCGCCTTTAAGATCTATTATTGTCACTTTGGTTGAATAAAAAAAGCTTTAAGGTTTGTAATGATCTGTAATCCTATTTAGGATACGCTTTATAGCTTCCTAAGGTTTTAACAAACTTCCCAGGATTTAAACAGTAAAAAAGGGGGTCTTTTGGCCAATTAGGCCCTTTTATCTAAAATGCTAGGTTACTTGGAAAAACACTATACATAACAGTAAACCTTAGGTTATATTGCATGGGTAAGTGCTATTACTGCCCAAATATATATGTAAATCCTAAAGTTTTAATGTTTTGTTATAAGAGTTATTATATGTCACAAAAATAACTAAATTTCTATGGCAATTGCATCATACTGAACTCTTGCCAAATCCTTAACAATGTATGTCCATCTGAGATTTAGATTTTGTCATTTAACTAGATTGCTTGCCTTCATGCAAGAATGTCCGGGGACAATACACCCCATAATACTTAGGTTGCAGTATCGCCACCCTAATGATTGGGACCCGACCGAAGACCCATGATTGGGCCTTCAAATACACAAGAGAAGGGGGGAATGTAGAGCCAAAAATTAAGTCCTCCATTAAAAGAAACCTCGGGCTGCACATAGCCCCAGGCCTAAATAAACTTAACCAGCTTTTCCACTTCTGAGCAAATGCCTGCGCTGCGGGAAGCTAACACCTAACCAGCTCTCTCTGCTTCTGTAACAAAGCTTAAGGCTCGCTTCCCCGCCGCCGGATTGCCCAAGGGACTAGCCCCCTGGGGGCAGCCACTCCCAAAAGGCCAGCAGCCACCCCCCACCTTGCTGAGAGAAGGGCCTGGAGAGAGAGATGTTAACCTGTTAGTCGCCAAACAAGACTTAAAACTCGCTCTATGATAGACTGAATTCAAAGGTATCCCAAATGTTGTAATTAGACCCAGCCAAACCTGATGGCGGGAACCAATCAGATACGGTATATGTTCACATTTGAATGTTAACCAATGGCAAACTTGTAACCATGGAAATCTGTCCCTCCCCATGACTTGTTTACTTCTGTCTATAAAAAGGCTGCAGAGGCTTTGTTCAGGGCCTCTCAGCGTCACCGGCAACGAGTGACTGCGCGGAGGACCGGGTTCGAACCTGCAAATAAACAACCCTTGCCGCTTGGCTTTGACTCTGGTCTCTGGTGGTCTGTTTTTGGGGTTCTCTCGAATTCTGGGCATTTCATGACTATTATTATTATCATTATTTTGTTTAGTTCTTTTATTTTATATAGTATTAGGGGAATTTTGCATTTCAGCTTTGTTTTTGCTAAGTGTTAGCATTTTATGCCTTTCTCTTTAACATCTAAAAGTTATTAATATTGCCAATTAGAATTTGAAGTAAAATAATTGAATGACCCCAGATTTTTTCCTTTCTCACTTTTTAAAAACAATAATAATTATGTCTCATGAGCTTATGCATATTTATTTTGTAGACAAAGAATCCTAGAGTCTAATGTCATAAAAGTTTTGATCATTTAGTTTCTCTGGTCAGATTTGTTGATTAATAGACTTTTTAGTCTGTATTTAATAAAATTATAGGACATAGCATAAGTAAATCTCAAAAGAATATGAAGAATGCTTTGAAAGTCAGCAATAACACAAGTCAGTGTGGAAAATTCTCTAAGCTTGAAGTAATGCCTCAGTGTTGCAACACCAGCTCTGTTACAACTTACTAACTAGTGGGCAACTTGAGCCACTTTTAAGGTTAGTTTGAACAGTCTAATCCTATGTCTTTTACACAACTGATATGATACTAATTTTAAATAACTTCTTGCAATCTATTTTGTTCAATCAAAAAAACCTATGCAACTATGAAGTTATATTATTACTATAATCAATAAATACTATTAAACAGCATAAAAAAGCTAGGTAAACTAGAAATAAGAATAGCAAAATACATCCAATAAACTAAACTGCCAGAGAGAACACCAAGGGGGGGAAAAAAGAGTCACTTGTTTAGAGGACTAAGAGGTATCTTTGTCACTATTTGAATACAAACCAAAATAATGAGGAATATGGGTCTTTATTAACATAAGTATAGTTGTTAAGAATACCTTTTTCTCTGGGTGCCTGGGTGGCTCAGTTGGTTAGATGTCCAATGACTTTGGCTCAGGTCATGATTTCATGTTCCATTTGCCGAGGCCTGCATGGGACTCAGTGCCGACAGCTCCTTCAGATTCTATGTCTCCCTTTCTCTTTGCGCCCCACCCCCCCAACCCCACCAAAGAATATCTTTTTTCTCTTGCCAAATAAATAATATTTCTGGTAAGCTAATCTTAAAAGAAAAAGTTATGGGAATTTTAATCCATAGACAGGAAAACCTTTCTATCGCCAAACTAAAAGCAAATTTCCAAAAATTCCAGTGATTTCAGGAAGTTAACATGGACTTTACCTTTCCACATCTGACAATGACAATTATCATGTGTATGCCCTCATTGCAAAGTTTACCCATCCTTTCAAACTTTTGTGGAAAGTACAAGATATTAGTTGCAATCTTTACAATTAATTTCAAATAGGTCTGAAAATAAGATTCGCAAGGTTTTCTATCTTTCTTGTGTAGACAAATGTACAGATTTTAGGCAATGTTAAAAAAAATCTATTTAATACTTTTCAGTTCTTAGGTTCACAGACATTTTTCAGACTATAAGGTTTTTGATGTTCTGTTTTAGGAGCTTCTAATTGAACAAGTATATTCTTCAATCTTAGCATCTGTTTTCAAATTTAACAAAGAGAGAAGCTAAACTTTGCAGAAAAAAGAAAAAAAGAAAAACCACATGGAATTAATAGACAAAACAGAACTTTTGGGAGAATCTGATTGGCAGCACCTGTGTGATAGCATTTGAGGGCTGGATTGAGGCAATTTTTCCGCACTAATGGGTAGCTGTCATTTCATGGGTGGAATATCTGTTATAAGCTTTGGGACCTATGGGTAGGTAGTAACACTGACTAATTTACCAATTCCTATTCTCTGCATGTTGTTAGAAATTGCATTTTTGTTTCCCATTCCAGTAAACACTTAATATTAAGAATTACAGTGTTTCATTGTCAAACTGAGGGGAAACTGGCCTTGGGCCACATTTGTAAATCTACATTCAAGTACGCCATCAATCACATCTCACCCAAATGCCAGTGTGCAGCTGGGTATTACAGATGTTCAGTAGAATCACTCATATTCCCACCAAAACAGATCTAGGGAAGAAATTTAAAACAAAACAAAAGGGGAAAAAGACAAAAGAAACTAATTTTATATTGACTCCACTTTCTTTTTCTGCCAAATAAAAATCCTAGTTATTGACTGATATACGAATCTCTGTTATTTACAAATTGACTATTATTTGTACACATTTAAGCATAGAGTTCTGTTTCTCTGCATATTTCCATTCTATTACTTTTTCATTTACTCTAGATATTCACATGACTAACCATGGGATAGCTGTTACTTTGAAACTACTCTATAGTACAACTACATTGCCTTTTACTTTGGCAAGTGTTTTTTGCTTGAATGGGTTAGAATATTTAGAGCACTAGTTTCAATGTATTGGCTTGACATGAAATGACACTAAAATGATATCCCTGAGGCCTTATATTCATTCAACCAAGTTAAATAAAGTTCTTGTTCTTAAAATGAAGAAAGTGTGGATATATATGAGATTCTCTGAAGCTTACATAGAACATTTTAAATACTTTAGCTAACACCTACATTCTTTTAACTTCATTCAATGTTTTCCTATTAATTAACATAGGTAAAGTATTTTTTAATGTCATCTTTAGATTTAAGAAAGAATGGTAAATGTTTTCATCTTTCTTTCTGGTATTTTATTTTTTAAAAATTTTTAACATTTATTTATTGTTGAGAGACAGAGAAAGATAGAGCATAAGCAGGGGAGGAGCAAAGAGAGAGGGAGACACAGAATCTGAAGCAGGCTCCACTCTCTGAGCTGTTAGCACAGAGCCCGATATGGGGTTTAAACCCATGAACCATGAAATCAGGACCTGAGCTGAAGTCAGATACTTAACCGACTGAGCCACTTAGGTGCCCCTCTTTTAGGTATTTTAGATCAATTTAATATTTTAATCAAATATTATACTTTTGACATTACTACATTATAATTTACATTTGCCTAAAAGTCTGACATAGAAAATTATATAAAACATAGCAGAATTGACTAAGAATAAATATATTTATAATCTTACATGCACAAATCTGAAAATGAAAATATCTATAAATAGTTGAACTTGATTATTAACAAATCACATATAATCACACTTGGTTTTTAAAAATTTATTAATTTTCCAGATTAAAAGGAGTAAAAAAATAATTAAAGTCCACATTACTAAAAAAAAAATCCCCAGGATTTCATGGTGATATATTTCACAAATGCATTTGTTATTTTAACTTCCTACCACTTTTGGTCACCTGCTGTCTCTCCACCAGCACAATTCATAAGCTGGCCAGGAATTACATCACTTATTACAATAGTGCAACAAATTGTGCAGATATTTTAGAAGATGGTGACATGAATTGAGAAAAAAAGAGAAAGAGCTATTCTTAGCAAAGTTTTCAAAGTTAACATCCTTTGTTATGAATATTTTTTAAACTTAGAGACCAGAGAATTTATTGTCGAGAATACAAACATGAAAAATGCATATCCGTTTTTTCAAGAGGTCACTATTCAAAGTCTTCTATCTACTTACATTGACCCAAATTTCACAGTTTTGTTTGTTTGTTTTACTATTTTGTTTTAAATGAAGTAACACTGCTGACAAGTCCTGTGTTTAATTTCCTAATGTGTACAAAAGCCTGCTATTTAAATGGCAGATTCACCAGCCGGAAGCTGGCTCTGAACATGTCAGATATATCAGCACAAGCAGGGCTCAGGTGCCATCAGATGTCCCTGCCCACAGGTCGGAAGGAATCTCAGAGCTGGAGTCAGAGCCAGGACTCACACCAGAGTCATCAGGCAGCGTGAGCAATCATCATAGCAAAAACAGATTTCAGACACAGTCATCACTGGCAAGCTTGATAGCAGTGTGTGAATGGTGGGTAGTGAGACACAAAAGGCAAGTGGTCACTGGTCAATCAACATTGATTTCTTTGTGCTTTCTCTGCCTTGCTCATAAACTCTGGCCAATCACAGAAGATGAAACATGGAATCATGAAAGTCTGTCAACTGCCCACAATTGAAAAAATGATGCACCATAACAAAAATTGCTTCCAGATGAAGAAAAAAACAGAGATATTTTTACAATACCACAGCTTGCTTCTGATTTCTCTGTGCACTCTGATTTTGCACTTTAAACTGCTGTTATTTAAATTTCGATTCTTTTCTTGGTACTTTAAAAACTGTATTATAATTTCACTCACAGCTCCTGTGTTATTTAGTCTATTCTGAAGACAGATTAAAGATTTATCATTTTAGTACTATAGATTGGCTCTTTTCACTACAGAATTTGATTTTAGACATTATAAGTATGTTTTAACTTTAAATGATGTTTAATTTAAATTTTTTTATTATGTTTATTTATTTTGAGAGAGAGAGAGAAAGAAAGAGAGCAGGTAGGGGAAGGGCAGAGAGAGAGGGAGACAGAATCTGAACCAGGTTCCAGGCTGAGCTGTCAGCATAGAGCTTGACGCTGGGCTCAAACTCACAAGCCATGAGATCATCACCTGAGCCAAAGTCAGATGCTTAGCCAACTGAGCCACGCAGGTGAGAGTATTTAAACTACATTAAAGAGTTGAAATGGAATTCCAAATCCCCAAGCCACTTAATAATTGTACTTGTATATTAATACCTGAAGTGTCTTACATATATTCATGAGGTGATATCTTTTAAAGTCTCCATTGTATTAAGGATATAGTGGAAACTCATTGTAAGAATAATATTCAGCACTAAATTTTATAGGACAATCTTAGAAACTGAAACTGTCTTCGGATGAAAGCCTTTGTCCATGTGACAAAGTAATTAAATTCACTTGAAAATGATTTAAGATAAATCCACTATGCCTCACACTTTGGGTTTAAGTTATGGTTTGTACTAAAGTTCAACTTTCATTTGTAAACTTGTAACAATTTAGTTTTTAATCTGAACTACCTAGTGTGCAATGTTTCTGGGTAGTTTTAGTGCCCTTTCTATAGTGGTTATTAAATAGCTCTGCTATTATATAGCAACATATAGAAGAATAAGATCATCTACGTAAAACACATATATATCTAAAAAGAAATGAAATAGAAGTTATTGCAAAACGCGGAAAAGTCAAGTGAAAAAAATTTTAAAATAAAATGGATTAGTGAGGGAGGCCTGGGTGGTTCAGTCTGTTAAGTGACCCACTTTGGTTCAGGTCTCTCAGTTCTTGGATTTGAGCCCCGAGTCGGACTCTGTGCTGACAGCTCAGAGCCTGGAGCCTCCTTCAGATTCTGTGCCTACCATTCTCTCTGCCCCACCCCCAGCTGCACTTTCTTTTATTCTGTCTCTCTCTCAAAAATAAATAAAACATTAAAAAAATTTTAATGGTCAGAGAGATAGTGGGGCTTAGCAACTACATCTAGAAAACTATGTATTTCATAATAAATATAAATATGTGCTCCTCAGAAAAAAAGCAAAATTTTACTTAAGTGTATGTTATGATTTCCTAATAAAATCCACATAAATTAATAATACTCAATAGATATAAAATATGTCTGGGCTTATTCTTCAAGCATGATCAAAAGAACAAATAAATACTATTTAATAAAAGAAAAGAATTATCAAAATCTTCCTTTTTATAACAGGCTACAATTCAATTTTCTTTTATATTCTGATCACTCCCTATCACTTTGTGAATGTGATAAATAATTGGTGTTTCTAATGTAAATGAAAAAGAGATGTAGACACACAAGTTGAAATAAAAAGTAAGATTCAGAATGCAACCACAGCAAACAACTTGAAGCAAGAAAGGAAAAATGAATATATGTATGCATGCATCTTTTTCTAGGTACTCTAAGAATTTGTCAATGTTTTTACCCTTTTTAATCCTCTAACATGATAAACACTATTTTCCCCATTTCACAGGTGAATCGGGACTTTCAAAATAAATAATCTGAGGTCAGAATGCCAGTGACAGATAAAAACTGCAATTTAATTATAAACTCAATTGCCTTCAAAGATGTGTTCTTTTCCGTTTATACCTCGAATGGTCTGTAATAGCAAATTTTTGCATATCAAGCTTAATCAATCAACAGTTTTATTAATACCCCTAGTTTTCTCTATAGTGACTGAATCACTTCCTTTCAAAAGTCCAAGCTGCTGTGCTTGTGATTCCTGACCAGGAATGTAGAGATACTAACAGAGTGAAAAGGAAAGGGGAGCTGTGTCCCGCAAAGTGCTCACTCAACTAAGATGAATGGCCTCACGCACCAGTTCTAACATGCCAATCAGAAGCTGATGATTGCGACTAAAGTCTTTTGCCCTTTGACACACTTCTAAGACTCCCTGGTCAAATTACAAGGAAAACTAGCAATGGTCCCTCTCTTTTTTCTCACAAAGTATAGCTGTTCTACAATATATGCTCACATTCCCATTATCTGTATAATTCCAGTTGATGAGCATAACAATTCTCTACTACAAAAATTTGAGAACCGGTGACCATGAAACAACACATTATTTAACTTATTTCGCTTGGTCAACTCTTTTTTATACTTCCTAAGTATCCAAAATGTCCCTAAAATTTTGCCTGCGGACCTACATCACAATCACCTGGGATACATATTAAGATGCAGAATCCTTGGATGCCTCCAGAACTAATGTATTACGATCTCCAGGCATGGTGCCTAGGAACCTGTTTTCCTTTAAAAATACTTCCTTGAGGATTTTTTTACATGCATTAGTATTACATACTCTGTAAGTTTATTTACATGCATTAATATTAGTATTTCAGACAAATCAACAAAATCGCAGCAAACCAACCACACTGCCCAATAAATGACAGGATCTAAAATTAATCTGAGAGACAATGACAGAGATCCAAAATGACAGGCAACAGTTGTTGTCTTTAGGTAGCTAAGACATCCTCGGGGAAAGGGTTTTCAGGAAGACAATAGCACAAAGTACTCAATGTAAACATTATTTTCAGGAAAACTAAGTAGTAGGAATTTAGTGGATAGTTTTATGCATGCTCTGATTTTTCAAAATTTTCTTATTTTTGTAAATATTACATACAAATATTATTTTAAATATATAAAAATTCATATAAATATAATATATTTAGATATTTTAAGACAGTAAAACGAGTATCTAAATTGGCCTATTTTGAAATGGTCTATGCAATCAGATGAAAATGTTATGAAAGTGGTATAATTTGGTCAAAATTCATACTGTCTATACTAGGAAGTCTTCTCAAATTAGAATGAATTTATCTTCTTCAACATCAGTTATTTGCAAATTGATGTGAGTTGAGAAATTTTGAGTAAACTGTGGGATTCTAAGGTGATGCCACTGTAAATTTACTTAAACCTCAATTAGTACTTCAAAACAAAATTACGAAATCACTCATTTAATTATCAGTATTTGCTTTCAGTCTCTAATAAAGGGATTCGAAAAGATTCATTATAGAAAAATGGTACCAGTTTTAACTAGCACTGTGAGCCAGGCCAACCTGCAATGTAGAAAAAATCCATTTTGCTTCTTTTTTTTTCTCTTTAGTCTGCTACCTATAAAAATGCTTATTTCAATAGTTTTTGTTTTTATACTACTGTAGTTAATGAGCCTACTGAATTTTCTGTAAAACATTATCTGAAACTGTTGGTTGCAAAAATAAAATGCAATACTTCAAATCAACCAAAGAATATCTTGTTCTTCAGGCATATTGTTATGTCATCTTTATTATTACCACAATATCAAAATTCTCTCTGTCACAAGAGGTAATTCTGCTTCTCTTTTATTTCATTTAGTAATCAAAAACTCTCAAGAGTTGCTGCTTGCTTTTTTATTTTCCCACTTTTTAAATTTCAGGTAAACATAGGTGACTTTCTTAAATGGTTTATTTAATAGATGTTATACATTTCATAGGATGTGCTATTTTTTAAAATAAAATCTAATTAAATGCATTTCCTGGAGAAGTTACTAACCCCTTAGTCTTTTGTCACTATCTGTACAGACATATTATTGGGCTTCATTTATTGATGCCTAAATCTTTAACCTGAATTAAATCTTTAGCTTAACAAAGATAAATATTAATTCAGAATCCATCAGAATGTAAAATAATTTAAATCTCTTCATTTACTGTGCATTAGTTAATTAACCACCATTGGGTTATCCATCGAGTTTTTATCAGAATAAAAAATTGTCTGATTTTGAATTTTTTGCTACAAACATAAATGAACTCACAAACTATATGTTTTAAGTATATTATACAGATTTTCACTAATTAGACAAGTATATTATACAGATTTCCACTAATTAGACAAGTATATTATACAGATTTCCACTAATTAGACAAGTTCCATTCTTATGTGAATTTTCTTCACTTTTGAAGAAAATATTGGATTTTTCTCTAAATGATATCATATTTGCTCATAAATGCCACTTTGATTAGCTGAACCAGTAAAATTAATCAAGGAATTAAAACTGATGCCTGCATAATAAAATCTGTACAACCTAAGTGATTTTAGGTATACAGATTTTATTTATGTGATCCCAGTTTTTCAGAAAATTTGAGAGTTACCAAGAACCTAAAGAAAACTAGTAAATTTGGTGAAGCGTTGGGGTTAGGAAAGGAAACCAGAAAATCAAATCTCTAACATTTTAGCAAATCCCTCCCCACTCTGAATAAAACAAGTGAAGCCTGGTGAGGAGGCATTTGGGAGTTGAATGTCTCATCCACCAGATGTCAGTATGATAAATCAAAAGGATGAAGGCAGAAGGGCTAAGAAGAATTGGAAATGGAAACAGAGCCCTCTGCAAACTGGACTGAAATCCTTGGTTGTCCTAAATTAACAAGGAACTTGGATTTGGACTGAAAGACAGGAGTCTTTAATGGCTATAAAAAGTTCATGGTAAATAGTGTTTGAAGCCTAATTTCCCATTATATATTCCGAAGGCTAAAGTTACATAGAAAGTTTTTAACAGAGCTGACTAACAAGTGCAGAGCAAACCTTCATTGGAAGGTCTAGTGGCTTAGGATCAGCTCTGAGACACAACAGCCACAGGGATTGACAGGTGCTAGAGCTTCACCATGACATAACAGCATTTAAAGGGTGATGTTTTCCTGGAACAGAGAACATTGACTTTCTTTTCTTTTTTCTTTTTTTTTTTTTTAATTTATTTCTAGGAGAGAGAGAGAGACAGCGTGAGCAGGGGAGGGCCAGAGAAAGAGGGAGTCACAGACCGAAACAGGCTCCAGGCTCTGAAATGGCAGTCAGCACAGAGCCCGACACGAGGCTCGAACCCACGAACCGCGAGATCATGACCTAAGCGAAAGTCGGACGCTTAACCGACTAAGCCACCCAGGCGCCCCATCATTGACTTTCTTAAAATGCAAAGCAAATACAGTATTCATTCACTTTGCTGTCTCATTCAAATCTTAGGGAATAACCCAATCCCAGTTACATTATAATGTTTGCCAGAAAATTACTTTTCTTTATTAATTTTGTTCAATGTTCAGACCCTCACTAGAATTTATTAAGTACTTGCTAGGTTCTCGCCACTAAACTAACGCATCTCTTTCTGTCTGTCTCTGCATCTCCTCCTGAAATTGATTGATTCATCAGCTGATGAATAGTAAGCAAAATGTAGTTTATAGATAGCTATATGGATAGAAAAACTTTTTCTTTTTTTTAAACACCTCCAGTATTTGGAGTTCTTTAGGATATAAATTTATCTCTTATTATGTCTGTTGACTCTCCCCATTGATGGATTAATGCCTTATATTTTTGTAATCTTTGGTTGAACCTTATTATTGATTTTAGTTTGGGGGAATCTTATTAGTGGAGGAGTCTGGGATTCACTGCTTGAACCGGGAATCTTCAAAATGGCTAACGTTTTGCGAGGTTAGTGGTGTTCCTACAATTTCTCTCTAGGGGAAAGCATCTCCAATAAATTATCTGACTCTGTCTCTTTCTCCACCCATCTCTAGAATATAGAATAGCTACATATAAAATCATACAGATATAGGTGGGAAAACTTTAGGTAATATACTGACCAGATGTATTTTTTAATAAAAAAAAAAACCGCAGCCACTCTCATTTGTTTATGTATTTCACTACAATGTAGAGTTGAATAGTTGCAACAGAGATTGTACAGCCCATGTCCCTCTAATATCTAGTATCTGGTCCTTTAGGAAAACTTTGTTAAACACTGAAATAAAGAATAGAAACAATACACAGTTACTATGAAGTAAATCCTCACTCCATTTCACAGATTAGGAAATCTAGAGCAAGTAAGCAATATTCCTTTTTTTTTTTTTAATATTTTTTATTTATTTCTAGGAGAGAGAGAGAGACAGTGTGAGCAGGGGAGGGTCAGAGAGAGAGGGAGATACAGACTGTGAAATAGGCTCCAGGCTCTGAGCTGGCAGTCAGCACAGAGCCCGACGCGGGGCTCGAACCCACGAACCGCGAGATCATGACCTAAACGAAAGTCGAACGCTTAACCACTAAGCCACCCAGGGGCCCCAGTAAGCAATATTCCTAATGTCATGCTACTAGCAAGTAAATATAATTGATATTCAAACACAAGTGTGTTTGAATCCAAAGATCTCATTCTAGATATTCTATATCACTTTGCACATACATGGTAGATTTTAAGTCTCTAATATGTCCTAAACACAATACTGGGTACTTTTTAAAATTTCACACTTGCCATTTTTGGCAAAATTTTTGTTTCTATTACACTTAATGTCTAAAAACAATACCCTGATTATCTTAGGAGTTTGCTTAATTTAAAAACTCCATGACATTCAGGTGGAGGAAAAAAAGTGTTACAACTAATGTAACTAAACTCTATAGGTTTTTCCCTTTTCACCAGTGTGAAAAATATAACAAATTCATTATGATGTTTGGATTAAAAGAGTGTTATTAGGTGTCTTACGGTTAAATTGGATTATGTGAAATATTCTCTATTCAAAGTGATAATTTGTGAAGTATACTTTAAGGAATGTTAAACATAGAGAGAATAATACTTACCTGAAAATGATAGTATTCTGCTTTAAGATAATGGCTTAGATGGCTTTAGATGGGAAACTTATAATGCATTCTAAATATAGATATATAAGAATTTATAGGAATATAAAGCTATACAAATAATTGCTTTTATGGAAATGCTGCAGCTGAAATATTTGCTCTGATCATTCACTGTGAACAATTTAGATATCCACATATGTTAAGGGAAGCAAACTATTTAACAGCAAGTTCTGAAGAAAAAGTCATTTTTTAAATCTCCCTAGACCTTCACATTATCTCAAATGCTCTGTACTTATTATTAGGCCCTCAATTTCAACAGGATTATATTCACCTACAAAATATTAAAATATTTAAATTTCATGCTTCAGAAAGATAGCACAGAATGGTTGGTTATATGTAATTTGCAAATGGGCACTAAGAATACCATCAAGTTCTTGCTGGATAAGTTATTGTGACTTCTCTTTTGTATTCTCAATGGAGAAAACTTTTATCAATGTGCCTTTAGTTTACCATCTATGTTGTAGAAATGAAAATTTTCTATGGAACCATTTATTATAAAGCAACTCAAATAACTGAATCACAACAATTCAACTCTTGGAAATGTAGTTACTTAGAGAGATTTTGTTTCTAACTTCAACTTAGTTTGTTAAAAAACAAAGAATACCTTAACAGGAATATGTATTTTTCAAATTATAGTTTCAATGAGTAGAGAGGAGTTCATCTTTCTTTTAAAAATGTCAATTACTTCCTCATAAAGAACAACATATCTTATAATTTAATGTACAAAGACCCAGTTTTCATGGCAGGATGAAATAGGTTTTAGTCTATATTGTGTTTGGGTCAGTTTATGGCTTTTTCTTGCCTTTCGGAGGCAACTATAGTGATTGAAGAGAAAAATACATGAATGTATCTGATTTTTTTCTTTTTATAATACGAAAATATATCTAGAAATAATGACATTCACACATTGAAGAATTTCCAAGTATTTGCTTTAAGTAATTAAATACATAGATTGCTACTAGCACTGAGTACCATAATATGCAATAAACTGTAGTTTATTTTATATTTTTTCTATTTTAATGTAAGTAATATATGTGGTTCTCTTTTGGTAATTAATGCATATACACCCACAGATAGCAATTATAAATCCAATTCAAAATATGTAAACACAACTATTTGAAGTTCTGATAAGTGGCCAAAAATAGGCAGAAACTGCAGTTATGTAGAATCTTGAATAGATCAAAATTCTATTTGTTATTTATGTTGACATGAAACTCCTTCCTGAGCATATTTAATAGTCCACAAGATAAAATTAGCTGAGATTCAAACAAAGATCTATAATTTTACTAGCTTGAGAAGTCAGAGGATACAGTTATGGGCTGTCATAGCAGCTGATCATTGAGTGAAAAAATTCTTGCATAGGACTGAGCAACAGGGAACTGAGTCCTATTTTCTGTGTTTATACTCTACCAAAAATCTGTAATAAAACTACAATGCCTGCTCTTGCCACTTGTATTCAAATTTGTAACAGAGATCCTAATAAGGTACTAAAGGAAACGATGTATACTAGTTTACAGACTTTAAATATGGTAATGAAATATTCTGAACATTTTATGACAATACATTTGATAACTTAATTCGCCCATATTATCTAAGTTATCAAGTGTATTGTCATAAAATTGTGAAAAGCAGAATTCATTCATTCATTCATTCGTTTGTTTTTTATAGAGAGGGAGTGAGCAGGGAAGGGTCAAAGGGAGAGAGAGAGCCTCTTAAGCAGGCTCGGTACCCAGCACAGAGCCTCATGTAGGGCTCGATTTCACACCTGAGAGAGATCGCGACCTAGGCAAAATCAGGAGTCAGATGCTTAACCAATTGAGCCACCCATGTGCCCCTGAACAGTACTATTTTCCTTAAAGAACATAAATTTGTAACTAAAAACCTTCTGAGTTTAGGTAGAAAGAGCAAGACAGGAAAGGGTTGTTTTGGATTTTGTGAAAAGCAACTTGTAGACAGATTTTAATCCCTGCTGGGAGATGAACTGCTAGGATTCCCAAACAGCCAGGAGATGCAAGCATCTATATGAAGAGAACTATAAGCAAGACAGTAGGATCAATAGTTAAATCTCTGTAAAAGCCACTAACATATCCTATGAAGAAAAGGCCAGCTTTAAACACCTGCCAAAGCTGGAGATGGTTCTCCCACTTGATAATAACACTAGTCAGTCAGATCTTTACTGTGTCCTTTTCTCCCTCCAGTTCCGCTGATCCAGTAAGGGGAACACACTTGGTTAACAAAACAAGGATTGGAGACAGGAAAAAGTAGAAGATGGGGGAATGAGAAGGAGCCATTCATTCAATCTCTTTCTATTCAGGCGACTGTCTGTCAGTAGTCCAGGAATGGGAAAGAGGAGAAATTTAAAGGGAAAGAAGTAATGACACTGAAACTTCTTATTACACCAGATTGGACATAAAAGTACTGAACATTCATTAACTACAATGACCTGAAAATTCACGAGACTTTCACTAAATTTCATCCAGCAGAATTAGAAGACCCAGCACAATAGGATGAGCATAAACAGAAACTATTTGTATAATACTAGAGATAGGCACATTCATTTTTTCATGTTTATTCACCAGTTTTCTGATATAACAAAACAGATGTTACTTGGTTGTAGTATAATAATTTTGTGATCAGCTGCTGACTTTTATTTATTCCATTATTTATACAATTATTAGTGCCTGTATAATTATTTAGAATTTTTATATTAATAAGTAAAGTTTATTCTATTCTTTCTCTTTTTTGCTCTGTGATCCAAGGAACATCCCATCCTGTTCTTTGCATTCTGGAATCAAAAACTCTTCTTAACTTTTGAATTTTTTTGCAAAATACTCCAAAGGAAATTTTTCTCTTTAAAATCAGTATATATAGAGAAGTGTGCTGGGTTAACTTGTACCAACTCAAAAGGATTGTTTGTTATATATATTTTCAAGAATTTTATGAGTTGATGTATCATTTGACGATCAAATGCTACAAAGAGGGTTTATTTTTCCTGAGGCATAGTTTTTAAGTGTTGACCAGCATACCATTGTTGCTAAATCATTGAAATATATGTAAGATTCTTTGAAACCAAGGAAATTATAGGTCTAGACTTTAAAAGAATTGTGAATTAATTTTTCTGTGTGTCTTTGAACAAATAGTAATCAAGCACCATTTATGAAACCAGAATAATGAAAGAGACTGAAAGAGACAAAAAGGTCCTTATTCTTATAAAACTGCCATTTTTAGGGAGAATCAGACAAGAAGACAAAATGATGTGCACAGCAAAGGAAACAACCCACAAAACTAATTGGCAACCAACAGAATGGGAAAAGATAGTTGCAAATGACATATCAGATAAAAGGTTAGTATCCAAAGTATATAAGGAGCTCACCAAACTCCACATCCGAAAAGCAAACAACCCAGTGAAGAAATGGGCAGAAGATATGAACAGACACTTCTCCAAAGAGGACATCCAGATGGCCAACAGACACATGAAACGATGCTCAGCATCCCTCCTCATCAGGGAATACAAATCAAAACCACACTGAGATATCACCTCACGCCAGTCAGAGTGGCTGAAATGAGCAAAACAGAGAACTCTAGATGTTGGCGAGGATGTGGGGAAACGGGCACCCTCCTACACTGTTGGTGGGAATGTAAACTGGTGCAGCCCCTCTGGAAAACAGTGTGGAGATTCCTCAGGAAACTAACAAGAGAACTCCCCTAGGACCCAGCAATAGCACTGCTAGGAATTTACCCAAGGGATACAGAAATGCTGATGCATAGGAGCACATGTACCCCAAGGTTCATAGCAGCACTCTCAACGATAGCTAAAACATGGAAAGAGCCTAAGTGTCCATCAAGGGACGAATGGATCAAGAAGATGTGGTTTATCTATACCATGGAATACTACATGGCAATGAGAAACAATGAAATCTGGCCATGTGTAGCAAGATGGATGGACCTTGAGGGTGTTATGCTGAGCGAAATAAGTCAGGCAGAGAAGGACAAATATCATATGTTTGCATGTATAGGAGGATTAGGAGGAACTTAACTGAGGAACAAGGGGGAGAAGAAGTGGGGAAATGGTGGGGGAAAGGAAGAGAGGCAAACCATAAAAGACTCTTGAATGCTGAAAAGAAACTGAGGACTAGTGGATGTGGGGGCGGGAGTGGAGAGATGGGCATGGAGGAGGGCACTTGTGGGGATGAGCACTGGGTGTTATGTGGAAACCAATTTGACAATAAACTATTTGTTAAAACAATGAATAAATAAGCTTAAAAAAAGAAGAAAAAATGATGAATGAGTGAATGAATGAATATCTAGAGTATGGTGGGGGTAAGAGCAGCATCAGAAAGCAAGAGTTATTAGATATAGAGCATTTTTAATTTTAGTGATTTATATAACAAAATGATCCTAAAATTTTTCCAGGTTAGTGCTAAGATTCATTTTCACTGTATGGCACAAGGTTAAGCATGAGATTGAAAGTATTTTATTTAAGATTATATTTCAAATCTTAACTTTAATAATGTACTTGCAAATATTATGAAAAAAATTTCTGGATGTCTGTTAAATCTAACTGAGGAATAAGAGGTGAATTTCAAATCCTTTTTAACCTTTACTTATACATTTGGATGAACCTGCCTTTAGCATTGTGTTTTTGAAATCATTATTGATCAATAGTTTCTATTTTCAGAGAATCCTACTCTAATCTTGTATAGTTATAATGATTTAATCAACAGTCAACTAACTTTATTTTCCCATAATTAAGACCAGAAATAAAGGCTTCTTGAATAACTATTCCTTTTTTCCCCTTCAAAGTGAAAACTTTGTACTTTATGGAAAAGTTAGTATGGAAAAGTACATTTATGTGTCATTAAACTGAATTTGAAAGAATGTATAAAATTAAACTACAAATTTCTCCTGTATTAGTGAAGATTTCATTTGGTTCTAATGAAGAAAAAACAATATTAATATTTTAAATAACTCAATTTTGATGCTAGCCAATGATTATAAATAACTCTTGAAGAAATTGTGTTGTGTCCTTTTAATCTCCCCTTCTCAATAAGGAGTCTGCTTAGAGAATAGTAAATTGCTGTCAATAATATTTTGAACTTAGAATAATTTCAGCATCACATATTGAAGCTCAAAATGTTTACATTAATTATATTTTCCATCTATATTGATATTAATGTTTATAATGTAAATTAGAGGTGATATGATTATTAGAAAAGTAATGAAGTAATACTAATTGTCTAAAAACAAAGGTCTGAGTTCTCCTTCATGTCAAAGTAGCCTTATATAGTCTATCTAGTGTATTCAGTCGCCTTTAGAATAGATTCAAATAGAGACCAAAAACTTAGAAGAGTACTTATATTTTTCTGCCTATTGTATAATTAAAAAATAATTTTTAGGTTAGAAGTATAATCATGTAATCAGGTGCCCATTATACCATCATCATATGATTTTCCTACAATAATATGCTCATTTACACACTTATACCAGATAATTTTCTTTTAGCATCATTGGCAAGATTTAAAAGCAGAAATTCATTTGGTTAAAAACTATTGGTATTTTATTGTTGCTATATTCCTCTGTTGATGTCGTCTTTAATGAGCTAATGTCTACATTTATCACTTTTCTTATATACTGTAATAAATTTAAATAACTGCTTTATTTTCATGAATTGTTTTCTATAAAACATTTATTAGCAGATATAATAGTTGTTATACTACTTCCTTTCAGCTATCTTCCTTTTGTCTGATTTCCAAAACTTAAACCTTTAAAAATAGTTCTTCATCACCCTGTAATTACAAGTTCAGGCACATTTCTGTAACAGTCTTAATATTAAGGCCTTATTTTAACATCTGGAAATCTCCAAGTACATAAAGGATAGGTTCCAAAATCTATAGAAAAAGGAACTATATCACCATTTTCCCCCTTTTAAATTATTCTCATGACTTGGCTCCAAGATTTGATCAGCCTCTTCTATCATTATACAATATTTGTCATGCTTACATTCTTCCAAAAAAGTCATTAGGCTCACTAAAACATAGCTGAACGTAAGGCATATTCAGGCCAAAAATACTACAGAGGAAATGATTTATAAAAGTATTTGCAGTTGGCTTGAGCTGTGGAAGTTGTTGGTTATGCCTCACATCCTCTCCAAAGTAACTTTAAAATTAGCAACTCAAAGAAATTAGATTTACTTCTCTTCATTTTTCCATATTTATTACTTTCTTTTAATTAAATTATACCTCTTTTTATTTATTTTCTTATTTTTGCTATCAAAAATAAGATGTGTTCTCAAATCCTGAGATATAGTAAAGCTTAAAGGTTTTCTTTTCAGGGTTTAAGGCCTATGTGGAAAGGATGCAGGTGAGCATTCATTCATTTTAACATGGCTCCTTTGTTGACATTTTGCCAGCAAACTCTCCCTTCCTCAACCAAAGAAATTATTTTTAATTCATTTTTTGAAATGATTTTTATTCATCATTTGAAAAATACTCATGAAAAAGTATACTCAAAGAAACATGGAAATGATAACTAAGAAGTAGTTGCTGGCCCGTATGGACTTTTCCTTATGGCATCAGGGGCTACCATTTGGTGTCCTGAAGAAGAAAGAAATAAGAGATTTGAAACTAGATTGGACAGTGGCTGATCTTACTTTCTATTTACAGTTTTATCTCAAATCAATTCAAAGAATTCTTAAAGGCAATGTTTATATTAGATAAAGAATACTTAGGGGCGCCTGGGTGGCTTAGTCGGTTAAGCGTCCGACTTTCGCTTAGGTCATGATCTCACGGTTCGTGGGTTCGAGCCTCGCGTCGGGCTCTATGTTGACTGCCAGCTCAGAGCCTGGAGCCTGTTTCAGTCTGTGACTCCCTCTCTCTCTCTGACCCTCCCCAGCTCACGCTGTCTCTCTCTCTCTCTCATAGAAATAAAAAAATAAAACATTTAAAAAAATTAAAAAAAAAAAAAAAGAATCCTTAGTTCACACAATATTTACCATGATCTTATCCGATTTTTAGGAAGGAAAAAAAATAGAAGTTTCCTGGCTAAGGGCTAACTTGTCTCTGTCACGGAGGAAAATGTGTTACATACTCTTGGACCAGAGGTAAATTACTGGGGTCTCAAATTTGTCATATTGGATCTATTTTTAGTTTTAAGGTAATTTATGTTCCCAGAGTTCACTAAGTAATAAAGATTAGTCTCTCAAAATCCCATTTTCTTTCATAAAGCTGTTGTATCTCATTTGTTAATGTTCCTGAAGAGATCAGGGATTGGTTCTTTCTTAATCTTATAAATAAGTAACAGGAACACTGGCATATAGTAACCTGGTTTGGATCTAATTTTTTTTAAATCAGACTTGGACCAAGTTCTCAGAATTAAAATGGAAAAAGACTGTTTTCCGAGATATCTTCTCTACACCAGAAGAGACAGCTCCTCAAAACTATTGTCATTCTGAATGAGTTCAGTAGCAGCTGTCACATTTTAGCCAGTTTCCTATAGTCACATGGAGGAACAATGATACCACAATATTTTTTTTAAAAAGCCACTTATTATTTCTGGAATTGACACAAGCTACTTGTAATATTTTCATTAAAATTTGTTTTATTCCCTAAAATCTGTATTATTTAAAATAAAATAGATTGAAAGTCTGAGGCATTGGTAAGAAGGCTCTGTTTAGACATAGGTAACAAAAGCAAATGTATAATTCCTCAGATAAAACATTGTGTCCTATGTTTAACAATAAATGAATTTTTGTTTTTATAATGCTATCAGGTAATTTCAACACTGATGATATTTATTTGGATGGCCAATGACAATTTTTTGGTATTATTTTGATACTAGAATTTCTTAAAGAACAGACATTACTTTGGATTGACTTAAAAAAAGCAAACATAGAACAAAAAACTCTTTTTATATGGGACACTGGCAGTCTCACAGTACCCAAGATTTTAAAAAATGTCATAACAAAGTTTTTTCTTTTTTTTTTTCTTTTTCTTTTCTTTTTTTTGTTTTTAGCAAAGAAAATTCCTGAAATCTCAATGGTAGTGTTTAGCGAACACTTCCTCAAAAGCTCAACTTACTGAGACTGATCTCCCAATTCCATTCAACATTTCCATCTCTTAGATCAATATACCAATGCTGAAGAAATATAACAAGGATCACAGGGCATAAACATAGCTATAGGGTGCTGTAGACTGAATGTTGTATTCTCCCAAAATTCATGTTGACACCTAATCCCCAATGTGATGATATCTGGAGGTGAAGACTTTAGGAAACAATTAGGTCATCAGAGTGGAACCTTCATGAATGGTATTAATGACTTTTTAAAAGTAACCCCATAGAGCTCCTTCATCCCTTGGGTCATGTGAGAAAACAGCAAGAACATGGCATCTATGAAGAAGGAAGTGGGCTCTCATTGGACACTGAATCTACTAACTCCTGATCTTGGATTTCCCACAGCCTCCAAAACTGTATAAGAAATAATGTTTTGTTGTTGATAAGCCACCAATTCTATGGCGTTCTGTTATAGGAGCTCAAATAGACTATGACAGAAATTGGTACCAGAAGTAAGGTGCTGTGGTAAAAAGAAACAAACAAAAAAACAGCCTAAAGCTTTGGAGCTGTGTAATGAATACGGGTTACCAGGGTTTTGAGGTGCATGCTAGAAAAAGACTATTCTTTTATAGTCGGACCTTTAAAGTCAATTCTGGTGAGGGCTCAGACAGAAAAGATAAGATGAGAAAGCCTTAATCTTAGAAAATAACTAAGTACTCTTTAACAGAATGTTAGTAGAAATATAGACAGTAAAGGGACACCTGGGTGGCTCAGTTGATTAACCATATGACTTCTGGTGTCAGGCTCAGGTCATGAGCTCATGATTCCATGAGTTCGAGCTCTGTGTCAGCTCTGCTTAGGATGCAGAGCCTCCTTGGGAGGCTTTTCTATCTGCCTTCCCCCCCACCAAAATGAATATATAAACTTAAAAAAAAAAAAGAAATATAGACAGTAAGGATCATTCTGATGAGATCTCAGAAAGAAATGAGGAACTTCTTATTGGACAATGGAGAAAAGGTGATCCTTGTTCTACAATGATAAAAATTTGCTGAATTGTGTTCGTGCTCTACTGTTCTGTGAAAGGTACTGCAAGTGATGAAACTGGACACTTAGCTGATAAAAGTGTTGAAGATGTGGCTTGGCTACTTCTGATTGCTTATAGCAAAATGAGAGAAGAATGAAATGATTTCAAGATAGAATTGGTAAGCAGAAAAGAAAGTAAAACTTAAAGATTTATTAAATCCTCAGCCTATCCATATTTAAGAGAGAGACAGAAAACTAAAGATGTGACCAGGCAACTGTTAGAGAAAATTAATATGAATTAGCCATCTCAAGAGAAATTTGGGCTCCTGTCTACGACAATGGAAGAATGATCCTGAAGACAATTTAGAGATCATCACAGCTGTTACTCTTCTCACAGACCTAGAGTGCAAAATGTGGGGTGGGGATGGGGATGCCCAGTGATTTCAAAGGAAGGGCCCACTCCCACCTGCAGGACTTGGGTGCTCATACCTCAAAATGTAATCCCCAAAGTGATGGCATTTGGCCCCAGTGGACACCACCACTGGGCCTATGACAGGTAATTAGGTCATTATAGTGGATTAGTGCCTTTAGAAGAAAGATCCCACAGAGCTCCCTTGATCCTTTTGCCCTGTGAAGACACAAGAAAAAGACAGCCATCTATGATATCCTATTATAGCAGCCCAAATGGACTAAGACACAGGGGTACCATCTCTGTGATAGTGAGATGAGATCTAACAAAGAGATGTCAGAGATTTATACCACAATGCATAAATTTCTAGAAATTTCTGAAAGTTTCAAACAAAGGAAAAAAATAAAGCCTAGAACTAAAAAGTACTACGAAAAATCTGGTCCTGCTTATACACACATACATAAAACTGCTTTAAAAGAAACTTTCAGCTATTGGGCAAACTGTTATAATGTGTAATGTTGGCTAAGTTTAACACAAGTAGAATTTAATAGTGAATTTTCCATTATGGAAAAATCACTATATGCAACTGCTGCCTTGACTAAACTGTGGTGTGGTATACCTAAGTATAGGCTCTCAAAGAAAGAACTTCTTGGGTTAGAAAAAAAAATCAAAACTCTGCCAGCCCAGTACCCAGGAAGATGAGAAATAAGAAATTTATTCAATGCATTTTGAATAGGCTATTCCTTCAAGTATAGACTAACCCACCATGCCCAACTACATAAACCCATTAGGCTTTTGTTTTTCCCTCCAGAGGAAATCTACTTTGCAACAACAGGTTATTTTTTTTATGAATCCATTAAATATATTGCCAGTATACTCTGTTCTTTAATTCATCACTTGGCCATTCATAAATTTGTCAATTATGTTAGAATTAATTAGCTTGCTAAATTCAAATATTTTGCAGCAACAGCCCCTGAAGACCAGATTTTGTCTTGAACTTTGCATTTAACATATGTTCTTGACTTTAGATGTCTATAGATCATAAGACATTAAATAATAAGCTTCCTCTTTCTCTGATATTTAGAAACATCAAAACATTCCATCTTGAAGTCAGAAAAAACTGTGAGAACAAGTTTATGCAGGGCATAAATTCTCCCTGTGGTTTAATTAAAGATTGGTAATTAGAATTATTATATGTTGTGGCTTATCCTGAATTCTGATCACTGTGTTTTGTTCCCAGTTGGCCCTTTTGATCTTCTCTTTCATGCTCCAAATAGTTTTACCAATTTGAGTTTGAAGAAAAAATCCTTTGTGACTCAATTTATAAAATAAATGTGCTACAACAGTTCAGGGAGAATATTAATGGAGATATAATAGAAATTTTATGATGAAGTTATTTCCTGTGAAGTGTGCTCTGGTCAGATTTATTTCCTTATCTACTTTTGTTTTAAAATTCAATGACCATACACTCATCTAAATATAGTTATTAATTATTAGATTACCATGTATGTATGTGCATATATCTATAAACAGATATAACTTACTCCCTTTCCAGTGATTTTTAAAACTATGTGTGGTTTAATAATTTTGAAATGGAAAGCACACTATAATCCTCTTTATAAACAGGGAAATAGATGCAGGAGATGTTTCCTCAAGACGTTTCAAGTGTCAGAATTTAAATTTTTAATTTTTGTCAACTCTATTTCCATTTATTCAAGAGAATCTTGACACTTAGTTGAAATGGTAAGCTATGAACCCTCAATTTAAGTGGCTGATAAATTTTCCAGATTCACAAATGATGGTTTAGTTGTTCAGGGCAAATAAGAAGATTATATACTGGAGAAATCTGGTCAAACCACATTCAAACTTTCAGAGAGACATGATAAAGATATCTTCCACACTTTCTCAATGTCTACCTCATGGAAAATTAATTACTGCCAGGAAAGTCCCAACCTATGAGCTTTATCAACCGAGCCCCAACACTAGCAAACTCAGGAAGGGGAAAATTTCTAAGCATTTTAGTTTCTTCTTTTTCTTTGAAAATAAAACTTTCCACTAATTCAAACTTCAGTTTTTAAAACTCATTTTCTTTTATGCTACAGTTCAAAAGAAACTAGGGTTTTTTTCTTGAACCTAAAATAGGTATAAATAGCTGATAATTTAAACTGTATTATGTCAAACCTTTATTTTCAATAATATTCATCTAACTTGAATTATATTTTCCTTCTTATGATTATAATTCTTTGACACACTGTCTTAATTCTATAATGCCTTTGCCACTATAAAGTATGTTGATATGGTAGTATTAATAAGAATATATGTGCTTTCTAAGTCCTTAAAATTTTTAGCTCCACGTAAGATAATACTCACAAGCTTGAAATCACTTCAGCTTAGCTGTCATGCCAGGGTGTGCTTACTGTGGAGAACACCAAGATCTCCTAGCCTGTTTTCTTCCTCAGCTCCAACCACCACTTCAGAGTACCCTCCATGTAGAGAGTCCTGGAAATCGTGGTTGGTAACCACTTTGGTTTAAACTATCCTGCAAGTTACCATCTGCTGGAGAGCTTCAGGACACTCCAGTTTGCATCCACTTTCACCTTAGCTGCCCTGCCAGTTTGCCCAAGCATGGACAGCCCAAGGAACCTCAGCCCTCACCAGGCAGTGCTTCAGTCAGCCAGCAAGTTACCAAGCACACACAGTCTATATAAAGATGACCACACACAGACCATTCCTTCAAGTTTAGGAGAAGTAGTTGTTCCACTTAGTGAACTGAAACAAACACAAAAAGCCAAACAAAATGGTAAACAGAGGAATATGCTCCACAAGAAAGAACAAGACACCACCTCAAAAAAAGGGCTAAATGAAAGGGAGATAAGCAATCTTCCTGATAAAGACTTTAAATTGATGATTACAAAGATGCTCACAGGACTGGGTAGGGTAGTGGAAAAAGCCTAGTGAGACTTTCAACAAGGAGACAGGAAATATAGAAAGAACTAATAAGAGGTGAAGAATATAATAACTGAAATTAGATAGTACTCAAAATTCCCTTGCGAAAGTCTATTCTGTACCTGCCATACTCACACTCTGTAAGTTGAAGAAATGTTTTCTGCTATTTTACTGTGAATGTATTAACTATTAATGAATGCTAAAAAAAAAAAAAAAAGTTACTCTCTGTTTCAATCATTATAACTGGGTAAATATTATGTATGGTAAAAAACAGTCCCAAATCTCAGTGGCTTAAATCATCAAAGATTTACTCTCTCTCATATAGTCTCTGCTCTCTCATACTGTTTTATATAGGTTTAGGCAGCTTTCCTGTTACCTGTCCTATGTGGTGGGGTTACATCTTCCCAGCATCCCAGGTGACACCTTCACACTACCCATCTTAATAAGTAAAGCAGCAGAGTGAGAAAGAGCACAGAAATACACACATCTTCTGGGTAATACTTCAACCAAGAAGTGATTCATGAGACTTCTGTTCACGTTTTATTACCAAGGCAAGTCTTATGGCCTTATCTCAGTTCAAGGGAGCAAGAAAGTGAAATCCTTCTGAATTTCTGAATGGTAAAGAGAATCAGTTATTGGTGGGGAGTAGTAACATCTACCATACACCCTTTGAGGTTTTTATTTACTTGTTTGGTTTATTGTTGATTTGTTTTCATGATCACAGCTTACCTTGGGAAGAGGTTGGCAAACCTTTTCTGTCTAATGGGACATAGTAAAAATTTTCAGCTTTGGGAGCCATACCCTCACGAATATTCAGCTCTTTTGTTTTAGCATAAAAATAACAATAGACAGATAAACAAATGAGCACTCTATAGTTTACTAAATCCTTACTTCAAGTAACATCCATCCCTTCTGATACAGAGGCCAAATGCTGCTATCAAGAGATCTCCTAAATTATCCTCTTTCTTAACACCTCTTTATCTCTCAACAAGACTTCCTCGTATAGCCATGCAATGGGACTACATACTGTGAAGCTGCTTTTCAATATCCCTCAGGAAAATCAATCTTATTAATGTGTAGCTACATCATTATATTATTTATGAATTTATATTTTATTGCTTGAATAGTCTGTGCACATTCTTATTCTTTCAAGCTAAATACTAGAAAGGGGGGAAATCATCTCTTTGAGTTGGTCACAAAAATGGGAAGAATATAGTGATGATAGAGAAATGGCTTGGAAGGGGTATATTTGAGGGCCATCTCTCTAAGAAGAAAGGTAGGGCGTGGAAACAAATTAGAAGCATTTTATTTCATTGGAGGCAGGAGCATTAAGAGTCCTTCTGTTCTGCTATACTGGTAATGCTCATGGTTTTCAAGTTTTCTCAAGCTAATTTACCCTGTTTCAACTGTGTTCCCAAATGTCCTCTCAAATAATTTTTTGGGGGGTGCCTGGGTGACTCAGTTGGTTAACCATCTGACTTTAGCCTAGGTCATGATCTCATGGTTCATGGGTTTGAGCTCTGCCTCAGGCTCTGTGCTGTCAGCTCAGAGCCTGGAGCTTGCTTTGGATTCTGTGTTTGTGTGTGTCTCTCTCTCAAAAATAAGAAAATATTTAAAAAAATTTTAAATACTAAAAAGAAAAATTTTTTTGTCTACTAATGGATTCAGTGAGAACAAATTTACATGAGATTGCTTAGTTTTTCAAAGAATATATTTGAAAAATTGTTGAGTTTAATAATTACAGTTGTACAGTTATTGACTATAATAATTATAACAGTGTTAATCTATAAGTTTTCTTTAACATTTTAAAAATGTCATCCACAACCTATACTGCTATTTTATGTAGTAAGCATGTATTAAAACTGTAATAATGGAAATTATTATTTTTTTATTAAATAATGTTATAATTAATAATTATTAAGCCACCTGGGTGGCTCAATTGGTTAAACATCTGACTCTTGGTGTCAGCTCAGGCCATGGTCTCATGGTTCGTGAGTTCAAGCTGCACATCAGACTCCATGCTGACAGTGTGGAGTGTCCTTGGGATTCTCTCTCTCTGCCCCTTCCCTGCTCACTCTTTTTGTCTCTCTCTCAAAAATAAATAAATAAACTTTAAAAATTTTTAAAAAAGAAAGAAGTGTAGAAGGAGTAAGACAGAAAATATAGGTATAGGGGTTAAGGAAGAAGTTTTGCATTTTGGATAATACCAGTATTAACGGCCAATTCATGACAGAAACTATACCATATTTTTATTGTTATTACATGAGTCAATGAAAAAAAATATTAGTACTGCATCTGAATGTTGTCTTGCAAATAACTAAATGACAATACATCAGCAATGTCACTATTTCAGACTTTCTGTAACCCCTAACTTTAAGCAGCTCTTAGAAGATCACATCATTAGCCCAAAAGATTAGTGTTCTCTTCCTCCAATAGGGAAATGAATTAGACAGTATATTTGCTGTGTCTTATCATTTGGCATCAGGATGGTAAACAAAATGAGAATAAATTCAGCTGCAGCACACACTGCCAGTTGCCAGCAATTTCCATTCTCATCCTTTCAATGCTAAGTTTAATGACAGCTGAAGATTTTGTTTCCTTGTGCCCTGAATCTAGGTATGGCCATGTGACCAAGTTCTAGTCAATGTGACTAAGTTCTGGGATGTGAAAGGATGTGATGTAAATAACATTCAGGTCCTGAAAGGCAAAGTGCATGTGGAACATTTTTGTCTGTCTCAGTGTTGTTAGCTGGAATGCAGAAAGCAAGAAGGAGCAGCTGTCTCAGGTGGAAGTTGTACACTGAGTTTAGCAGACCAATGAGATAGGAAGCTGGGCCCTGGCAATGTACAACCATATCACACCTGGGGTACTTTTGTTCCGACTGTATATGCGAGCATTAAATTTTGATGTGGATTAATCCACTTTTAGTTTGTCCCTTGTTATTGCAACCCAAACTTTACTACTCAGTTAACCAAGTAAGCAAAAATGAAACACAAATGTAAATGTAGTAGTATAGGTAAGAATAAGGAATTAACATTTTCCTGTAGTGTGTGGCTGTGACAATAGAATTGAGCACTATGAATATATTAAATAATCAGTGTTGCATAGTAAAATACTTGTTTCTAAATTTTAAATAGACAAATAAGCCTTGTTAGGAGCACACTCAAAAATTTCTGTGAACATATATATAAGAAAATTTGAATAAAACATGCAACACAATTCAACAGATTTTGTATGCTGAGTGTAAGCACTGCAGTTGGAGAAGCAAAGGCAGGCATAACTAACTGTGATAGATCACAACAAGCATAATTATATTTGTGTGAGCAAAATATTTTTGAGATTGCATAGGAGTGAGTTTGTACCATACTGCTACCAGTTTTAAAATCTATTGTATTTTGTTGCCTATTTTGTTCAAATTTTCTCATATAAAACACTAATATAAAGACATGTCTGATTTGTTTCGAAGATTGTAAAATTAATATCTTCAACAAAGATTTATTGACCGCCTCCTATCTGTTCTTCTGCTTGGCAGTAGGAAGCAAAAGTTAGTGCACAATGCCCGTCTTTAAGAAACTCAGAATCGGTTCAGGAACAGAGGTAAGCAAAACTAACTGTGATAGATCATAATAAGTGCAATAATAATAGTATGAAGAAAGTACTTTGGGAGCACATATGGGTAAATGATTAATTTTCTTCTAGAAGTCAGAATAGGTTTCATAGAAAAAGTGATGTATGAGCTAGACCTAGGGAATGAGTTGTGTTTTTCCAGCCTTCTCCTTTCAGGAGTTTCAAGGGTCAAATTTATCACAATGTGAAATGAGCTGCTTCAAGGAGTGGTACATTTTATATCACTGAAGATGATAGAGCCCACGCTGGACAAAGCTCAAGCACAATGTTGTGGTAGGAAGTCAATATTTGTGTTGGAGTGTTTGACAGTTATACTTTTCTTCTCTAAGTTTCTTCTCCCCTGAGATGGTTAATTAAATTGTGAACTGGGGTAAATACTAAGATGAAGAGAGATTGGGGGCATAAACGTATTCTAGCAAATGGACAGCATGTACAAAGTTCTAAAAGTAATTCATATATTTGAACAATGGTGAAATAGGCCTGTGTAACCAGGGTGGATAGTGGTAGGAGTGCATTGGTAGGAAGAGAAGTCTAAACAGGCAAAAGATGAGATGGAGAAGTATGAATTGAGTTCAGATTAACAAAATCCTCAAATATAATGTTTAAGAGATTTAGATTTATTCTATAAGCTGATGAAATACAATGGAGGTTTTAGAATAAGAAAGATATGTGAGAGTTTGAAAGAATGAAGTAAAGATACTCTAATTCAGAAAATTACATAAGATCATACATGATATCTGGTGGGCTTCTGGTGTTTTTGTACACAAAGCATTTTTCCTTTTCTTGCGAAAAGTGCCTCCTCTTTCTTTTAGAACCACTGTTTCTAGTTGCCTGGGTGGCTCAGTCAGTTGAGCCTCTGACTTAGGGTCAGGTCATGATCTCATGGTTCAGGAAGCAGGAACCTGCTTCATATTCTCTGTTTCCCTCTCCTTCTGCCCCTCCCCCACTTATATCCTGTCTCTCTCTCAGAAATGAATAAAACAAAATGAAATAAAATAAAATAAAATAAAATAAAATAAAATAAAATAAAATAAAAAAAGAACCACTTCTCACCTACAGGCACTTTTGGCATGACTGTCAAATGAGGTGGACAAATAGCCTAAGCCAAAGAATGAAGAAGTTCCCCTTAATTTTGAATCTTGTGTCGTCAGTTGAATCTGGTGATTCTTTCCAACCCAACAACTGTATGTACCTTGAAGAAATTATTCCTTTATAAACCTATATCTGCAGAGCTGCCTTGTTCTTGTTCTTCCTAAAGTATCATTGTTCAGCTTTTCCTTCAATATCTTTTGCTACCTCACATCTTTTTGTAAATTCTAGATTGGCAAATATTCATAATTCACTTCTGGGTTTTGCAAATAGAGAACCACAATACACATCCATTACAGACCTGTCTGATAATAAGCGCATCTTACTTGGTTCCTTGTTGAGATGAGTGGATTACTCAAAAATAGTTGATGTTGGATAGCAGAAAAATGGTGGAACAGAAAGCCAATTCAACAGCAGTACATAGACTATTATTTCCCTCTGAAGAAATCTAGAGACCAGTTGAAAGGCTCCTGCATCCCATGCAAAATGAAAAAATGGATGCATCAAAGCTGACAGGAAAATTCATGGCACGCCCTCACCATAATCTCTCTTCTTGGCACATGATCAGCAGAAACCACCCCCAGCTCCCAGCTTCTTTCTGGGTAGGGAAAAAGATGACTATACTGTAAATCCAAAATTCTGACATACCAGGGAGCTGCTTAAGGGACTGGTAGCTATCTTGCCTGAGTCTAAGATCTGACAAGAGAGGGCCCCAGGTTGGAAGCCAGTGAGAACAAAAACGAGAATTTGGACTAGTACATCCTCATTTGCCATACCCTTCCTTCAGGTTCAGCACAGAATAAGTGGATGAAAACCTCCAAATCCCACCTATTTTTTGGAGAAGGAAAGGTTGGAGCCTGGATCCAATATTTCAGCATTTCAGTGAGCTGTCCCAGGGAGCAACTTCTGTCTTACCTACTTTGGAGTACTAAAAGGACATGGCAAATTCTCGATGACTGGGGCCCAAGAAAACAAAGTCAAAGGCATGGACTATTACACATTCACCTGAAATTTATAAATATGGAATATGTGAATGATGATAATAAACTTTATATTGTTAAGCATATTGCTGCCTCAAACAAAAATCAGGGTGAAGGAATGAGGGGCAATGATTAAGGTAACAGTTAACAAAGCCTACCACAGAAATGACAAAAAAATGTCTTCAAATGTGGATAAGCCATACCCATTATAGAATATTATAATGATATGTGATTTTAGAGTTTTTTTCTTTAAAATTCTGGAACCATGGTATTTGTGTCTCTTAACCGTTGGCTAGACAGCACATATAGTATATATAATAAATATATACTATATACTTATTTACTACATGTATCTTTATGTACAAAATATTAAATATATAACATGTTTAAACTATAATATAACATATAACAAATTCTGGTGAATTGTTACTTTAAATGTCTTTTTTTTAAATTTATTTCTCTCTCTTATTTATTTCTAGGAGAGAGAGAGAGACAGCGTGAGCAGGGGAGGGTCAGAGAGAGAGGGAGTCACAGACTGAAACAGGCTCCAGGCTCAGAGCTGGCAGTCAGCACAGGGCCCGACGCGGGGCTCGAACCCACGAACCGTGAGATCATGACCTAAGCGAAAGTCGGACGCTTAACCAACTACGCCACCCGGGCCCCCCTGGTGAATTGTTACTTTAACACATACATGTATATTCAAGAACAGAACATTCAGAACAGAATATACAACAGGAAGACACAGATAAGAGTAAAGCAAAAGAGTTCTTTTTTCCTGATAAAATAGAATAATACAAAAAAGTACTTTAAAATGGGTAAGTGTTTTATTTGCCTCTTTTTTGTTGTTGAGTGTGAAATGACTTTGAAAGTTTAGGAAACTAATAGTTTTCTTTAAGAAGTACATTATGAAAGAATGTCTTCTCAAAATTAAAAATGCCTTTTTGTATTGGTAAATAGATATGTGTGCATTAAATAGTGAGTGTGGTATTAATATACCATGCAGAAAAGAAGCCACCAGCTACTCTCAAAAAGTAAAAATTGCCAGTGGTCTTTAAGCTTGGAAAACGACTTCTGTATTTTAACAATGTATTAGTAAACACATTTTGAGTTCTTTAGAATCTGTTCAAACCGTTGAGTTCTGAACTAATTTATTTCTACCAATAATGAGAAGATATTTCACATTTTTACTTTTTCTTTTTCTACATACTTCCTTTCCCACTCTGACCTATATAGTTAGGTCTTTTATTGGTTCTGTTTTTCTATATGAATTACTAATTCTAACTTACTTTTTGTTATTGGGTTATAGTTACAATGTTACATTAGTTTCAGGTATACAAAATAGTGACTCAATGGTATATACTGCATGCAATACTCACCACAAGTGTAACTACCATCTGTCACTGTACAGTATTACAATATCACCATACAGCTATTCCAGCACCATTAAATATATTCCTTATGTGGTACCTTTTATTCCCTTTTATTCTGTAACTGGAAGGCCGTATCTCCCACTCCCTTTCATCCATTTTGTCCTTTCCCCCCTGAAACCATCAGTTTGTTCTCTGTATTTATGGGTCTTTCTACTTTTTGTTTATTATTTGTTCTTTAGATTCTACATATGAGTGAAATCATATGGTATTTGTCTTTCTCTCTCTTATTTATTTAATTTAGCCTAATACCCACTAGGTCCAACTATGTGGTTACAAATGACAAGATCTCTTCCCTCTTTATAGCTAAGTCATAGTCCATCATACATATATATGACATCATCTTTATCCATTCAACTATTAATGGACACTTGGGTTGCTTCCATATTTTAGCTATTGTAAATAATGCTGCAATAAATATAAGGGTACATATTATTTTTTCAAATTAATGTTTTAATTCTAACTTATTAAGATCTATGCCCCTATGCATTATCTTTTATATATTTCTGAAACTTCTTATTAATAGCTACATATTTTTCCACAAAAATTACTTTGTAATGGTTTGTTTCCACAAACAAAACCATCACCTTGACATTCTACCTTACACCCAAATATGAAGGTGTGTTCTGAATTTTAAGGAGGGCTTAAAATATGTTGTCACTGACTTTTTAGACAGTGATATATTGTGGTAAATGATTTGTTCTTCTTATTTTTCATGGCTCTTGCAGAATCTTGGACCTCTTCCATGAAAAGTGCTTTCAAGAAGATTCTTTGGCTATAACACTGTTGAGGCTTTTTATACCCAGAAACATTTTTTTTTAATGTTTTTTTTTTAATTATTTCTAGGAGAGAGAGAGACAGCGTGAGCAGGGGAGGGTCAGAGAGAGAGGGAGTCACAGACTGAAACAGGCTCCAGGCTCTGAGCTGGTAGCCCACACAGAGCCCGACGCGGGGCTCGAACCCACGAACCGCGAGATCATGACCCAAGCGAAAGTCGGACGCTTAACCGACTAAGCCACCCAGGCGCCCCTACCCAGAAATATTTTTATGCCCATATCATACTGAAAATATTTAGAGGCACATGATATTCTTGGTTCAATTTTTTTTCTTTAGTATTTTGAAAATGCTATTCTATTGTGTTACTACTGGAGCTGACATTGAAAAGTTTGGTGTCAATCTGATTTTGGTTTTTTTAGGACTAATCTGACCCTTCTCTTCAGAAGATTTTAGAATTTTATATTGGTCTTTAATCTTTTCAAATTCCTTCTTAAATGTGTGTCTAAATGTAAAAAAATAACAATATATTCATGTACAAGCCAGTGTATTAAAATAACAGTATCATGATCAAATAATTTTTACTTGAGATTTTTCAAGACATTTTCAACACTACTAATCTCTTAAGCTTATTCATTTCAGTAACATAATAAAAGTAACTATGTACCTGGTCATTTGAATTATGACAAAACATTTTGTAAAATTCAATAAAATTCCTTATCAGGCTAGGACCAGAAAATCAAATTACTTAACACTGTTAATGTTATCCACCAGAAACCTACAAAAAATGTAAAACATAAAAATTGTCCATATTAAAAACAGGTCATTGTATCAATATATATATTGATACAAATATATTCATGTATCATCTAAGATAGTTCCAATTACAAATAATAAAATGGAAATTAAAGTTGCTTAAATGATAAAGAAATTTATTGACTCAAGCCCCAACACAGGGCTTAAACTCACAGAGCGCAAGATCATGACTGAACAGAAGTTGGATGCTTAGCCTACTGAGCCACCCAGGAGCCCTTCACCTAAGATCTTTAAACATCACTGATGTCCATATCTATACAAATCAATGATATCACATATTTAGGAGTGACACTAGGCCTCTGGGATTTTTCAAAGTTTCCCAGGGCATTCAAAAATAAACCTGGGTTGACAACTTTGGGCTAAATTCTCTACTGCGTGTTTTATGATGATAACAAGAAGCTGTAGAAAATAAAGAAAAAAGCGTTTGTCTGGAAATTTGGAAATAATTTTCATAAATTGTTGGACAACAAAGAAATTGATGACCAAAGCATCTTAAGTAGTCATAGATAATATGCTTTAGAAGACTTTAATTGTTTAGAGAAAAGGAAAGAATATTTTGGAATTAAAATAACTCCTCATCCTCATAAAAGTATGATATTGTCTAATATATTAATTATCTTTCTATAAGGCTGAGTGTTTTACCATGAGAAACTCTATAGAAAATATGGCTATATCCAAAGGCTAGAATAGAAATTCAGAGTCTCTGACCAAACTCAGAAGAAAGAGGGGAAAAGGAACAGAGCAGAGAAGATGATTAGAAGTTGTGAAGAAGGTCAGGTGCAGATCTGGAAGAAAAAAAAGTTCAGCCAACATGAAAATATCCAAAAGCAGACTAAAAAATAAGTAGGGTCACACATGAGATTTCATGATATACTGTTTTTCTTTATTTTAGCCTTGACCTTGGAGTGGCCTAGTAACAGTAAGCGCTGTATCTCAGGACATTACTGCTCAGTGCTGGTTCTTTAAGATATTTTCTGCTTTGCATATATCTAATGTCAACCCTGGAGTAACTGAAAACAAGTTAAGATGCTTTACAAGCAACAAATTACACTGTCTCTTTCAAGCATATTATTGTGTTATTAGAAGGTGATTTTTATAATCCAAAGGAATCCATTAAAAATATTGAAATAGTGTTTAAAATAGAGCTCATTTTAAACTGAATCTTTCCAAGTTGCATTTTAGTAAGCAATATTTTCTGTTAGAGGAGTATGAACAAGTAATGCATCTAGTTTTCAATAAATTTGGAGGTATCTTGATGTTTTATATTTTCCTTTCAGTGACTGATTTAGTAATAAATATTTTCTATTCAATGGCTTTAGTCTCAGTACCAAAAACGTTTGTAGGTAAGATGGGATAGAAGAACGAAAATATCTGCAGAGATTGGGGCGTCTGGGTGGCTTAGTCGGTTAAGCGTCCGACTTTCGCTTAGGTCACGATCTCGCGGTTCGTGGGTTCGAGCCCCGCGTCGGGCTCTGTGCTGACTGCCAGCTCAGAGCCTGGAGCCTGTTTCAGTCTGTGACTCCGTCTGTCTCTGACCCTCCCCTGCTCATGCTGTCTCTCTCTCTCCTAGAAATAAATAAAAAATTAAAAAATATATATATATCTGCAGAGAAAAGAAAAATAATTACTTTAAGTTGAGATGTTATTTAACCTCTTGAGTTTGGTAAAGAAAAATGTTCTTATGAAATTCTATTTTTAATAACCTTAAGATTATTCACAGAGTATATATATAATAGAACCTTTACCAGTATGGCAGAGTAACAATTTCTGTGCTTGCTAACAATATAGACAAATATGCTGGACATGAGGATTTACTACTCTACAATATTAAACAAAATTTATAAGAAGAGGGATTCCCTACCTATATACTTGCATCTTTTCATTCTGTGGCATTCAAACATTTACTGAATATTTCTATGCATCTTAGTTATATTAAGGTCTTAATAAATATATTCATCACTCTGGTGTTAAAATATAATATATTATTTTATATAGAATGTTAACAATATATAAGTGCTCATAAGTTCTAATTTACTTTTAGCTGGTGCAGCAATCGAAGTTCTACCGTTTGAAGACTGAATCCCTGTTCTACTTAACTGAAGTTCTATTGAATAGTCCTATTACTCTTTGGACAGACCAATCAAATGATAGTGAACCTGAAGTATTAAGGTCAGGGAGTACAATCTAAGTCAAAATTTTATAACTGTTCACGACCCATGACAACTTACATTGGCATCAGAAGAATGAATTTAGGCCACTTTTCTCTACTGAGGAAACAATGTTGATAGTTAAAACTAGAAAATTCTGACTGGCATCCACTTACCAACATCATGGAGAAAAATACTATTACAGCAGTAGGCTGGGAGAACTTACCCTGTAAACTATTTAATACTTTTGGACAGAATTCTTCTCCACTCAACTTTTCTTTGGTCTTTGACTTAAACCATTTTAAACTTCTCCCTCAGGTCTTCCTATAATATATTGTTTTGCCTCAAATATACTTCACTATTTTTTTTCGTATCATAATACTATTAGCACACGAGGGTGCTTCTTTCTGAAGGTTATGGAAGTGTTGTCTACTAGAATCTAAGCCATACACTACCAAACATTCACGTAGTTTCTGGTTCATCTCAAGTTTGTGGTCAACAGAATGTAAATATTTTTTATTTCCCCTTAGTCTGGATGTAATTTCATAAGATGTTCTGGATTAAATTGTGTCAACAGAAAAGAGATAAAGTCTTAGCCCCCTACATTACAGTATGTGACCTTATTTGGAAATGGGGCTTCTACAGAGTAATCATGTTAAAATTAGGTCATTACGTTGAGTCCTATCCAATATGGCTGGTGTCCTTATAAAAAGGTGAAACTTGACACAAATTTGCCTAAAAGGAAGACCACAGGAAGACAAGCAGGGAGAAGACAGCATTGTGACTGGCATGATGCAATCACAAGCCAAGGAATGCCAGTGGCAAAAGAGCATTTTTTCCTGGAACAGCAGAGAGATCAGCATGGCCCTAATGACACTTTGATTCTGAACTTCTAGCCTCTAGAACTATGAGGCAATAAGTTTCTGTTTTATTAAGGTACTAGATTTTGGTACCTTATCACAACAATCTTAGGAAACTAAACCATGAGATTTTTGTTATCTCTACACAATGTCAAACTTTCTGGCTTCACGGGCTCTGTTTTTCAAACTCATCCTGCCCATTAAAATTTTAGAACATTTGTCTTGTCTTTCAGTAAAAAGATATCTCTGATCATTGCTCCTGTACATGCATGTTAAAAAAACATTGAGATGTATCTGTTCTGTCAAATTAATAATTCTTTAGCATTATATTTCTCTGTTTGGAATGAAGTTTTTGGTCATGTGCAGCCACAACTGATCCTTGGCTTTAGTTAGTCTCCTTGTCTCTTTCACAATGAGGAGATCCTCCACCCAAAGCAGTCCAGGTAGGAGGAATGCTCTGAAATACCTGAGGAAATCATTATTATCATAGAAGGAGATGATATGAAAAATATTCCACCAAGAAGTATTCCTAATCAGCCCCTGTGGATTTGTATCATTGTTTTTTAATGGGTCTTATTTTTATATTAGTGTTATTCTATTCATTATGTTGAGAAAAAACCAAGAATACAAATAGAAAGTAATTTGCCTACAACCTTTTATCCAGAAACCAGTGCAGTAACCAGAGATAAGTTCAAAAAATTCTAACAACAAAAAATTCTGGGCCATAAATACATTATCCTAAATGCGTGAATCCAGGGAGGCTGGACATCCATTGGTCTTACATTCAAAGTCTATCCAGTCTTAATGTATAAACAATTTTACAAGAAAAATCTGCTCATTTTCAGATCAGTACATGAAAATGTAAGAAACCTCTCAAATATATCACTGAAGTCCTTTATTTCTTTCCATTAAAATCTATAAATTAAAGTGAATGTGGGTGTTACATCAGATATCTAAATAGATAGCAATAAGCAGTGGCAGATGGAATTGTGGCTTAGAGGTATGAGATGAATGCTTATTAAAAGTTGATATATGAACTTTAACAGAACCATGTGTCACTCCTTAGTAGCTACTGAATGATTCATTGTAATACTGCATTACTAGCATCACTCAAAATCTTTAATTCTGTACCTTTAAATCTGCCATTTAAGAAGTCAGAAAAGCATGCAATATGCAAACTATTTTTGTCACATTTGTAGAATGCAGAATGTTTAAAATTAAAGTGAGTTTTAGATCAAAGCAGCAGTGGGGGGGTGGATATTCAGATATGGAAAATGAACTCTTGAACTGCAAAGGTGATGCTTGATTAAAGCAGACTAATTACACACTACACCTGGTCATCCCAATTACCAGCTCCATATCTGGCACAACCACAATTAGCTAATCCATAAAGGAACCATGCACTGGTCTGGTGGAAAATATCTCTGTTGTTAAGGAATGATTAATATAACCCAATCCACAGGATTGCATAGGATCCATCCAGTTTTAGAAACTCTTCCATTTTATAAAGAAACTAGACTTTAAAACTCCTCTGGAGAGACTCTCTTATGTAACAAACAGCAACAGTAATAAAAATCCATCAGGGACATATTACTCTAATTATTAAAATATTTCTGAAGCCACATATTACACCAGTTCCCTTTTATCTTCTATTACTTGGGAAGGTCTTTCTGAAATTCAGAGAACCAGGGAGAATTCTTCAAAACGACTATGACACCTTCCCCCTCAAATCCCTCTGATTTCAACTCAACATAAAGCAGAAACTCAAGCTGGAAATAGTTCAGTGTCCCTTACATGTCTCTCAAACTCATCAGAAATCAGTTTTCAATATCTGCATTCTGTGGTCTAGAGGAAAAGAAAAAGATAATAAGCAGAGAAATAAGGGAAAACAGTAGAAAGTACAGTTGAAAAATAAAAAGGATATATAGGAAGAGAAAGTGAATGAGAAAAGAAGAAATACAGTCCTAATTCCCTAGTTTTCAGCTACTATGTTAGATAAATGCACTTACATCACCATTGTCTGGAAATCATTGATGAGGGAGAAGTGTGCATGTAGACCCTTGTGTTTCCTCTGTACCACTTTTTTAGTGTCTTTGGCTAAGTTTTGAGTCCTTTGAGATTTCTGCATGCTGACAAAATGAATGAAAAAGTAACACCAGAACTTAAAGGATGACATGAATCACAGATTGCATATTTCATCAACTGTCACCCAGTTTCAATTTTTCTTTAGGACATATCTTCAGGGAAGTCAGCCTGTCTTTATATCCTGACTTCAGGATCTCTGTAGTATTTAGTACTATAAAAAAGATTTTGTAAAAACAGAAGGAAAGGCTGGGGCGCCCGGGTGGCTTAGTCGGTTAAGCGTCCGACTTTCGCTTAGGTCATGATCTCGCGGTTCGTGGGTTCGAGCCCCGCGTCGGGCTCTGTGCTGACTGCCAGCTCAGAGCCTGGAGCCTGTTCCAGTCTGTGACTCCCTCTCTCTCTGACCCTCCCCTGCTCACGCTGTCTCTCTCTCTCTCCTAGAAATAAATAAAAAGCATTAAAAAAAATTAAAAAAAAAACAGAAGGAAAGGCAAGTGCAAAATATGTACTGTCTATGACATTTGTTTTTGCTGCTTGTATGATTCTATTACTTCTCTGTACTTGCAAAGTCCAGTGATATCGGATGCCTATTTAACTCCCCAAAATGACATATTTTGTATTTCATAATCTAAGACATTAACAATACTTTGAAAGCATGGGAACTTAACCTGAAACCAAATGTCATTGCTATTCCATATACTCCAGTACAATAGTTAAGTTCTATATCCCATTCCAGTTCATGTGTGGTGTGGGGAATGGGGGTGGAGGGATGGGTGTTTCCCACTTCCAGGCAAAACTCCAGACACCAGCTGGTGTCCTGAAATTAACCTCAGTTCTGATACCATCTACCCAGAAATAGCATCAGACCATAGGTAAAGAGCTTATTCCCACAAGACTGCCTTTCACTTCAGATGCCAATTGCAAGTTTAAGTTGTAACTAGTTCTTTTGACCAATGTGCTACAAAATGGAGGTTACAACAACTTCTTCCAACTCAGGATACCAATCACAAGAGCAGGTGTACTTCAGAAATTACCACAACCCCTCTTGAGGTTTGATTAATTTGCTACAGGGCTCATACAGCTCAGGAAACCCATTTACCCACCAGATCACTCAGGAATAGTCAGATTGAACAGAAGCATAGGACAAAGTATGAGTAAAAGGCATAAAGCTCCCCTGCTGTCTCTAAGCTCACCACATCCCTCAAATTTCCATGCGATCACCAACCCGGAAGCTCTTAGAACCCTATCCTTTCAGGTTTTTTATGAAGGCTTCATTACAAGGCATGATTGGTTAAATCATTGGCCATTGAGGGTCAGTTTATCTTCCAGTCCCTCTCTCCTCACTGAAGAGGGAGGAGTGGAGCTGAAAATTCCAGCCCTCCAATCACTGTATTGGTGCTCCCAGGCAAGAAGGCTTCATCCTTAGGTGATTTAATGGCATTTCAAAAGTCGTCTAAATAACATAACAAAAGACTTTGATCGCTCTCACCAGTTCAAAAAGTTCCAAGGGTCTTAGAAGCTCTATGTTAGAAACTAGAGTGAAGATCAAATATATATTTCTTGTTATAAATCACAACATCACACCAGCAACGATGCAGGATTCAAGATCTATCTGTGACACCTTCTCACACTGGGTGACATGAGACAATTCACCTAAGCTTTCTGTGTTTTAGTCTTTTTTATGTAAAATAGAGATAATACTACCCACCTTCTAGGTATGATATGATTAAGAAAGATGATTCTTGAAATATAGTTTAACATTGTATAAACAATAGAGAATGCATTCAATAAAATTATCAGTATTACTCTTAAATTTATTATTATTGGTACCACCAATATGAAGTAACTGAAGAAAATGATCTCACACATCCAGAGACATCTAGAAATATACCACCCCTATGCTATTTAGTATAGAATTTTCATTACTCCAATTTGTGAATTACCAATTTGGTTCAACACTGCATATGCAGACAAGTTAGATGAAGTGAAATGAAATTATAAATTATTTGTGAAATATTAAAGTAAAATGTATTTTGTATGTGGTTTCTCAGCATTTGAAAGGAGATTCTACATTTATGCTGTCAAATAACTGCCTGAATGAGTATTCAAAGATAGGATGTCTGAACAATCCTACTCTAGAGAGGCTGAGTAAAACCAGCACTCTTAGGATGATTGGGTGGAAGCCTGTCTCTCTCTCCCTTCAACTTTCTGTCTCTAGAAACATATGTAATACCAAACATTGCTGTACTTCTGTGTTACTTGCAATTCAGTGTTGATGTAACAAAAAAGTGATACACCTACAAATTTATCTTTAAGAATGATAACTTTCATCCTGGAATAAAATACCACTTAGTAATTCAAATTATCTGTTAAATAGCTCAGTATCAAGCTCAAATTATAAAAATATCATGAAGGCAAGCCTTCTATATCATATCAGCAATGCTCTTTCTCATAGTATAAAGAAAATCAATATACTAGTAATAATGAAAAAAGGTAATGTTTCCATGACTATGTAATCACTAAAAGTTCATGTTATTACTCTGTCAACCTATTTAAATTTAGTTGAATTTATTAAATAAAAATGCATTCTAAGTTTTATGCTTGTGACAAGTCATCCTACAAATGACAAGTCATGTTACAAATCTATGATAACATAGCTTATCATAGAACTTCTAAGATCCATAAAAAGAGAATATGCCAAAGGGAAATATTTTAAGAATTGGATTGTGGTGCATCCTTCTACAATTACAAGAAAGATCTAGGGAAAATCATTCAGAGATCATTTGAGAAAGTTCTCCAAAGTGAATTACAGTGTAGTGTGGTTATTATCACTTACTGATCATTTATGAAGAAACAGATTGAGGCTTCTCTGAATAAGGCAAAGCTCCAACAGGCATGGTATTACAACAATAAGAGCAATAAAACTCTTCAGTCAGTAATAGCCATATATCATATATGCCAAAGGGAAAACAATGGAGCACTTTTATCAATTAAGTTTGGGTGCCGTAAAGAAAAAGAACTATGTTCAAATGAAAAAAAAAGTATGTCTTTCATTTCAAATATTCCATTTAAATCTTCCATTTTGTCAGATTTAAAGTTCTACTCTTTCAACTGCCTTAGGTCTTTTAAGTTACAAACATGCTCTCTGACTTTTAAGATGCAATTATGTTTTCAAAATTTTTCCTTCTGAGGACTCTATTTTATTCCACGAGAAAGAAGTGGAAACTGAAGTCAAATACCATTTTTTTTTTTTTTTGCAGTGAGGCTTTCATAATGAATGGTTCTAAGGCTCAAAAACATCTCTCAAGTATTACTCTGTAATAATCCAGATTTGATAATCACAATTAGTGGGCTAGTCATCACTACTTCCATTAAAAATTATATCCAAGCATATACAAATTAATCCAATGAATATAAAATATCAAAGTATTTTATATTATGAAATTATTTTCAATTTCACTTCAATAACACCTCAAATACTCCTATATTTTAAATTTTCAGGGTTAATACTATTATACATGAAAAAGTTTAAAAATTATAAATACAAAGTATTATTAACAACATTTATCAAAAACAGAAAAAAAAAGTGCTACAATTGTTATTATGTTTAAATATCCTCTAGGTATAATGTGAAACATTATATCATAATTTTACTTCTGCCTCTGTGACTAATTTGTTTCATTTGTTGTAATTTGGTGTTATTAAAATCATATCTTGGTATCAATTCCCATTTGTGACCTCTAACTTTGCTCTTCCAATGGCCAATAGGCTGCAGCAAAATTTTAATTCACCATTCACAGTCATGCGCCCTTGGTCACAAAGGGAATTACTCATGAGACCAAGAATAAGTTAGTGTAAAGTCATCATCTATATTACTGAAATAATTTTGAAAGTCAGGTATATAACTATTTTCATGATGGACAACACACTATTAGCATCATTATATGTAATTTAGATTCATAGCCTCTGGAACATATTAAAAAAGTAGAAAATACTAGTAGGCATCATCGACTTTTACCTTTCAGCTTCTAACTATGCATTATAATAAAAGTAATAAAAACCTATTATTCTTTAGAAGGTGAAACTTGTGATGTATAAAATAAATTAAGCTTATGTCATATACAAGCTTTCCTCTGATCTTTTATAGCAACCGTCAGTTTTCCAGTAGGTGACCGTTTGCAGTGATTTGTCATAAGCCAATGTTCTTACATGCTGAGGATGCTGACTGACTGCTGTAGGGAAGTTAGTCTGATGGAATAGAAATGAAAAGTGAAATAGAAAATTCATCCCACAGCAAATGCCTTCCAGACTTAGAGAAGTTCCTCTCAGTGGGTGTAGTTTCTCTCCAACTTGGGCATTCTGACGGTGAGGCGCTGAATATATAGGGAAGAACTCTACTGTGTACCCAAAATAATTTAATGGGCATTTAAATCTCTTAGCTCAAAACCTAATCCAAACCTGAAATCCTGAAAGCTTGATTGTAGTTAGGTACTTGGAATTGATATCCAGCTTGTTTGCAATAGCTACTATCATTCTGTTTGTTTGGGTTCCTCCAAGGTTTATTTATTAAATTCCAAGAGAGTATTCTGTCCACAATGCACTGCATTAGGATTTGAGAGGTATGTCTAGCTAAAGTAAAATACTAGCATCAATTCAGACTTTCACAGTGTTTTGATCTTTAGCTGGGAAATTTTCTCATGTCCTGCAATTAGTAAATATTACTATGTTTGAAATATATGAGTTGTATGCTTGTGAATCAGAAAATATTATATAAAATATTATATAAACAATGGCTATAAAGATGTAGGAGACCCTGAACACACAAGTTTTGTCCACTATCTTTTACCTCCTTCCAAGCTGTTGCCCTCTTGGAGTTCCACAATTCACAATTACTTCTTCTCAGGGACTGAGCAGGAAGCAAGCCTGGTGGGCCTCTCTTAACCTTTCTCAAATATAGAGAGGGGGTCAGGCTAACTGAAACCCTTAAAATCCTTAAATGTGTTTATTTGACTTAAATATATGAAAGGCCTAATTCTTCATCCCAAAGAGCTTCTGAAGTGAAATAAAAAGTTTATGAGCCCTTAAATATATATCAGATGATCTTGGTTAATATGAAGCTCTCATAAAACTTTGAATCTGAGGGGAAAAAAACAAACAAAGAAATCTTGGATGACAAGAACTGTCTTTTCCTCTTCTCTCCTTTCTTCTCCTCCTCCTCCATCATCTTCCTCTGTCTCCCTCACTCGGCCTCCCTCTTCTCACTCTGCCTCTCTCTCTCTCACTTGCCACATATTTTGCATTACTATCATTGCATGTTTAACATACTCTATGGTCCATAGTCTCATACAACACATGCAGGCATAAAGTGGCCTTTGTTATAGTTTTAATAAATTGAATAATGGTCTTCAAAGATATTCATATTATAATCTCTGGGCCTGTGAACTGTTACCTTATATGGCAAAAGGACTTTACAGATGTGGTTAGAGTTTGAGAAGGGGAAATAATTCTGGATAATCCAGGGAGGCTCTAAATCTAATCACAAGTATATTTATAAGAGGGAGGCATAGGGAGATTTGACTACAGAAGTAAGAATATCTCACATGATCACAAAATCAGAGACAGAAATAAAGATGCTACACTCCTATCTTTGGAGAGGGAGGAAGAGGCCATGGACCAAGGAATGAAAGGAATATACAGCTCTAAATCTTAGAAATGGCAAGAAAGTGAATTCTATGTAAAGACTGTCTTATTCAAATATCAATATATATTTAACACATAAATGATTCCTTGGAAGTCCAGAAAGCTAAACCTACACTACTCAAAGTTGCCTCAAAAACTGCCCTGCATCTAATGGACTCTGTTCAACAATTACTGATGAAAATGCAGTAAAAATATTTTCTAGCATAGGATTTTATCTCTACCCTCCCTCCAAGCTTTCCACACATTATTTGACCAGAAATGGGCACAATGTACAAATGCAGGCAATCTCTACGTGGTTAGTGTCCCAAGGCCTGGAATAGAAAAGTGTGAGAAGATAGTGATATAAGTATTTCAGGAGCACATAGTTGAGAATTTATAAGAAAATAAGATGATTTTATATGTAAGAGGGGAAGAAAAATCATGTAACAAGAGAGGCCATAAGTATAAGCAAGTTATAAAGTCCAAGATTTATGAGGCACAAAAAGTGGGCAGAGATAAATGAAGCATATATTCAGAAACCAAGACACAAGCAAACTGAGATCATGTTGTCCAGAAAAAGACAAAGAGAATATATGATCCCCATGATGACTTTTGGTTCAAGGAAATTTTCCAGTCTTAAGCAAAAACATGAGGATCTCAGTACTTCATGACAAAAATGGCCTTGGCTACAACAATATGAACATTTCTCAATATATTTTTTGAAGTTTTGAAAGTCTTACTTCAATCAGATACTCTGCATTTGACTATTCTTTTTTAAGGGACACAATTATAATTTGAGTGTTCAACATCTCAAATCCTGAGTCATATGGAATCTACGTTTCTTTTGAAGCTGATGCTCTAAAATTAGACATATCTGGTTTGATCTTAACTTTGACCTTCAGAGTCCATTAGTCCCTGATGTATAACTAAACCAATAAAAGCCTTACCTTCTTCAGTGATAACGTCACTTCTTAGAGTAATTTTGTTGATTCATGAAAAGCACCTGGTATGGTATGCCTAGTATATGGTAACTGTTCAATAAACATCAGCCATTCTTTTTCTTACCATTTTGTTAAAACAAAGGGTAGTTAGCCAGTAAGGTTTGGAAATGTAGGAAAATTGCTGAAGGAACAATAAATTTTCATATGATTTTTATAAATTCTATATTTATTTTTACACTGATAATCTGGCAAAAATTTTAATTTTAAGAACTAACTCGTGCAATACTAGGGAATTTTTCAGGGCCATACTTTAAAAACAATTCACAGTAAAAAAAAATTCATATTGTAATCCTTTTCACACTAATTTTTCAAACATAAAAAATTTTCCATTATAGGTGTCTGGGTGGCTCAGTTGGTTAAGCGTCAGACTCTTGATTTCAGTTCAGGTCATGATCTCATGGTTTATGAGATTGAGCCCCATGTCAGGCTCAGCACTAATAGCACAGAGCCTGGTTGTAATCTCTCTCTCTCTCCCTCTCTCTTCCTCTCTCTCTCAAAAATAAGTAAATATTTTAAGAAGAGAAAGAAAATTAATGAGGTAGAGAAAATCACAACATAAAACTAAAAAATACATTGAGATACAATTTAACTACAGAGTGATGTTTTATGTAAAATTTAAAATCATACCAAACAAAATTATATATTTGGGGTGAAAAAGTACTTAATAAAATTATAAAATATAATGATAAACTTAAAATTGAGGGTAATGGTTACTTCTAGGAAGTAGTGAGGAGAATGGAATTGAGAGGTAAAAATGATTATATTTGCAGTTTTACTTCTTAAGAAAAAAGTGGGCACTTAAGAAATCCACTTAGTATTCTATTTTTAGTGTGCTTAAAATATTTCATTATAATAAAAAAAGGAATGCAAAATGAAGAAATAATTATAAGGAGAAATCTCTAAGACTATTGTGATACTTATCTTTGCATAATAACTGTATTCAAGTTAAATAATTAATTCAAACTTTGGTGCCCTCCTAGAGTTAAGATATGATGTATTTTCCATAACCCCATTGAGTGATTTCTTATTTCTATCTGGATTTCAACCTTCAGTAAGCCACCATAAACTGAACAGTTTTCCTTGCTTAAAAAACCAGAACTAAATTGATATATTTTAATAGGAAAATGACTTTGTATAACCACAGTATCTCACCAAAATTCCACTTGTAAACCAGGACTGATAAAAAAGTAAACTCCTATTTGTATATGGACATTACTCAAGCTGAATCTTTTTTTTAAATAATTTATTTATTATTGAGAGACAGAGACAGACAAAGCATGAGCATGGGAGAGGCAGAGAGAGAGGGAGACACAGAATCTGAAACAGGCTCCAGGTTCTCAGCTGTCAGCACAGAGCCCAATGCGGGGCTCGAGCTCACAAACCACGAGATCATGACCTGAACTGAAATCAGAGGCTTAACCAAGTGAACCACCCAGGTGTCCCATGAGCTGAATCTTTTTAAATATTAAGTTTAGCCCAGGCAAAAAGATGCTTCCCCTTTCAGATTTTTGAACTGAAAATGAAGTATCTCTGAAAATGAATTCAGGGAATTGAAGAGTGTGAGCTGAGTTGTTCAATTTGGAAGAAGAGTAGTACATCTAGACTCCATTATAATGGCTCAGTAGTACAGAATTTAATGTGTAGATCCTAGTTTTATTTTTATTATCTCACAGACAGGTCTGATTTATTTAAATCAATGCTTAGCTTTCAAGGTACACTCCATCTATTTAAAATTATAAATCAAATTGATGACAAACATTATCAATGACCTTCCAGTTTATCTGTGTCTTGGTTAACTGATGTCCACTTGGAAAAGATGGATGACAGGACAGTAGAGGCTATTTGATATAATGAAGACTGATAGCTTCTGCCTCTGTAGAGTAAAGCACATTTGCCATCAATTTAAATTCCAGCAGTTCATTTCAGGCAGAACCATACAAAATAAGAAAAAAAGTACAAGGAAGGAACTATACTTTCAAAAAGATCTGAATATAGTAACTTACAATGTCAACAAGTAGAATTTTTATGTTAAATACATGTAAGGAAGGGGGGAAGACATATCAATTGTATTTTCCTCTAATTTGTTTGAATGATATTACTACTACATAATCTTTTAGAATTTCTAAAATATGTGGTATCTTGGTATAAAAAATATGATTCCGATGTGGAAATACGAAAAAAAATACTTCTCATGATCCTCTCTCCAGTATCAGGAATAGGACAGCACTCATATCATTACAAATATTAGTGCATTCCTCATTAATTTCATCCATTGCCCACCCTCATGCCTCCAATCAATATAATTTTATATGTTGCCTTTCCATGTATTTCAAATAATGTCATGATTTTTGTATATGTGTATTTTTCTAAACAGCTGCTTTTCTCCTTTTCTGCTTGTACTGAATTGTTTATTGCCTTATTACATATTTTTAACCAATTTATTTAAAAGTTATATACTCTATTTTCTATCCTTTTAATAGTCCTATAATTTTGATAATTTCATAATTTTTATGGAATTTTAACAAGTCTAAAGTTAATATTTTACATCTTCATATGATAGTGTTATTAGGATATTTTAATTCTAAAACCACTCTTTTAAGATACACACAGTATTTTAAAAAATATTTTAGGTCTGTCTTTCTTTGTAACTCAATAAAGTAGATTTTTAAAAATTATTTTATATGACCATTCTTATTTATATTTTACTTAAATGCTAACCTATTTCTTTCCTCACCATTCTTTTTTTTTTTTGTATCTTTTGATTCCTGAAGTATATTTCTTATAATTTTGTTAAATAAAAATATACTACTGGTAAACTTTCTCAGTTTTTTATTATTTATAAAAGCCTTTATTCCACTCTCCTTGAAATATAATTTTGTTGGGATCACAATAGTAAATTAACAAGATATTTTTTCCTACAATACTTTGAAGTTATTATTGCAAGGTATTCTGGCTTCCTTTTTGCTCATAAGATACCCATCTGCTGTCAGACCAATTGTTATTCTTTTATAGGTGATTTGCCTTTCTTTTTGCCTGCTTGCAAATACTTCTTTTTGTCTCTGGTAATGTGCAGTTTCACACTGGCATATCTAGGTATGGATTTTTTGGTATTTCTCATGCTTAGGATATGTTGCGCTTTCTCTATTTTTGGATCACAATACCAATTTATTCCTGATCAATATTCTTTACTGTCCACACCTGATATACTTTATAAATTATATGTAATAGGGGTGCCTGGGTGGTGCAGTTGGTTAAGTGCCTGACTCTTTTTTTTTTTTTTAACAGAGATACAAGCACAGTTTTATTGTAGAACAGACCAGACATGCCTGACTCTTGACTTTGGCTCAGGTCATGATCTCACATGGTTCGTGAGTTTGAGCCTCAAATGCGGCTCTGCACTGACATCTCAGAACCTGGAGCCTGTTTCAGATTCTGTGTCTCCCTCTCTGTCTGTCCCTTTCCCGCTCACGCTCTTTGTCTCTGTCTTTCAAAAATAAATAAATGTTAAATAAATACATAAATAAGATACATGTAATATTTTGCTTATATATTTGCTTCCCTGAATTAGAGTGCAGGTTCTATGAATGAGACAATTTTTGTTTGTTCCATTTACTTTTGTATTCATATTGTCTAACTGGTCCTTGAAATTTTTGTAAGATTTAGAAGTAATGAATGGTGAAGACAGATGACTATTTGGTTGTACAAATGGTTTTTAAAGGAAAAGCATATGATCTGGGAACTATATAAAAACATTTTAAGTTTTATGAATAGCAGAGTAGGTAACATCGGATAATCCTCTATTTTTAAAACACTTTAAAAAGTTAGGCAAAATATTTTTAATCCGCTTGAAGAGATGGTGGAGCCAATAGCATGGTAAAGAACTACCAAACACTTCGAGGCATACATTAATATACTACTTATATAACACATGTAGAGTATATTGTGATATGGTAGTATACATAAATGAATATATGTATATATCAACATATGTATATGTATATGAATATTCAAGGATATTCTATAAACAGGAGAAAAAATAGTGCCAAATCATATCTCAGAGAAGAGTAAAAGGATTAAATAATGAAGAAAATGATAAATGTCAGAATGTTTATAAGAATGTAGACATTTACAACAAAATAGTTGATTTCAAATTTTAAAATATAAGGAAAATTAACATATATGATAACTATGACATGTAAGAAGAAACAATAAAATTAAAATTATTTAAGCTCTATAGAATGTTTGTACAGAGGCCAAAATTAATTCATTTTAGATTTAATCAATTAAAGAGACATACGAAGCATAGAACAAGAGTGCATAGCTTCCAAACTAAGACAATAAAATTAATTTAAAATACTTAAACAAAAAAAAGTAAGAAAATGATCAGAGGGGAGTATGTCAAGTAGCCCTTAATAATATGGTAATTTTGAATTAAAGGTATGTTTCTTAAATGCTAGTGGGCTAAATGCTATAACTAAACAAAAAATGTTTTAAGGTTATGAACTATAATAAAACTGAAATGAATGCTATTGTAAATAATAAAAAAGATATCAACACATAAGTACAGTGAAAGGATTGAAAAAAGTATACCACACAAAACTAACTAAAATTAACAAAGCTGACATATACTATATAATAACTAAGAAGAAAAATAATTATAAGAGATGATGTAAAGTTGAAAGCCATAAGAAAATATGAGAACTCAAAATTAACAAAAGCAAAAGGAGAAATGAAGTCCATATATATGGTGAAGGAGTTTAATATAGCCTTTAATAACCGATATAGCAAGGAGACAAATACTAGTAAAAATATAGAAGTCTTAAAAATCATTAGGAGGCTTATAATGATGACCAGGTTTAGGACACTCCACCAACTATTGCAGAAAGCATACTTTTTATTACAATTCCACACCAGACATCTACAAACACTGACTCCCTTATAGACAAGAAGCAATCAACAAATTTCAAAATTGAAGTCATATTAATGTTTTCTGAATGAAATTCATTAAGCTAGATGTCACTAGTAGAATCAAAGAGAATCCTCACATTTGAAAATTATTTCTAAAAATATTTCTAAATAGTTCATTGGTGGATGATGAAATTTCAATAGTAATGAGGACCTATTTTGAATCAAACATAATTAAAATATTAAGTGACAATAAAATTTTGTGAGATTCAGCTAAGTTCTTTTTAAAGGAACTCCACGGTTTTAAATGCATACATTATAAGTAAAAGAAGGATAAAAATAAGTAACCCACGTACTCATCCTAAGAAGTGTTTAAATGACCAAGAAATTAACATTAAAGAACACTGAGGGAAGGGAATAATAAAGAACAAAACTGATAAACTATAAAACAAATATCCAGTTGAGAGTCCATTTTATGAACAAACTAATAAAACTGACAAATCTTTTAAGAGTCTTAACAGAAAAGATAAGTCATATAAAATAACAAGAATAAAAGGGAATATCACTATCCTACTGACGTTAAGATGAGAATTTCATGATAATAAACTTTAACATTTACATGGAAATAGAAAAATTCCCACATTCGTGGGGAAAAAAGCTTGGTGAACTAACAAAAAACAACAAAAATGGGTAGCCTGAATAATAATGTAAATCTAAATAAAGCATGTTTTGCTTAGTAAATGAAGCCCCAGAACTTAATGACTTCACCAATGAATTCTGAAAAACTTTTAGAAAAAAAACTATTCTAACCATACACAATATGTTCCAAGTGAGAGAAAAAGAAAGATAACCATCTGCATTGTTTTGTAAGGATTCTTGCCCATGCAGACCTTATTTATGACCCTAGGTTTTTAAAAGTCCTAAAAAGGATATTAACCAAAAAAATATGAGCAGATTGGATTTATTTATGATTCAAGATTGGTTTTAGGATTTGAATATCAGTGCAATTATTACAAGAATACAAGTGATGCAAATTTAAAAAATATTCAATAAAAGTTCCTATCTATTCACAATAAAAAGTTCCTTAACAAGTAGTTACAGAAGGCTATTTTTTAACATGATAAAAAGTATTCAGTAAAGCAAAAGTAAGAACAATCATCACACACATTGGTGACATATTGAAAGATTGGTCTCTGACAACAAAAACAAATTATGGATACCTTTATCACCTCTTTATGCAACTTTGTACTGGAAGTCCTAGACAATGATAAAAGGTAAGGGAAAAAAAGTAGTGTAATGATTTGAGAGAAAGAAATAAACTATCATAATGTTAGGTTATACTAACACTTAAGAAAAAAAATCTGAAAGTATCTACAGTTACATTATTAGACTAATGAAACAGTGTAGCGAGATTACTAGATATAAATTCAATATAAAAACCTGCATTTCTACATACTAGCTACAAGAATTAGGAAATGCACTTTTAAATAAAATATCTTCTATAAAACCATAAAAAACCAATATTTAAGAATAAACATAGCAAAAGATGCTCAAGAACATAAGGCAGAAACCATGAAGTGTTATTGAGACACATAAAAGGAAGCCTTCCTGAAGGAAGGCTGAAACAATTTCATGGATTGGAAGGTTCATTAATGAAAAAGTTAGTTCTCTCCAAATTGTTCTACAAATTCATTTAATCCCATTGAAAATCCTAGCAGAATTTTCTGGAAAGTGGAAGGTTGCTTTTAAATTTATATAAAAATTCATAAGATCAAGAATAGTCAAGAGTTAAGAACAGTGGATAGCTTTGTACTACAACATAGCAAGATATAGATCTAAAGTAATTAAGGGAAGGCTTAATAATAGACAAACAGTCCTGGGATGTAATATAGAGGATAATGAATATAGTTAACAATACTGTTCTGTACATTTGAAAGTTGGTAAGAGGGTGTATCTTAAAGATTCCAATCACAGGAAAAATAAATTTTGTAGCTATATGTAGTGATGGATGTTAACTTACTGTTATAACCATTTTGAAATATATCATATATCAACATATATCAAATCATTATATTGCACACCTAAAACTAATACAGTGTTTTAAGTTAATCTTATCTCAATTTAAAAAATAGACAATAACTATAAGAGAATCTAGAGCTAGGCATAACATGGACAATTGAGTTTCAGCAAAGGTTGCACTGCAGAGCCACCAGAGAGACGCAGTCTTCTTAACAACAGGAGCCACAGTAGATTGGAGTCACCATGGTAAGAAGGCAGAGAGGAATTCTGCACACAAACCCCAGCCAGAAGTAAAATGCTAAGCTTGCCATACTCTTGAAAAAATAGGAGAGATAGGAGTCAGCTAGATGAATGGCTGTACAAATAGCAGATGTAAGAAAACATCCACTTACTTTATATTTCCATTGACACACACATGACAGTTTGGACATTAAAAATTTAAATAATTATTGAGACACATAGATTAAAGAAATGAAAGTTTGTGGTAATCTACCTGGTAAATTTACATTTCTTGGGTATTTTCTCTGAACTGTCTTTAACATCCCTCTAATTAGGGAGGATAAAAGGCATAAATTATAAGTTGTGTCACCAGAAAAAATAATGACTAAATATATTATTATAACTATGAACTCTAATAGGTAGGTAGCCACCAACCATGTGTGATTATTAAATTTAAGTGAAATAAATTTACTAAAATTAGAAATTTAATTTCTCAGTAAAATTACCCATATCCTAATATCTAGACGTTGGTATCTACTAAATTCAATAGTGGAAAATATTTCCATCACTACAGAAGTTCTGTTGGATGGTGTTAATTTACATTATATTCTAGTCAGACAATTTCTTTAGGCAATTCATGTTCTAAAACTTCCTTTCTTCAACAACATTTGGGTATTTTTTTAAAAAATGATTTAGATGTTGCTTTGGCTTATTGAATGTGGTGTGACTGCTGTAAACAATGAACCAGTAACAGTGGGTCAGACAAGATGTAAATATTGTGCTGTCCTGACACAGTACAAATGGAAGCAACTTTTTCCAAGACACTAGATAGTCCAAGCCTCTACAGCTTGCTCATACAGTTTCTATCTCATGCTCTGAGATGGCTATTGCAACTGTCGTATCCACACTCCAACAAATTGGCAACAGGCAAAGAGCAGAAAGAGCATATTCTTCTCCTTGTTAAGTGCATAATTCTAAATTAGTATACTTTGCTTCTTTTCACGTTTCATTGGCCAAAAAGTAATCCCATGGTCACATCTAATTACGAGGGTGCCCAAGAATGTGATTTTCAGCTTGGTATCTGTATGCCTGGCTAAAATTTCTATTCTTGTAGAAGAGGGGAAGAATGAATATTGCTAACTCACCTAGCAATCTCTCCTATCCATACTCACATTTTATATTCTCTTACACATAAAATTTAGTTTTCTTGCTTCCCTCTATTTAAAGATGCTCTGGTAGAGGTGATGTAAAATTTTTATTGCATGCCTCCAGAACATTAAACAAGACATTTATATTATCACCTGAATTCTGTAATAGAAATTATATTGCCAGTTTTAAGTTCCATGCCCCATTAAGCAGTGAGTTACCCCCAAAACAGAAAATAGAAATTCACTCCCAGGTGGCCAAACCCTTGATAGAAACAAAATGTTAATCCAAAAACATCTTATGGCTGCTTAGCTTATCAATTTGTGATACTGCATATAATTTCTTCACCTATGTCTAATGCTGAATATTTGAAATGGAAATCCATTCCTACCTAAATCTGAACATAGAAACCCATTATAGCTCATTTTTGCACAGAGCAGCACATAATAAGCATTAATTGAGAAATGTTTTACATAATATCTAATAAAAACTCATTTAATACAACAAAGTATTATATATGTAAACCATTCTTGTCCCTGTATTAAAATATAAAGGTAAATTAAATTAAATAGAATTTACGTGGGTATAATTTACTGAAATAATAATTTCATGTAAATTTTTAATAATTGAGGAATCTCTATTATTTCAACTCTTTTTGCTCTCTTGATGGGTTTTGTGAGAATAAAAATCAGATTTGTGGATAATTAATTCACTATATTGAAAGTAAAATAATAAACATATTTTCATAATAAATATATGATTATACAATTCTAGCCTGAGAACCTAAGCCTTCACTAGATGACCCTGAGCTTGTGATCTCCAAAGTGGTTGGCATCATAACACACTTGTGATAAAGTCAGATTTGACACTGCCATGAGCACTTTATTAAGAGATATATAGTATATGAGTCATTTCCTAAAAACGTTCATTTAATTTAATCTGTTCATCATTTAAATTATGTGGTACCATGGTTATAATATAATAATAGGACTTTTTCCAAGGAAGAAGTAGTTTATTTTTAAAAGTTAGAGAAATACCTTTAGCCATGCACAGATAACTAAAACTTCACAGTCGCCTTGACATTAAATTTATGAAATTTTTTGATCACGAAGTTCCTCATATCTACCATTTTTTCACATCTTTACCCTTTACCACAAATTATTTCCTATTCTATCAATCTCTACCCTCAACTTGACACTTCCATGTCATTAACATAGGACCAGAGAGCCAACTTAATGGTTCCCAGAGACTCAAATATAACCCAAAAGACCAAACCCTAAATTGAGTTCAAGATTATGTATTTAAAAAATACTGAAAAACTAGGGGAACAGAAGGCCAGAATATGAAGAATATTAATTGACTGCTCTCCAAATTTAAGCTCTAAGAGAACTATGATACTATCCTATAAAAGTGAATACTTCCTGATACTTATTGTATCAAATCATTTTTGCCTTTACACTTTTTACTTAATTCATAATTCAACTATTATGAAGTCACAATCCTTAATAATTAGAAGAAAATATTTTCATTTTCCTATTTCCATTTTATGTTTTGCTGGTTATTGGCAAAAGAAAAATTAGAATAAGATAATATAAACAGGTATTTTTCCCATGGTCTTCCATAGTAATTTGACCATTAATTAATAAAGTAACATTTATGTAAAGATAACGTTGGTTATCTGTATTTTCTTTCCCAATTTCTTTTCACTTGTTATAAATTGGAGATACAAAAATATTTCCTGCTTAGAAATTAACTTTGTTCCATTACATTTATTAGGCTTTCACATCAAGAAATAATCTGAGATAGGCATTTTTAATGTATTTCTATACTGCTCAGATCAGTCATTTCTGGAAACTTGAACCAACTTTTTGTAGAAACTGTAATATCACACTATCACCTTAAGACAATTGACTTATTACTGTATTCTTAAAAGCTTAATAGTGGAAAATAGTATGGAGATTCCTAAAAATATTAAAAATAGAACTCCATATGATCCAGCAACCATACTACTGAGTATTTATCCAGAGAATACAAAAACACTAATTCAAAGGAATACATGCACCCTTATGTTTAACGTATCATTATTTACAATAGCCAAACTACGAAAGTAGCCTAAGTGTCCACTGATAGATGAATAGATAAAGAAAGAAGATGTGGCATATATACATACAATAGAATACTATTCATCCATAAAAAAAAGAATGGAATCTTGCTATTTGCAACAACATGGATGGACCTGGATAGTATAATGCTAGGCAAAACATATCAATCAGAGGAAGACTAATCCCATATGATTTCACTCATATGTGGAAGTTAAAAAACAAAACAAATGAACAAAGAAAAAAGAGAGACAGACCAGAAAACAGACTCAACTGTAAGAATAAATACATGATTAACAAAGGGGAGGTGTATAGGGAAATGGCTGAAATAGGTGAAGGGGAGTAAGAATACACTTATCTAGGCAAGACGGCGGACAAGTAAGGAGCTCTGTACATTACACTCGCCCCTATATCTCACACAGAAAAGATCTGACGCCATAGGAAACCTTACAGAACCCAAGAGATTGGGAGAAAAAGGATGCAGAATCCACTGAGAAAGCCTTCTAACATGAGTGCGAACTGAGGAAGATAAAATTGGGCTGGGATCGGAGACTCCAGGGACGGGACCGGTCCCCCTCTGCGGGGAGTGAGAGGGGAAAAAGAGAGAGTCTGAAACTGCTCAAGACACAGTCCCTGTCGCTGGGAAACAGAAAAACCTCTGCTTGGGGCACAGAAGGACCGTGAGCGCTAAATTCCTGCGCGCCAGGTCCCCGCACACCAACTAGTCCCAGAGGGGCTGAGCGCGCAGACCACTTCTTTGTGCCTCTAGCTGGCTGGACGCTTAGAGGAGCTGTGCGCCTATTGCGCCATTGTGCTCCTGGCTGGCCAGACTCCTGGTGGGAACCACGCGCCCTTACTGGGTCACCGTGCTCCTGGCTGGCTGGAACCCTAGATAAGGCGAAGAGTTTACAAACTGGGAGATTTGCCTGCGAGTTTGTGTTTCGGGTGATGAGACACAGATGGACCAGTTTTCCCTCTCTCCAGAGGCCCAGCATGCCCCACAGGCAGACCCCCGACCATGCTTGCCAACCCAACTCGGAGGAGAAGGGAGCAGCAATTTTGGCTGAGGCTTGGAATTGCCTCGAGGGGGTCACCTGCAAGGTTGAGGTTGTGTCTATGGCGATTTCAGTGGGGCGCGCAAACTGGGATTTGGAAACTAGGCCTGGCCTGGGTTAAAGAGAGCAACCCACTTTGACTGCGCCCCCGACACAGGGAGTTTACACACCCAAAAAAACGAGGTGCAGCGCTTGGTTCAAGAAGGGACTGGAGCGCCGCAACTCTCCTTCCCACAACCACCAAGGCAGAACTCCTGCCTGACGCATTGGATCATGCCACGCCCATTCCTGCTTGAGAGTTGCCCTCCCCTCCCCCATTTTTTTTTTTTTTTGGTTTTTGTTTTTTTCTTCTTTTTATTGTTTTTCTTTTTTTTTCCTGGAATACTGACCTGATTAACTCTGGTCACCAGCTTGCGTAAACAATCACATTTAGTCCATTCTGTAGATGTCATTTCTACACCTACCGACCTTTTCATTTCTTTCCCTCAGGAGTAATTAGACTATATAGTTTCTCTGGATAACACCGGTGTCCTTCTCTCACCTGTCCAACCATATTCCACTCTTTAGCTGTTTGAAATAAGCTTCTTATCTCTTCTGCATGTTCATTCTATTTCCAATTTTGCCTCATCCCGCCCTGTCTTCTCTCTCTTTCTCTATGCTCTTCAACCAGCACTGCATACACCCAGCTATTTATTTAATTGTAGCTGGGAAGTTCTTTGTCCATTGGTTTTCTTCTTTTTTCCTTTTCTTTTCTTCTTTTTAGCTTTTTATGTATTTTTTTTTGTTTTCTATTATTCACCTTCCCTCCATGTTTCCTCTTAACTTTTTTGTTTTCCCTCTCAGTTTGCATGTTAGTTGGATTTGTCTGTGCGTTTGTGTGCCTCTGATCCCTGTGTTTGGCTGTCTGTTTTCTTCTCCAGGGCTACCTCAAGAAATAAGCCAAAGCACACATGGTGGAGAGTCACTACGAGTAGGAAAATAAAATAACCAAGGTCTCAACACGAGAGATCAAGAGATACCATTCAAAAAACACTGTCCGAAAGGATACGCCCTGGACAGTCAAGGAGTCTTCTTGCGTACAGCAGCACTCACAGGTGCAGAGAGCATAACAAGTCTTTAAAACTAACAAGAGACAGAAAGCTTACCAAAATGATGAAATGAAAGAGCTCTCCTCCAAAGAAACTCCAAGAAGAATTGGCAGCTAATGAACTGCTCAAAACAGATATAAGCAGCATAACTGAACAAGATTTTAGAACAATAATCATAAAATTAATAGCTAGACTTCAAAAAAGTATAGGGAACATCAAAGAAACTATGCTTACAAGTAACATGGAGAATAAAAACAGGCATGATGAATTAAAAAATGTGAAAAATGAGATACATAATAAATTAGAGGCACCCAATGCACAGATTGAAGAGGCAGAAAGAAGAATAAGTGATTTAGATGACACCATTATAGAAAAAGAGGAAACTGAGAAAAAAAGAGACAAACTAATCCAATAACATGAAAGAAGAGTTAGAAAGCTAAGAGACACAGTCAAATGCAACAATATCCGTATCATAGGAATCCCAGTAGAGGAAGAGAGAGAGAAAGGTGCTAAGGAGTCCTGGAATAAATTATAGCAGAGAACTTCCCCGACTTGGGGAAGGAAGTCAATGTTGAAAACCTCTGAGAGACTCAGGGGACTCCCCTCAGACGTAATTTGAATCGATCTTCTGCACGGCATATCATAGTAAAAATGGCAAAATATAAGGACAAAGAGAGAATTTTGAAAGCAGCTAGGGAGAAAAGGGCCCTCACATACAGAGGGAAACCTATCACAGTGGTGACAGACCTATCTACTGAAACTTGGCAGGCCAGAAAGGAATGGCAAGAGATCTTCAATGTGATGAACAGAAATAATATGCAGCCAAGAATCCTCTACCCAGCAAACCTACTATTCAAAATTGAAGGAGAGATAGAAGTCTTTCCAAATAAGCAGAAATTGAAAGAATTTGTCACCACTCATCCAGCCCTACAAGAAATCCTGAGGAGGACTCTCTGAAGGAAATGTTGCAAGAAACAAAGATACCAGAGACACCACCACAAACATGAACCCCACAAAAGACACAAAGACTCTAAACCCACATATTTCAATATTAACACTGAATGTAAATGGGCTGAATGCTCCAATCGAAAGACATAGGGTAGCAGAATGGAATAAAAAACAAAATCCATCTATATGCTGACTATAAGAAACTCATTTTAGACTGGAAGATACCTTGAAATTAAAAGTAAGGGGATGGAGAAATATATATCGTGCTACAGGAAATCAAAAGAAAGCCGGAGTAGCGATACTTCTATCAGACAAACTGGACTTTAAATTAAAGACAATAACAAGAGATGAAGGAGAGCACTACATAATAATTACAGGGTCCATCCATCAGGAAGAACTAACAATCATAAATGTCTATGCACCGAATATGGAAGCACCTAAATATCTGAAACAATCACAAACAGAAACAAGCTTATAGATAAGAATGTGCTAATAGCAGGGGACTTTAATACTCTGCTTACAACAATGGATAGGTCAACCAGACAGAAAATCACTAAAGACACAATGGACTTGAAAGACCCATTGGACCAGATGGATCTGACAGATATATTTAGAACTCCGCATCCTGAGGCCAAGGAATTCATTTTCTTCTCAAGTGCGCATGGCACATTCTCCAAGATAGATCACATACTGGGATATAAAGCAGCCCTCAATAAATATAAAAGAATAGAGATCATACCATGCACACTGTCAGATCACAATGCTTTGAAACTTGAAATCAATTACAGGAAGAAGTCTGGAAAACTTCCAAAAACATGGAGGTTAAAGAACACCCTTCTAAAGAATGAATGGGCCAATCAGGCAATTAGAGATGAAATTTAAAAATATATGGAAACAAATGAAAATGTAAACACAACAACTCAAAATCTATGGGATGTGGCAATCCTAAGAGGAAAGTACATTGCACTCTAGGCCCATTTCAAGAAAGTAGGAAAAGCGCAAGTCCAAAATCTAACAGCTCACCTAAAGGAACTAGAGGCAGAGCAACAAGAACGCCCTAAACCCAGTAGAAGAAGAGAAATAGTAAAAATTAGAGCAGAAATAAACAACACAGAGACCAAAGAAACAATTGAACAGATCAATGAAACCAAGAGTTGGTTTTTTGAAAAAATAAAATTGACAAACCTCTAGCCAGGCTTCTCAAAAAGAAGAGAGAGAGCACCCAAATAGACAAAATCATGAATGAAAATGGACTTATTACAACCAACCTCTCAGAAATACAGGAAATTATCAGTAATTATATGCCAACAAATTGGACAACTTAGAAGAAATGGACAAAGTCCTAAACACACACTCGCTACCAAAATTCACATGAGAAGAGATAGGAAATCTGAACAGACTCATTACTAGTGAAAAAATCGAATCAGTGATCAAAAATCCCCCAACAAATAAGAGTCCTGGACCTGATGGCTTCCCTGGAGAATTCTATCAGACATTTAAAACAGAATTAATACCCATTCTTCTCAAGCTATTCCAAAAAATAGAAATCGAAGGAAAACTCACGGAATCATTTTATGAAGCCAGCATCACTCTGATTCCCAAGCCAGACAGGGGTCACGCAAAAAAAGAGAACTACAGACCAATATCCTTGATGAATACAGATGCAAAAATCCTCAACAAGATCCTTGCAAATCGAATCCAGCAGCACATAAAAAGAATCATCCACCAAGATCAAGTGGGATTCATTCTTGGGTTACAGGGCTGATTCAACATTTGCAAATCAATCAATGTGATACATCACATCAACAAAAGAAAAGATAAAAAACCATATGATCCTCTTGATAGATGCAGAAAAAGCATTTGACAAAATACAGCATCCCTTTTTAATAAAGACTCTAGAGAAAGTTGGGATAGAAGGAACCTACTTAAACATGATAAAAGCCATCTATGAGAAGCCCTCAGGTAACATCATCCTCAATGGGGAAAAACTGAGAGCTTTCCCCCTGAGATCAGGAACATGACAGAGATGTCCACTTTCACCACTGCTGTTTAACATTGTGCTGAAAGTCCTAGCATCAGCCATCAGACAACAAAAGGGAATCAAAGGCATCAGAATTGGCAAAGAGGAAGTCAGACTTTCACTTTTCGCAGATGACGTGATACTATATATAGAAAACCCAATGGACTCCACAGAAGCCTACTAGAACTGATCCAAGAATTCAGCAAAGTTGCAGAGAACAAAATCAACGTACATAAATCGGTTGCATTCTTATACACCAATAATGAAGCAACAGAAAGAGAAATCAAGAAACTGATCTCATTCACAACTGCACAAAAAAACATAAAATACGGAATAAGGAATACACTTAACCAAGAATACAAGAGATTTGTATGCTGGAAACTATAGAAAACTTATGAAGGAAATTGAAGAAGACACAAAGAAATGGAAAAACATTCCATGCTCATGGATAGGAAGAATAAATATAGTTAAAATATCATTACTACCCAAAGCAATCTACACATTCAATGCAATCCCATTCAAAAGTGCACCAGCATACTTCTCAAAACTAGAAAAAACTATCCTAAAATTTGTATGGAACCACAAAAGACCCCGAATAGCCAAAGTAATATTGAAGAAGAAAACCAAAACGGGAAGTATCACCATCTCAGACTTTTGCCTCTACTACAAAGCTGTCATCATCAAGACAGTATGGTATTGGCAGAAAAACAGACACATAGACCAATGGAATAGAATTGAGAACTCAGACCTGGACCCAAAGGTACAGAGCCAACTCATCTTTGACAAAGCAGGAAAGAATGCCCAATGGCAAAAAGACAGCCTGTTTAACAGATGGTGTTGGGAGAACTGGACAGCAACATGCAGAAGAATGAAACTAGGTCATTTTCTCACACCATGCACAAAAATAAACTCAAAATGGATAAAGGATCTGAACGTGAGACAGGAAACCATCAAAACCCTAGAGGAGAAAGCAGGAAACAACCTCCTTGACCTCCACCGCAGCAATTACTTACTTGAAACATCCCCGAAAGCAAGCGAATCAAGAGCAAAAATGAATTATTGCAACCTCATGAAGATTAAAAGCTTCTGCACGGCAAAGGAAACAACCCACAAAACTAATAGGCAACCAATGGAATGGGAAAAGATAGTTGCAAATGACATATCAGATAAAGGGTTAAAATCCAAAATCTATACGGAACTCACCAAACACCACACCCGAAAAACAAACAACCCAGTAAAGAATGGGTCAGAAGATATGAACAGACATGTCTCCAAAGAGGACATCCAGATGGCCCACAGACACATGAAACGATGCTCAGCATCCCTCCTCATCAGGGAAATCAAATCAAAACCACACTGAGATATCACCTCAAGCCAGTCAGAGTGGCTAAAATGAGCAAATCAGAGGACTCTAGATGCTGGCGAGGATGTGGAGAAACGGGCACCCTCCTCACTGTTGGTAGGAATGTAACCTATACAGCCCCTCTGGAAAACAGTGTGGAGGTTCCTCAAAAAATTAACAATAGAACTCCCCTAGGACCCAGCAATAGCACTGCTCAGAATTTACACAAGAGATACAGAAATACTGATGCATAGGAGCACATGTACCCCAATGTTCATAGCAGCACTCTCCACAATAGCCAAAACATGGAAAGAGCCTAAGTGTCCATCAACGGATGAATGGATCAAGAAGATGTGGTTTATCTATACCACGGAATACTACATGGCAATGAGAAAGAATGAAATCTGGCATGTGTAGCAACATGGATGGGACTTGAGGGTGTTATGCTGAGCGAAATAAGTCAGGCAGAGAAGGACAAATATCATATGTTTGCACATATGGAGGATTAGGAGGAACTTAATGGAGGACCATGGGGGAGAAGTAGAGGGGAAATGGTGGGGTAAAGGGAGAGAGACAAACCATGAGAGACTCTCGAATGCTGATGACAAACTGAGGACTGATTTATGTGGGGGACGACGGGGGAGATGGATATGGAGGGGGGCACTTGTGGGGATGAGCACTGGGTGGTATATGGAAACCAACTCGACAATAAACTATTTGTACAAAAAAATAAATAAAACATTTAAAAAATAAACAAAAAGTTGACAATTTTAGATTAAAAAAAAGAATACACTTATCTTGATGAGTAATGTATAGAATTGTTGAATCACTGTTCTGTACACCTGAAACTAATATAAACTATACTTAAAATTAAATTAAAGACTATAATGGTTGGTTATTTAAAAATAATTTGAATAATAATATTAGTTTTATACTTCTTGTATTTAGATTCCTAGGTAAATTAGCACAATAAGCTTTATTGTCTTTGTTTATTTCTTAGTAAGTCCACCTCAGCATAGGATATAATCACTTGTGTCTAGATTTTTGTAATACACTCCCAAAGTGTTCCTCCACCTGAGTCTTACATTGGTCCAATTGATGCTACAGCTAGGAAAGAGTCTTCTAAGTAAATTAATAGACACAAATGTGGCAGAGTAAAAATCTAAACTCCATTAGCTCCATATTGCTAGCAAACTAAAGTCCAAATGTTCAGCAATAAAGGCCCTGTACCATTTATATCACACCCGTACATCCGCACTGTCAATCGCAGTGTGAAACCTGAATCAATGATGTCTCAGGCTCATTTCCAAAATTATGTCTAAGCCTCATTTCCAAAATAAAGAAAAATAAATGAGAAGATGAGTCAAATTTATTAAAAAATGTTTATATCCTAATGAAAATATGTTTATGTCACATCCCTTGACCCAGAGCTATGAAAGAACAAAGTCTATTTGGGAAACTAAATAATTATTTTTCTTTCTTTCTTAGTTTATTGTCAAATTGGTTTCCAATAACACCCAGTCTTCATCTCAACATCCCTCCATGCCCATCATCCCTCTTCCCCTCTCCCCACCCCCATCAGCTCTCAGTTTGTTCTCAGTATTCAAGAGTCTCTCATGATTTGCCTCCCTCCCTCTCCCCAACTATTTTTTCCCCTTCTCCTCCCCCATGGTCCTCAACAGTAAGTAATTCTATGTGTTTTCAGCCTAAACAACATGGCCAGGAAAAATTCAAACTGTTAAGAAACTTCTATGTCACATTACAGGACCTGGGTTTTGTCCAATATGCAATGTGACAGCACTGAAGAATTTTAGGCAGAACAATGACTCAATTAGATTTGTGCTTTAGGAAACTAACCTTGTTGGCATGTGGATGATTGACTGAATGAGGAGAGAAGCTAGAGAACTTAGTCTGGATGTCCAAATGGAATACAATCACGGCCTCAAGAAAATGGCCCTGAAAATGAGTTCTTTGAGAACAGGACTATTTCTTATTCATTTCCTATGCCCTAAACACCTACCATAGCATCTGTCACATACCATACTCAGTTTCAAGCTGTCTGGGAAAGAAAAAGTGACTAGTATCAAAATGTGACAAAAACATAAATTACTGTCACATCTCCTAATTTATTGATTCAATACAACACAACTACATGCCTCTGAGGGCATTGTTATAATCAACCTGTTTGTGGGGCCTTCACAGACCACCTCCCCACCACTGGACTCTTTATTGTGATTCTGTCATCTTTATGGCACAAATGTCTCAAAGAGAAAAAGATAACTCTCTTTCATTCTTCTATTTTTCTCTACTCTTACTTCAAAGAGAGTATGATAAAATATTCCATTCAAAATTTTTCTTTGTCTAACAATTCCAAACATGGTCAGCTTCCCTAGCTAATATCACACATTTGTTCAAAACAACTATCTATTTAGTTTGTTCTACAGTCTCAGTTTATTGAGAGTATAAGACTTAATTTTCAACATTCATTAAAATGTGTAAGGCACAGCATGATAGGTGCTTTAAAATAATGTTGTTTGATTAACTCCTGAAATTGAGGCACATTTAATTCACTGATACTCTCATTTTAAAATATAATTACAAGTAGGGAGCCATGATTTCCATATCATTGTGATATGTAGGCACCCTAGACTGCTTGGCAAAGTTGAAATTTTAGTTAAATTTATTTTATTTATATTTAAATTCAGTTTTACTGAATACCTAAGATATCATATTCTACTATTATGTGCACAAAGAAAGAAACTGTGTCTGTGACTGGCATAAGAAGAATTTGGACAATTGAGGCAGCTAGTTCTGAACAAGCTTCTGTGTAAAATTTTATCGGTTGTCAATGTTATTAAGATTAAAACTATAATGACCAAGATTAAAATTTGTATTGATCCAATTTCACTGACTGAATTAATTGAGATTGATTTTATTCTCTTTATTCGTATAGTTTGTAATTTCATTTTTATAGTATTCATTCCAATTTTTTGTTTTCTAAGTTCAAAGTTATTTGTTTTAAGTATTGATGACTTTAATAACCACAAAGAAGAGTGTGAATTCATTACTCATATTTAGACTCAGGAAAGTTTATACATAGGCGATGGCCCAGGCCTCAGAATTTTTAATTATAGCAAAATTTCGTGTAAGAATGGTAGGAACATGACAGGCTCATCAATCTCATATCACTGAGAGCCCGCTTGTCTGGCTTCTCAGTCTTATATACCATTCCATAATGGGAAGAGAGGGGATAAGAAAGTACATTGAATAAAAGTTTATTGAGCATTAGTTACATACATGGCACTAAATCCTGAAGATACAAAGCTGAGCTGCCTATAGGTACTGAGAATCTGCAATATACAGTGCTTGTTCTTGCCAAATTCACAAGTCTAGCCCAGACTTGTTTGGACTTAAGTCCTAGGTCCTACATATCTAGTTTCCCACTAGATATCTGTAGTTATCCAACTAAATAATTTAAGGGGTTCATAAAACTAACTCAATTTTGAGTTAACCAATTTTGTTCCTCAAACTTGGTGTAACATTTATCTCTTGGCAAATGCCAGAAACAAAGTAAATATCTTTCATCCTTCTTTTAAGTAGTCTCTCATAAATAAATAAATAAATAAATGAATCAATAAATAAATAAGTCTAATTGATTTTATCTCCCAAGTAACTTGTCCACCCACATCTCCTTACTGACATTCCCCAGCTTTTTGTCTTGTCTTGTGCTTTTGCCCATACTAGTTAGCAAGTGCTAACTATTACTCCTTGTTTTTCTGTATATGTCTCAGGTCTCCTTCAATTCATTCTTCTTACTGCAGCAAAAGCAATCACTTTCAAATGCAATAGGAGCAAGTAAACCCTGCTTAAGTCTTTCAATTACCTCTCATAGCACTTTGTATAAAAAACACAGTGTTAACAGAGCACCCATGTGATTTAACTCCATTTTGGGCTACTTTGCCTGAAACATGCACTCTATGTAAGATTGGCTATTTTAGTTTCTCTAATACATTTCGATATTTTGACTCAGAAATTTTGCATTCACTAGAATCTTCTCTCTTTCTGCAAAATTTTTCTTTCTTAGTTTGCTTGGTTAACACTGTAAAGCTGTGCTGGCTGACATGGTACCCACTAGCCATATGGCTATTGAGCACTTGATATGTGGCCAGTGAGAATTGAGATATGCTTTGAAATGTGTTAAAATTTACAATGAATTTCAAACACTTAATATAGAAAAAAATAGGTAAAAATATTTTATTACTAATTTTTATAATGATTACATGTAGAAATGATAATAGTTTAGATATATTGGGTTAAATAAAAGATTAAAATCAATTTCAATTTTTTTCTTTCTTCAATATAGCTACTAAAATTTTAAAATTTAATATGTGGTCTGAATTATACTTCTCATAGATAGCAGGACTTGATAGTTTAAATGTCAATCTTGCTAAGATGTATTTTGTAAATACCCAGACTACTTCAGTTCCTTCTGTCATTTCTTTCATTGTGCTCTTTATGTCTTAGTTGTAGCACTTTTTCATTGCAATTGTAGTTTAGTATTTTTGGTGCAAATTTTTATTTTTCGATGTCTCTCCTCACTGCTAAAATGTAAGCTCCAAGGGAGCTGGTGCTGTTGTAACTCCTTCAACCATTCAGCTCATTTAACAAACATAGGGGAAGTTCTGATGTATGGCAGACAGCCCATAAATAGTTGGTGAATGAATCAATTAATATATTAGTAAATGGAGAAAAACTGACACAAAAACAATAATTTAGAACACTATAATAATTTAAAAAATAGTGACTTGAATAAAGTGCCAAGAATTAATGCATATGAACATGGCAAGAGAGAGTTTCAGAAGACGGTATTCTTACTCCTTGAGCCTTCTGAGTGAATGCTGATGTGTCTCCTCTTACATTTCAAGATCAGATGGACAAAGATCAGAGGTATGTAATTTGACAAATACCATGGCTTACGTCCTTTTAGGCAGAGACAGAAAAACTTTAAATGACACCTGGATAACACCCACTGGACCCCTTAGGAAGTTCAATAAGACATAAGAATCACTTTCATCTGTTTTTTTTTTTTTCCTTGAAGACTATAGATTGAAGTGAATTGAATTTTTGACCTCAACACTTACCCAACAGTGCTATGGCCTCATTTGTATGTAGAGTGCTCTTCACTGTTCCTTGATGTTGGATTTGGCCATACTTGACCAATGACAATTAGGTAACAGTGACATTGAGTCAATTCTGACTCTCAGGCTTAAAAGGCCTGTGCTATTTCACTCACTCCCTTGCAAATCTGCCTCTCCATGAGAAATACATGCTTGCATAGCCTATTATCCCCAGGAGAAGAGTGATCTGGAGACCCAAAAAATAGGCAGTAAGAAGCACAGCCTCTCTGACAACACCAGACTAAATCAGCCAAATCCGAGCCTCCACTCAGTGTGTGAGCAATAGTAAGTACTTGATGTTTAAGGCTACCAAGTTGTGGAATGATTAATTATGTAGCAATAGCTAACAGATACCTGGACAAGCTTGCACTGAACAATAACACTTAAAAAACCCTATGGGAATGTCTGAAGCCTATTGGAAACTTAATAATAATAATGATGATAATACTAGTACTAATAACAATCTCCATTTCATAATTACCAAACACCAAACACTATGGATAAGTCTTTAAAGCATTTATTTACACTTTGCAGTAACACAGGGGATAGGTACTGTAGTCTTCATTTGGGTCAAAGAGAAAATTGAGAGTCTGAAAGTTTTTGACACAAAGCCAGAATTTCAATTCTGATTCTCTCATATTTATAATCACAAAAACATATCTATTCTCATTTTGAATTTCAATGCAATATTTAACTTCATTTGAATGCAAATATTACCATGGAGAGTAAACAAAATCTCACCAACTTTTATTTCAATGTATGCTTTAGTAACTATAATAGTTGTAGTTTTTAATACTGAGTAAAAGGAGAGTTGGGATCTGTGTTTCACATACCATGCATCAATATAATGAATCCTTTAGTAAAATACCTAGCTATCATTACCTCAATTTGTGTATGCAAATATATTGTAAAGTTGTCACAGGACATTCTTTATTCCATGCTTTAATGTAATGATATTTCAGAATGTACATTACCTGGGAGCATTGTTGCCATATAGTGCTCATTCAATTAATATAATTTCAATTAAAAAGATTTTTAGATATTTGGGCTCTTTCAAAATCATTTCTATTCTTTTGGAAATGAGGTTTTTTGGGTTTTATTTTGGCAGAAGATAGAGAAATTATTTTCATTTCATAGGATATCCCAATCTCAAACTAACAGTCTTTATTAACATAATTAAAATTGACATGTATCTCTCAAAATTAATATAAGTTATCTGTTGAGAAATTTATTCCATTATTTTTGACAAGCATGTTACTACACTGTGAAAATGGAATGTTCCTAAGTATCAAAGATCATGGCACTGGGGCTAAAAGGGAGACTCTGGTCCAAATAAACCACAAGGGAAAGAAGTCACATAAGTCCTTCCCAGGACACAAAACTTGAGAGAGAATTTTCACCAAAATCTCATTTTGGCAAGAGACAACTTATTCTATATTTACTGTTGCTATATTTTATAATAATATAAAGAGAGATCTCACCCGCCCCCAGCATGGATGGCAGCCTACTGGCTTCATGCACAAATCTTCTCACCTCGTTCTCTGAATCTCTAGTTCCCTGATGGTCTTCTGTTCTATGAACTTGAAGATAACAGACATATCACAGAAGCAACACATTTCACCTCAACAGATAGGCATTGAGCTAAGCCTCCCAAATAGCCAACTCAACTCAAGCAAGACTAAACAATTCTTACATAATGCTTGCTGAAATTCTGGCTTCCCTCTAACATCCAAGAAACAAATAAACCCCCTTGCGACCACAAACAATGGTTTATAGAAGGTTAGCATTGAGAGGGAATATGAGCATCCCAGCCTTAGGAATTGAAAATTTTTCCAACAAAAGGAAATCCTCTTCCATGAAGCAAACAAGTGTAAAGTCTTGGAACATGAATGTGAATGATGAAGATGGATAAAAAGCCTTTGTTCTCTTACTCAATGATTTATCTGGATGGGGACATTTATCCTCAAGGGCAAAGATGCCATTAAGGAGTCAGCAACCTGCTCTACCTTACAAAAAGCACACATTATGGTTTCAGCTGTCATGTCTTTGCTCATACTATTCCCCTCTGCTGAAGTTTCCCTCATATGTTCAGGCCTATGTAGACCTCTTTGCAATTATAGCTGATGCCACAAAGTTAATGATTTACTCTAATACCCTTATTCTCTGGTAGTCTACAGTATATAATTTAAGCATATGAAACATTGAACTATCTGTGGACATTGGGTATATCCTGAAGGAATGTCAGATGAAGAAAGTGAAATGAATATAAAAAAACACACAAATAGAACATTTGCATATGGAATTTAGACTCAAATTCAAACAAGTTCTCTAGTTCCTGGGGTCATCTTGTCCCCGAATATATAAATAAAAATGACTCAAATTACTATTCCCTCAGTAGGAAATACATCACTCCCACTCATACCCACATGAGTATTACTGAGGAATATTGAGAACATTATACTCTTTACAAAACCGAATTACTCATTTCCTGCTTAAACTGGATTATTGATTTCTTTCACATCTCACTTCACATAGACATGTGGGTTTCTCTGCCCTATGGTGACTGAAATGAAGAACAAATCACTTTTACTTTCATGTCACCAGTATCGGCATCTATATCTAAAATACAGTTCTTTAAATATTATAATTTAAAAATAGAACATACATTTAAATTAATTTTTAAAAGTTACTTCTATGAAGTAAAATGTAAAAAAAATTCTCTTACCTCCTAATTCATTCTTCAACAAACTCTCTGTGTTTTTATATATAATACTATGTTGAATGGACAAGATAATGTAGCCATTTAAATTCTCTGCTTTTCCTCAGCTCAAGACTGATACAGACTAGAGAAACTGCCATAGGGAAATGGCTATGGTCTCTCTTCTTTTTCCTCCCCTCCTCTGCCTTCTCCTCCCGCCCTCTTCCCTTTCCTTCCCTTCCTTCTGTTTTGAATCAAAAATCTATTTACAGACATTGCCCTCTGAAATGCTTCAGTGATTTGTATAGCCTATGGATGGATATGGAATGAAGATCACAAGCCCTGCTATTCTGTCTTAGGAAGCCCTGTGCTCTAACATCTCTCTTTAGAATTGAAGTTTGAGACCTTAGCAGTCAAAGTCCTCAGCATGAGGTCTTAGCCAAAACTCCAGGAGGGAAATATAAATTAAATTTCTATTACATATAAAGGTAAATTTAATTCATCTTTCATTATCTGAGCACTATACTAGCAAGTTTTACCTTTAGAACTTGGGGTCAAAGACTCTTCCCTCTGACAGGAACAGCCCTATTATTATTTGAAAATATATCTTTCCAACTATATCTGGAGAAATGTATCATTTGGTTTAGTGTGGCTTTTACTTAATAAATTTTATATCATATCAAACAACATGATATACCTCAGTCTTTTAAACTGTAATATATTATTCCACATGGATATGACACAATTTATTTAGCCAATTCATGAAAAATCATTTCACCAAATGATCAATTTGTCATAGAAATACTTAGCAATATTTCCTTCTAAAATTTTAACTTACTGTGAAGAGGATAGGTGGTTTATTAGCTTTTGCAGATTTCTGCAACATTTAAACTAACAAATTTAGAAACTATAAATATTCTGTATTTCAGAAGCTGGGGGTCATATTCTGAAAATATACCCTTCCACTCCTCTCTGTCCCTCACTCACCTGGCTTTCGTGAACCATCAGCCTGAGCTGTTTTCCTCCTTTTGTCCCTGGAAGTATGGTCTCTGCGTTCTAATTTCTTTAGCTACAGTTGCTAGTTGCTGAGGCACAATTGGGCATTTCTTTTTTTTTTTTTTTAATGTTTTATTTATTTCTAGGAGAGAGAGAGAGATTGAGAGAGAGAGAGAGAGAGAGAGAGAGAGACAGCGTGAGCAGGGGAGGGTCAGAGAGAGAGGGAGTCACAGACTCTAAAACAAGCTCCAGGCTCTGAGCTGCCAGTCAGCACAGAGCGCGATGCAGGGCTCGAACCCACAAACCGCGAGATCATGACCTGAGCGAAAGTCGGACGCTTAACCGACTAAGCCACCCAGGCGCTCCACAATTGGGCATTTCTTAACATGCTGTTAAAAACACAAAACAAAACAAAGCAAAACAAAGCATTTATTAACCATCCAAAATAATTTCTTTAAATTCCCATTTAATATACAGTGTTTTAAATTTTAGAAATATTTTTAAAAATTTAAACTTGATAAATTGATTGTTCTCTGGACTGACTTTGGCTATTTGGCTATGTGGTAAATTACCTTTTACTGACTTAAATGAATTCACTTCTGCAAGAATACACTTCTCCCATTAATGGAAATCTAGTTTACGTTTTGTATTTTTCCATTGGGTTTTTATATATAAAATGTAAATATATGCAGCAACATTTTCTGCCAAAATGTCTTTAAATTTGCACCCCCATAAGAGTATAGAATGTATCAACTTGACCACACCTTCACGTATACCAGTTGTTATCAAACTCAGTGTTTTGTTATTGCTGTCTTTACCTATTTGTTAGAAAGACTCATAATAATGTGAACAAAGGCATAAGAAAAAATAAATTTTCTTACAACTTACATTGACAAATACTTGAGACAGGCAGAATGATCATTCTCAAGGAGCTTAGCTGCTTCTGTGTTAATACTTTGCTAGAGGTGAAAGGTAACCTTAGCTTGACTGTAGCCTGATCTCCAGGACACTGTAAAAATCCCTTTGGAAGCTTTCTTTATCTCTGCATGCCCCCCAAGATATATGTTGGCAACCATCCTCTAAACATATAGCCACTGATCTACATCTGAAGGGTCTCGTGACTAAGGTGTTTAACAGCACAGTATTAAATGACCTTATCTCCTCAAAGTCCTGGAAATCTTGCTTCCAAATTCCTTAGAGACTTCTGCTATCCTTAACCCCTTCCCAACTTTATTGAATAAACAACCAACTACTCCTCACAACCCCAGTGCAACTCTTTCTGCCCATGGGTCCTGTTCTCATGCTTTAATAAAACCACCTGTTTTACATGGAAAGACATTTCAAGAATTCTTTCTTGACCACTCCCAACACCCAACATTCCACATCAATAATATATGCACTTTTTTATTGGCCCTTGGAATTTCTCTAGTGAATTGTATTTTAATATCCCTTGTCATATATCATTTTGAGGACTATGCCTTTCTCTTAAAAATCATTCTATAGAAAGCTGTATATTCCAGTCCCTGTTCCTTTGTTATATGTATTAAAAATACAATTCTCTAGCCAAGAGCCTGTATTTTCATTTTGTCTTTTCTCTTTTTGTAGTTTTTTCTTTTTCTTTTTTTGGTTAAATTTGTTTATGATGTAATTTATCATAGAGAAGTCTACATTTAATTGTCAATTTAAAAATATTTTACTTCATGTCTTGCTTTTTTTGGTGGTGGTGAGGTGATACACACGATGACCTTCCCTGATGTTAAATTTCTTCCTTTTATGTTCCCAATATATCTGAAAGTCACTATTCTGAAAGATGTGAGAGAGACATGTAATTTTAGCATTTGAAATTTTCAAACTTCACTTTTTAAACTTAATGGATTTAAAAAAAATTTAAAGTATTTGTGGGGTTTTTAAAAGTTATTTATTTATTTGGAGAGAGGCACAGAGAGAGCACATTAAGGAAGGGGCAGAGAGAATGGGGGCAGAGGATTTGAAGCAGGCTCTGTGATGACAGCAGAAAGCTTGATGCAGGGCTGGAAGTCATGAACTGTGAGATCATGAACTGAGCCAAAGACAGACACTACACCATCAGGTGCCCCTAAACTTTCTGGATTGAAAACATAATTCGATACTTAATAGAACAAGTTCCTATCTTTCTTTGTTAATTTTACCAATCTTGCAAAGCTGACATATAAATTTTACAGTAAGTTCGCCAAGTTCCTTGAAAAATATCCAGGATAATTTTAAAACATTTTTAAAAGGTTTTATTTATTTATTTTGAGAGAAGAGGGAGTGTGAGCAAGGTAGGGGAGGAGAAAGCAAGGAGAGAGAGAATCCCAAGCAGGATCTGCACTGACAGCACAGAGCCCAATGTGGTGCTCGAACTCAAAAACCACGAGATCATGACCTGAGCCGAAATAAAGAGCTGGATGCTTAAACAGCTGAGCCACCCAGGCACCCCTCACCAGAATAATTTTTTAAATTTATTATTTATTTATTTATTTATTTATGAGAGAGAGGCAGCATGAGCAGGGAAGGGTCAGAGGGAGATGGAGACACAGAATCCGATGCAGCCTCTAGTCTCTGAGCTGTCAGAACAAATCCTGACATGGGGCTCGAACCCATGAACTGTGAGATCATGACCTGAGCCGAAGTTGGATGCTTAACTGACTGAGCCACTCAGGTACTCCCAGAATAATTTTAATTAAAATTATAGTAAGTATATAGGTTAATTTGAGAGTTGATCTTGTTACTATATTTATTATCTATGAATACAGAATATTTCAAATTTCTCCTTTAATGTCTAAGTGTCCCTTTTATAATTTTCTTATGTTTTGTCAATTTCTGTTTCAGTTTATAAATTTTGGTGCCATTTTTAAGAGATTTATATATTTCATTTGCATTTAGGATTAGTTAGTGCTGTTTTATAGGAATGTTTTGGCTTTTCGTATATTGATCTCACATCCTGTTATCTTGTGGTATTCTTTTTTTTTTTTTTTTTCTAGGAGAGAGAGAGAGACAGCGTGAGCAGGGGAGGGTCAGGAGAGAGGGAGTCACAGACTCCTGAAACAGGCTCCAGGCTCTGAGCTGGCAGTCAGCACAGAGCCCGACGCGGGGCTCGAACCCACAAACCGCGAGATCATGACCTAAGCGAAAGCCTGACGCTTAACCGACTAAGCCACCCAGGCGCCCCTCTTGTGGTATTCTTTTAAATGGCCCCAAATTTATTGGAGACGTTTCTAATGTTTCTTACAACTTATTTTGCTTGCTGAAGGTTTTAGATACAATGACTAAATCAGGTTTTGCTTCCTATTTTTGGCAAAATATTTTCATCAGAAGTGAGAGGGAAATTTTATAAAATATTTTCCCAATATCTACTGATATGACAGTGGTGTGCTTCTCTCTCATCCTTGGTAATGTTACAATAGATTTTCTAATGCAATACCAATCATGAATTCCTATGGTTACATATTTTTATATGTTTACTAAATGTTTTTATTTTTTTGTTGACTCTCCTATTTCTATTCTTTAGTTTTCTAGCAGTTATTATTTCTATGTTTATAATAACATTTTGTTTATACATAGACATGAACATTGTCATCAAGTGTTGGTATACATTCTCAAATTCTTACCCTTTTGGTTTATTTTCTGTGGTTTGGTTTCTATATAACACATAAATACATATTACCACATAACAAATTACATATTAAATTATATATTTTATAAAGATTCCTTCCTCTCTACTTTCTTTCCTTTCCTTTTTTTCCTCTATTTTCAAAGCCTTCTTCAAAAAAGCTTGCTAGTTATCCCAAACCATTTATAAAGTATTCCATTTTTCACCACTGATTTGAAATGTCATCTTTGCCGTTTGCTGCATTCTCATACATATTGGGATACATTTCGCAAAACACTATACTTAACACCAGATTCTCAATCCTACATTCTTCCATTGATATCTTCCGTTGATACCTATTTTAGTTGCCTTACATGTAACTGCTAGATTCATTGCCTCCCCCCTTCCTGCAACTATTGCAGTTTTCACTTCTAATTAAACAATTAATCACTTTGTAAATTTCTAAATGGCATTTCTATAGTTTGAATCAAGAGAATTGTTACTTTTTGAGTAGTACATCTCTAAAAATAAGGCACTTTGTTCTATATATTCAACCCTTTCTTTTGCTCCTTAACAGAGTTAAAATTTGATCCATACAATTTCTGACAGTTTCTTATTGAGTGTGTTCCTTGGAATTTAATTCTTGTGCCACTATTTTTTCTTCCATTTTATTTTTCAACAGGTTACTTGCTGGCATACAAGCAAATTGTTATTTTTAAAAATTATCTTTTAAAAATCACCAGCTACCTATATTGGCTCCAATATATTTTTACTTGGTATTTGTTTAGAATTTGCTTTTGATGGTTGGAAAAAGTGGGGGAAACTTATGGTGCAACATTTTTTAGTATCAAATATGAAATTTAAATTTAGCTACCCTTGTTTTTACAGTCTCTGAGCCATAGCTGTCCTGGGAATTTCTCCCTGAAGATTTCCTCTCCTGGGTTAACAACCTCTTGCCATCCTCCTGGGTCTATATACTTTTTCCCACTCCCATCTTTTCTTATTTCCCTTTGTACCACTGGACTCTTACCAACTCTTCTGTAGATACTTTCCCAAAAATAAGAAATTCTTTATTTTAAAAAAGTTACATTCTTGTCATCTTTATACCAAACTAATCATACCTTAAAAACTGTATTTCCACAACTAATCTCTTCAAAACAAATTAAGCTGTTTTATTTAATTAAAGACTGTGTCTTTTCTCTGAGAAATTTGGCCATATATTTTGAACTGCCAATGGAATATCATGGGATGGGCTGCATATATTTTTCAGAATACTTTCAGATAACAAAGCTGTATGCAAACCACCCTAGGCCCCAAGGGGAACTGACTGGCACAACTGCTCATGATACTGGTCTCACTCCCACCAGGAATCAAGGCTTTTACTGACATCATATCATTCTATTGCTTAAGTTTTTGAACCAAGGGTATTCATGTGTTATCCCTAAACTTGTGTCCTGTGGGGGGAAAAAAAATCTTTCCATTTAGTACCTACAGGAGAACAACCAGGGAAGACTTGATGGGCTCAAACAAAGACCTGCACACATTCTTGAAATTATTGCCGTGCTTAGTGTGGAGTGGATACTCTGTTATCCAAATTAGTTATTGTGTCCAGCCTTGGGTATTGTGTCCAGCACTGGCTGACGGGGAGAGGGCAGGGTGATTACAGCCTAATCCACATAAAGTAGATTTCCCACAGGATATAGGGGCAATTAGTCAAAGCAGAGGAAGGGTGTTAGGCTGACACAATGCATAAATGTGCACTACAATAAAAGTGTTAGAGATTTAAAACAAGGTATATTGTGGAGGGTCACTCCAGAAAATAAAAATTCATTTGGAGAATTCAAGTAAATCATACTTTTATAAACCCATAAAACCATTAATAATAATTACTACAGATATAAGAGATCATCTATTCACTAAACAGATAGTTAAGAGATACTTTTAGAGCACCTTATTAGCACCAGGAACTGTTCTAGCTGTTGTGATTGTAGCACTGAGCTAGCCATAAGCAAATTCTTCCTTCACCAAGCTTACAGGGCTTTAAAGTATATTAATATTGTTTTACTTGCAAATACTAGAAAGCCATTTTGAGCCAACTCAAGAAAAGAAATAGAGAAATTTTTCAGCAAAGTAAGATTCTCTATAGACTCTAGCATAAGGGTACAGCAACCTTAGAATGGATCCAAGTCCTAGATTAATACTAGAAAATTCAAAATCCTTCTCCATTTCCTTTATTCTTGTTTTTCTTTGTGAATATTCTGTCTTGTGTTGGAAACTGACTCCTGTTTCTACAGCTCACAGTAGAGAACAGGTGCCATAAATAGTTCCTTCAGCTTACATGTGATAGTTTAGGCACCCCCATTCTAAGTTCTAAAATTCCCAAAGATCCCCTATGACTCTGAGATGCTTACCATAGAATCAAGTCTCTATTGTCAGAGAAAGGTACACAAATTAGGGTTATCACAGCTACTGCTGCGAACATACAGATAGAAATAGGAAGAAGTTACCAGAGAAGGGGGCCAAGACTACTATCAGTTGGTGTCCATTTCTCAGGGGAGACAGACTATAATTTTTTTGTGGTGTAATTTGTGATAAGGAAAACATAGGATCTTTAGAAGTACATAGTGCGGAAAAAGGAAGAAGAGCTCTTACTTTCTTCAGAAAAGTGAAGACCTCTCAGCTGAAGTAATGTTTCCATTAAGTCTTCCAGAAATAAGCAGTGTATCCAGGTGTCCTAATTTGGGGTCAGCCTTCAGTGTCCCTAGGGAATCTCTAATTTCAAGTGAAATTTCACTGAAGCAAAATTATAAAACTTTTTTTTCTATAGAAAAACTCTGGAATTAATTATTCTCTAGTGCAATGACCATCAGACTTTAAAAAGTATATAATCATCTAGGGAAGTCTTGCTGAAATGCAGATTCTATTATCAAGGTTCTGGGGTGGGGATTCTACATTTTTTTAAACTGCGAGGTGAGAGTGGTAATGTTGGTGCATAGGCTGTGCTTTGATTTACAATGTGTAGGTATTTTAAGGAAAGATTTACATTTTAGAGATTAATATGCCATTTAATGTCTTAACTCATGAAGCATAATCACCATGTAATGAGTATTGGATAACTAAATCAAGTGATAACAGAATGAAGCATAATCAGAGTTTTTTAAGTCAAAAGTCAGGTATCTTAAGGATTAGATACTGGATAACTGCAGTCAGTGCTATGACATATAAAATAGTTTTTCTTCGACATAGGAGAGGACTCATTGTAAATAAAGCAATTTTATCAAATCATGTTATTTTTAAATCCAATTTTATGGTCATTGGATTCTTTTTTTCCCCCAATGTTTATTTGTTTGTTTTGCATGAGAGAGAGAGAGAGAACAAGGGAGGGGCAGAGAGAGACAGAGGGAGAGAATCCCAAGCAGATTCCACCCTGTCAGAGTAGACTCTATGCTGGGCTTGATCCCATGAACAATGAGATCCTGATCTGAGTTGAAATCAAGAGTCAGACGCTTAACCAACTGAGCCACCTAGGCGCCGCCATGGCTATTTGGTTCTTTGCAATTATCTTTAGTGTCTTCTACTGGTCTTCTGAAGAAAAGTTTGTTCACACAAATACCTCCTGCAATTTCCTCTCAATTTCTTAGCTGAATTACTGAGCATATAAAGCTAATTTGGTAGGACAGATTTAAATACACACATATGTTCATTCAAAGGTCAATGTTTAACAAATTGTGAAAGTATATTATAATATATAGTATATCATATATCCACTATGCTGTACCCTGTTTTATATAAGACTAGTAATCGAGAAATAATAGTATATGTTTTGACTAATAAAATTAATTCATAATTAATATTTAATGTAGTAAGCCTGGCTCCCAAGAAGCAGATTACAAGGTGAATATTTGCATGCAAGTTTTTTCGTAGATAATGCTCCCAGAAAAATGTGGTCATAAGTCGCAGAGAAGGAGAACTGAGCAGAGGGAGAAGCTGAACTATGCACGACTACAAAAGAAGTTCCAGCAAAGCAGCTGAGTAGCTCTGAAGCTGACCCTCAGAAATGCTCTGAAGGGAATCAAGGGGGTATACTTTTAATTCTCTGTCCATTGCTTCAGGGAAATTTTCTGGGAAGGATTTAGCTGTGAATCATTAACTTCCAATACTCTTAAAAGAGGATCTCGGTCCGAAAAGACGATCTGAGCAAGGCACAAAGCATCCCCCATAGAACACATGTTGTTCATACTCATCAGCTCTCTTCCCTGGTGCTCACTATAACCTGCTTGTCCCCTTACTTATACCTCTGTTGGTCTAGGTTAAATACCTGGTGGATTTTTACACACTCATTTCTGAAGGGTCTGAGCACCATCTCTGTGTCTTTTTCAGGTCATGACTGCTGTACTTATTGATTATTGTCTCAATTAGCCAGGACAGTACACAAGTGATTCCCCAGTGGATTGCCTATATCCTACAAACATTCCTTCCTGGTCTCATTTTATAACAGCAGCCTTACTTCTCCTGGGTTATTGGTCCCATCCAGGAAAATGACTCCATTCCTTGCCTACTGGTTTTTGGTGACTAGGTGGCAATTATAGCTTTAAGTTTGATGAGATTCTTTCTGTGTCTCCTGGTAGAAAGAAAGATTCTCTCCCTAAAAACATGTATGCATATAAACATTGGAGCCTAGACATGCAAGGGTGGAAAGCATATTTGTGCTCTCCATGAGACACTGCTCTATGTGGGACTACTACAAGTTCTACCCCTTTGTTTCCTGTATTTATTCAACATCTACAGGACATAATATTAATTTTTTGTGTATTATAATTAATTTAGTGAGTATACTGTGCCCTGGAAAGTACCACTATATCTTTTCAGGTCATCATTTGCAAGCAAAGACCTTGGCTGTGCCTTCTTTTATTTTTAATGTTTTAGTTTTTTCTTAGAGAGAGAGAGACAGTGTGAGCAGGGAGGATCAGAGAGAGAGGGAGACACAGAATCTGAAGCAGGCTCCAGGCTCTGAGCTAGCTGTCAGCACAGAGCCCGACGTGGGGCTTGAACCCACAAACCATGAGATCACGACCTGAGCCAAAGTCAGACGCTTAACTGAGTGAGCCACCCAGGTGTCCCTTGGCTGTGCCTTCTAAGAGTGTTCCATTACTCTGTCTCCCCAGAAACTTCCTCATGGTGTTATATGTGATAGGATACCCACAGTTGCTTGTCCTTTGCTGTAAAGGAATCCATTGTTTGATATGATGTTATATAAAATCCAAAACTGATAAATCAAACATTCTATAAGCCCTGGAATAGTGGTTTGATTGAGGCACTATGGAGGGGAAAGACAAGTCTGTACTAAATCAAGTTAGAATGTTCTCTCTCCCAGAGTGGAAATGGTTCAATGTGATCAATTTTCCATAAGTATTTCCTGAGACTCCTTGGGAAATGGTACTGAATTATGTCCTCAGCTTTAGTCTCTGATGGCATGATGATCATTTGGTAGAGAAGAAGTTAAACTAGTCTTGCTGAGTGGGGACCCATTATGTTGGACCAGTGATTGTCACTATGGCTATTCGCTTCATGAACTCATTGTATCAGAATGTGAGTGACTGATGGCAGAGGCAGACTGAGGTCTACTAGTCAAGTCATTCTGTTTGTTTGGCTACTGAGTTATTCTTCTACAGAGAAAGCAACCTAACAGACCCTAGCATATGTTATATGGAGCTTCACAGTGCCGAGGCTCATTGGTCCATCCACATGCCTACTCAAGACTTTCATATCTCTAATGTTTTAATTGTTCTCCTTCCAGGTCCATGAACAGCCAACCTGGTGGGGACTATCCGTCCATACACGTGAGCTGGGACAGACCTCCTATTGTAA